>CALSBZ010046932.1:2975057-3089597 GCA_943591055.1 Gobionotothen gibberifrons
CGGCACAGGACATAGGGTTGGTAGGACCCCCGGCAGAAGAGTAGTCGGTGGGGCCTCCAACGGCACAGGGCATAGGGTTGGCAGGACCCCCGGCAGAACAGTGGTCGTTGGGGCCTCCAACGGCACAGGACATAGGGTTGGCAGGACCCGCAGCGGAACCTCCAACGGACCAGGACATTGGGTAGGGACTTGAGAGGGAACTCGAGAGGTGACTTGAGCGGGGACTCGAGAGGAGACTCGAGAGGGGACTTGAGAGGTGACTTGAGAGAAGACTTGAGAGGTGACTTGAGAGGTGACTTGAGAGGGGACTCGAGAGGGAACTTGAGCGGGGACTCGAGGGGGAAACTGAGAGGTGGCTTGAGAGGGAACTCGAGAGGAGACTCGAGAGGGGACTTGAGAGGGAACTTGAGAGGTGACTTGAGAGGAGACCTGAGAGGTGACTTGAAAGGGCTCTCGAGAGATGACTTGAAAGGGAAATCGAGAGGGGACTGGAGAGGGAACTTGACAGGGAACTCGAGAGGAGACTCGAGAGGGAACTTGAGAGAGAACTTGAGAGAGAACTTGAGAGAGAACTTGAGAGAGAACTTGAACTGAAGCCTGGATCATGGCTGTGTGGGCCGGTTTTGGAGCCGGAAAAATGGCTGTAAGGTCCGGTTCTGGAGCAGGGACCATGGCTGCTGGGGCCGGCACTGGAGCCGGAACCATGGCTACTGGGCAAGGAACCGGAACACGGATCCATGGCTGTGTGGGATGGTACTGGAGCACGGTACCATGGCTGTGTGGGCCGGCACTGGAGCACGGAACCATGGCTGCTGGGGCCGGTTCTGGAGCAAGGACCATGGCTACTGGGGCCGGCACTGGAGCTGGAACCATGGCTGTTGGGCACGGAGCAGAAGCCTGGACCTTGGCTGTGTAAGCCAGGTAATGGAGTATGGAAGCATGGCTGCGTGGGCCGGTACTGGTGCACGGATCCATGGCCTTGTGGGCCGGTTCTGGAGCCGGAACCATGGCTGCTGGGGCCAGAACTGGGGCTGGAACCCTGGCCTTGCATCTCCTTGAGACTTTTTGGAGGTTCCGTGGACCTCTTAAGGCAAGGCGGGATCCCAAGAAAGGGTTTGAGGCTTGAGGCTGGCACTCAGGGCTACTTGTAACATCTTTAAGCCACTCGGGCAACAAGCTCCAGAGCCAGGGCTTGCGAGAAACCTCCTGACGTGCCTCCTTCAACGCAGCCTCTCTACCCCGTCTAGATGAGGCGCCTTTCCACATATAAAAAATGTACTCCAGAGAGTACCCAAGACGTTCCGCCTGTAGCATCAAAAGGGCTGAGTCTGCTGGGTCCATAATGGTCAGTTCGTTCTGTTAAGAACTCAGACACTTAGGATGTAGGACCCAATTGCACGACCCGGGAGACAGAGGTAAAGTATTTGTAAGATACTTTATTTTCCAAATACAGCAATGAACAACAAAAAAAGGTAACTATCAAATCTCTAGCCGAGATGACAAAAATAGAGAGCAAAAAATGAAAGCGCTCACATAGTGAGGAATCAAACTTTTCAAACTTTTCAAGAGCACAAAGAGCATAGACCTGACCATAGCAAGAGACAATACGAACTGACACTGAACACTGGGAGACAGGGGAATTTAAACACAGGGTAACAAGACACAGGTGGGAACAATCAGGGGCGGGGCTGACACTGATGAGCACAGGAGACACACAAGGAGTGACAGGTGAAAACAATCAGGAAATTAGACACACCAGGGAAACTAACAACAGAGAGGAAAACACAGGGAGAAAGACCACACACAAAACTAAAGACGTGACACAACACAAGAATCGTGACACAAATTCCAGACTGCCTCAAGGACTTAAAAACGTGGATGACCTTAAACTTTGTTAAACACGACCAAAACTGAAGTTATTGTACTCGGCCCAAAGAATATACGAAACAAATTATCTAAAGATATACTAACTATGGATGGCATTAATTTGGCCTCCAGTGAGACTGTAAATAATCTTGGTGTTATATTTGATCAGGATTTAGCCCACATAAAATCAATTTCAAGGACCGCCTACTTCCATCTACGTAACATTGCAAAAATCAGGCATATCTTGCCTCAAAACGATGCAGAGAAACTAGTCTATTTGTTACTTCAAGGCTGGATTATTGTAACTCCTTATTATCAGGGTGTACCAAGAAATCAGTTAAGTCGCTTCAGCTGATTCAAAATGCTGCAGCACATGTACTAACCAGAGTTAGGAAAAGGGACCACATTACTGCTGTTCTGGCTGCCTTACACTGGCTCCCTATAGAACAGAGGATAGAATTTAAAATTATTCTTCTTGCCTACAAAGCCCTTAATGGGCAGGCGCCATCTTACCTTAAAGAACTCATTATACCCTACTGTCCTACTAGGGCATTGCGTTCCAAGAATGCAGGGTTGTTGGTTGTTCCTAGAGTCTCTAGTCTAAAAGTACAATGGGAGCCAGAGCCTTTTCTTATCAAGCTCCACATTTGTGGAATCAGCTTCCAGTTTGTGTTCGGGCGGCAGACACCCTATCCGTTTTTAAGAGTGCGCTTAAGACCTTCCTTTTTGATAAAACTTAGATGTATAGTTAGGGCTGATTAGATTCAGCCCCTAGTTTTGCTGCTTTAGGCTTAGTTTGTCGGGGAACATCTTACTTCTTCCTTCTCTCTGTCTATACCTGTGTACTCTCATGTTCCGAATAACCCAGCTTCCCCACATTTCTTTCTTTTTGGTGGATCCAGAGTCATGGCTGATCGTGTTGCTGTGATCCTGAGTCCTGGATCGCGAGCCCTGGATCTTGAGTCGTGGCTGTGCCTGTTGCTGTGGTCCTGGATCATGAGTCCTGGATGGATATCCTCGTGGATTTGTCTTATTATTATAGACACATGCATTTCCAAACATTTGGACTACCTATGTTGTAAATGTATTATCTTTTCAATTGACATACGGCAGCTATTGCACGTCTGTCCGTCCTGGGAGAAGGATCCCTCCTCTGTTGCTCTCGCTGAGGTTTCTCCCATTTTCTCCCATTTTCCCCTTTAAACTGTGGGGAACTCTGGAAGTTTTTCCTCACGATGTGAGGGTCTACGGACAGAGGGTGTCGTATTGCCATATTGATATTCTGTACAAACTGTGAAGTCCACTGAGACAAATGTAACATTTGTGATATTGGGCTATATAAATAAACATTGATTGATTGATTGATTGACTTTTGAAACAGGGCTGAAACAGAAGGGATTATGGGATGCTGCAATGATCTGTTTGGTGTTTGGAGCCAAACACTTCAGAGACATGTTTTGTATATATCTGAGACCTATAATATATTGATGAAAAACAGTATAATAGGGGACCTTTAAATACCTGCTAACATTGTAATGGAGGGTATTATCTATATATAAAAAAATGTAAGCTGACAATTAATCAATTATTAGATTAAATGAATTGTTAAATTACCAATGCTGTGTTGTAATACATGTGTTTATTAAAACAATGCTTCGAGCACTTATCAATACATTTCTATTAAATCTTATCGTGTGTCCTTAAATGATTATTACCACATCAGTCTAATATTGAATCATGATAATGGTTTAAAAAAGGAAAACTTACCAAAACAAGATTTAAAAAATACAAACATACACTGAACACAAATATAAATGCAACACTTTTGGTTTTGCTCCCATTTTTCATGAGATGAACTCAAAGATCTAAAACATTTTCTATAGACACAAAATAACCATTTCTCTCAAATATTGTTCACAAATCTGAAAAAATCTGTGATAGTGAGCACTTCTCCTGGGGTCCGAAAACCAGTCAGTATCTGGTGTGAGGTACAGATACTGACTGGTTTTCGGACCCCCCCAGACCCCCCCAATAAAGCAAAAATGCACGTTTCAGAGTGGCCTTTTATTGTGGCCAGCCTAAGGCACACCTGTGCAATAATCATGCTGTCTAATCAGCATCTTGATATGCCACCTGTGAGGTGGGATGGATTATCTCGGCAAAGGAGAAGTGCTCACTATCACAGATTTTTTCAGATTTGTGAACGATATTTGAGAGAAATGGTTATGTTGTGTATGTAGAAAATGTTTTAGATCTTTGAGTTCATCTCATGAAAAGCAAAAACAAAAGTGTTGCATTTATATTTTTGTTCTGTGTAATTTTAAGTGCAATAACTTCTGCAATTGTGAGCATGGAGGTGGGGGATAATTGGTGTAAAAGTATTTTTTTTACAACAATATGACTACCAGGTGATTATTCTTTCCTTCAACTACAGTTAAAGGTGGGGTGGGTAAGTTTGAGAAACCGGCTCGAGATACACTTTTTGTTATATTCCATAGAATGCTCTTAACATCCCGATAGCAATGAATATCTTAAGTGCTTTGACAAAAAATCCATAAAAAAAATGTCATCTGTGGAAGCCGTAGTGCTGTAAAAAGCACGACCAATCATTTTAGCCGGCCCGGCTAAAATAACTGGATGGCCTACCTGCCTGTCAGCCTTCCATCTGTGCACAGCACACATTTATCTCGTGCCCTCATTGGTCATGTGCGCGTGCGTGTGTGTTGGAGGAGGGGCTCTGCAAGGAAGTGGCAGATTTTTTCCGGCTGTGTATTTTCAAATTATTGCGCACTCGAGCTGGTTTCTCCAAAATGACCTACACCTTTAACTGATAGGTTGCTAAGAATTCTTAAAAGGATTAAAAAACATTTTAGATACAATCAGGGACATGTGATCAATGGGCAAATGCTATTTGTATTAAAAAAATATATTAGGAAACCATTCTACCGTACTCACAAATTTTGTCTGTGACAGGGCCTGACATTTTAAGGGTGAAACTCATTTAAAAATGGATTTTATTCAATAATAAAAACATGCTGAGATGGGACAATATGTGTTCCTAACAGTTTAACATGTTCTCCATATGACCTGTTTTTGAAATTGAAATAAATAAATAATTTGTCTTCAGTATATTTAGATTTAGAAATATACGTTTCTGGTAGAATGACTCTTAATCTTAATCTCGATGTAGTGCTAAATGCTCGCACTGTATACACAGACACACACACACACACACACACACACATACACATACACACACACGCACACGCACACGCACACACACGTATGACTTGACCTGAACAATTACTTGACTGGACTTGCTTGAGATTTATCAAAACTTGAGACTTGCTCATGACTACTCCCACCTCTGAGCAAGACTGGACACTTCATCCAAATTTGCTCTTGTGGAAATTGTTCACAGAGTTGAGTAGATGTAGGTCGCTGGCTTTGTAATATAAATTACATTTAATTTATACAGCGCTTTATTTTTAATGATTATTATTGTTCTTATAAAGCACAATATTTGATTAAATGAACTTGTTACTTTCCACCACTGGTGGCGGTAATGCACCTCTGAACTCGTTGTCAACCGCAAATACAAACTGACCTGGGGGCGGAAGCGGAACTACCAATGTGTTTAGCTTGTACGTATCAACAACTCTTAACGTTGTAAACTTTAGCATTTTCTTGCACCCCCATCTATCTCCGACGCACCCCTCTACCGTTTCACCCCCGGTCCAAATTCCAAGATGTTTAACAGACAGACCAGCCTGTGGATGGGTGATGTATGTATCTATAAACAGCTTTCTTTCAGTGTGGTTAGCTTAGCTACGAGTGCTGGTTGCTAGCTCGGATACCTTCATTTAGTCCCGAATATGTATCCCCTTTTGTTAATAGGTTAGACCAAAATATATATTTATATACCTTGTTACCGATATGATACATTTTTACGCCAATAGTAACCAACATAGTGTGACAAAAGCAACACAAAACCCTTTTAAACACAATCATTGCACACTAAACTCATCACCTTGAAGCAGACGTTAACGTTAGCGAACAATTGATTTATTATTTATTTACTTAAATGCTATAATCCAGTATTCGCCCAATGCATTTAATCAAGAAATGGAAGTGACGTCTCTCGAGGCAAGAACCATTATGTTTAAGTTTTCATTAAGCGTCTTTGAGTTGTGAAAAGCGCTATATAAATCAAATGCATTATTATTATTATTGATAATGGCCCCATTCCCTGTATGTTTAGGGATTGTGCGTTCTGGCTGTCATAAGGCTTTTTGGGATACCAACATAGGACAGAGAGAGAGAGATCATTAAAGTTAATAACAACACCCTAGTGACAATTTTAATTAAAAAAGGCTATAATAAAAAAAGTGATGAATCGCATTTTTTTTCAATTACAATCTAATTTGACAATTTAAGTCACACTTCACAATTGTTGTAGTATCATCAGGCGTAAGTAAATATCCCGCTGGTTTTGTAACAATATTATACTAATTTTCTTACAGTCTTTAGAAAATAAAGATATTTACATATGGCTATTGTTATAAACGTTTGTCTTAAATGCTATCTAAGGAATCTCCACTTTCCTTTCCTGTGTTTAGTTGGACCCATACATGGATGAGAACTTCATCAAGCAGGCATTTAGCGCTATGGGAGAAACACCGTTTGGAGTAAAGATCATCACTCACAGGATAACAGGGTAAGATATACAGAGCACATTATGCCATACACCTGCCCTTCTTTTCAAGCTTTGAGGACAACTGTTACAATATTAGATGTGCTGGTAGGTTTCCTCATCAGACATGTCGAGCAGAGGTTGATGGCTTCGGCTTAAATGTAGGGATGCTCCGATCGATCGGCCGCCTATCGTTATCGGCCGATATTCACTCTCGGCCGATCGATCGGTGCTCTCTATAAAGGCCGATCAGGAGAGCCGATCACATGACGTAAAATACACTTTTCTCTGTGCGCGGCAAAACAAGCTCGCCAAAATAGCTTCACCAGTCTGGCAGTATTTTAAGGTGTCCGAAAAAGACAATAAAATAGCGGTATGCAACGTGTGAAGCAGAAATCCTGCAGCTCCGCCCGCTGTGACGGACCGGTGAGCGGAGCAAAACACACACTAAGAGTTAGACCAAACACACTTAGCTATTTTATCTACCTCTGGAACAAGCTAAACTAGTTATAAATATATGTATTACTCACTGTCGGGTCACTCATTACTGGATCAGCGAGCTGCATGAGACGGATACTGACAGGCTGTCAGGAGAGAGAGAGAGAGGAAAAGAGAGCGCTTCCGCTCGTTTCTCCCTTGTTATTATCCAACGTTAATGTAAACTAACAGGAGGCTGTGGCTCAGTGGTTAGTGCGCTGAACTTCGAATCAGGGGGTAGAAAGTTCGAGTCCCACTGCAGTCAGCATGTCGTTGTGTCCCTGAGACACTTCACCCCAAATTGCTCCTGTGGGGATTGCCCACAGTACTGAATGTATGTAAGTCGCTTTGGATAAAAGCGTCTAACAAGTGACATGTAATGTAATGTAAACTTGAATAATGTACTTCATTTGAATGCAATAATTATGTTGGTTGTTGTTTGTGGAAACGCATCATGTATTGAAAAATGTATCTGAACTTTTCGATCCGTTACAATTATAAACTGAAGCAATATAAAAATGAGCCCCATTAACTGAGTTTTAAACATCACTTTAAATGGAAGATCCCCATAGCCCCCACCCACCCTATGATCGGATCGGTATCGGCCGATACTGATTCCGGTGATCGGCCCCAAAAACCCTGATCGGAGCATCCCTACTTAAATGTTAGCCCGCCTGCACAGACACAGTTACAGGTAGCCCTGCAAGGGTCAAGGCTAGGGCTGCCCTCAACTAAAGATTTTTCTAGTCGACCAATAGTCGTCAATTAAGGCGATTAGTCGACTAATCGTCGCACGTTTATGATACATTATGATAAATATATATTCTTTTTTTTCCTCCCAAAATGTTTTCTGTTTCAAAGGCTGATAAAGTGCGTTATTATAATAGCATGGTACGTTGTGCTTCACATACAAATATTAAATACAACTATAATAATGAACCTTTTGAAATATAAATCAAATGTAGAGAGTGCATGATAGTCACAGCGCACCGTACGGACGCAGCGGTCCGCCCGTCAGCGGTATAAGCCTGCATTCAGGAAGCTGCGCTCTGATGGTGTGTATATGGAGGAGACTTTTTGCCGTCGTAGTCTGCATGTCCTTTACATGCTCAGAAGGATCCACACTTTGGACCAAATGAACTGAATGACCAGGCACAGCTCTGAATGAAGTCTGAGGGGGTTTCCGGCTGACTCGTCGTAGCACATGCAGCGCACGGATGGAGCTTTTACATTTCTTTTTTGACTAATGAAAAATGTGTTGACAAATACTTTTTTCGCCGACTAACGTTTAGTCGACTAATTGGGAGCAGCCCTAGTTGAACCCTTTAGTTGAAGGCTAAATAATCAGGTTGCCTTTTTAAGGTGGTTTTAATGTTTTTGATTTAATACTAAATGTTTCTCTCTCTCTGTCCTCTTGCAGTGGTTCAGCCGGATACTGCTTTGTTGAGCTTGCAGACGAAGGAAGTGTCGACCGCTGTGTCCAAAGACTAAACGGAAAACTTGTTCCTGGATCAAACCCGGTCAGTTTCATGGTTTAATTTCAAAATACTTACCTTTATACCTTTCATTCAATCCCTACTGCAATATTGTTTCTCCACAAATATTCATATATTATTACAAATTTAATACTGCCTTTCATTTTTTTCCCAGTATTAGTCCATGTTTTCAAGCAGTATTTTATTGTTGATTTGACTGTGGATAGTGGAGCTCCACTAGTCTTGGTCCTCCTTTTGCACTACATGAACTCTTACTACTGACTGTTGATAAGTCAGCATATTATGAGGCTGTAATTTGGCTCCGTAACAGACCAGATTCTGTAATTTTCTGTTTGTGTTAATAGATAAATACCACTATTCTGCCTTCCCTGTGGGTTTTAATTGTAAGTGTTTACAAATAAGCGACATTAAATACCAGTAACACATTTTATTTATTGATAAGTAAAACTATATTCTTTATCAGCTGCACTAAAAGCAAACCTCATTAAGGGTCTGTTGATGTCAAATAAATTAAAAAAATGTCCCGCTAGCGCAGAAATGATCCAACATGTGTAAAGTTGTGGGCTTTAGCTGCTTGCTACTGAATTGAAATGCTGTTGGCCCCTGTGAGCTGGCCAAGCTACTGGGCTCCCCTGTTCTACTGCTGAAGGTGGCTGAGAGGCTGCTTGTACATGAATGTACTTTGTTTGAAGCTGGTGAATAGAGTCTCTGGTAGGAACTAACTGAGGAATGGGCTAAAGGCTGGTCTGGGTGGTGGAGGTATGTAAACCCAAATAACAACAACCATAATAACTCTGATCTCTATTTTCAGCAATTTCAGTGCTATACTACAAGTCTTTGGTGTTTCACATGTGCTTAGTGTGTGTGTTCTCTCTCTCCCCTTTGCAGCCCCGGAAATTTAAGCTAAACTATGCCACCTACGGGAAACGGCCAGAGGCGGGGTAAGTCATTTTTCACACTATTCACAAAAGGTTGCCTGTTACTCTAAAAGTTAAAATGTAGAGAATTATGAAAAAAGCATACAATTCAGCTATTATTTAAGCCTCAGTAAACCTATTACCTGAGTTTGAGGAAATGTGTATAAAGTAAAACTAACATAACCCTTAAATAGGGCTGTTCAATTAATCGTATTTTAATCGCAATTATGATTTTGGCTTGCAGCGATTATGAAAACAACATAATCAAAATAAAACGATTATTTTTATTTAAATTTTTTTTTATTGGTTTTTCAGTTGAATTATATTTAAAGTTCAGGGTAATCCACTGTTAAAAACATACTGTTCACATTTTTTTTCGATGTTTTCAAAGTAAATGGATAATCGTTTTTAATAATCGTTATTGACCCAAATAATCGAGATTATGATTTTTGCCATAATCGAGCAGCCTTTCTACCCTTAATAGAAAAGATGGGTTTGAAAAACAAAACATTGAAGATATGTTTAGATGAATTACCAGTACACATTTTGTTTGTTTTTAACATTCGGCTGTATTACTTTGTGTGAATGTGTACGAGTGTTAAAGTCTCGACTATATAGAGCTTTGCCTCAATCCTTTATCTGATATAGGTCAATTCATTTCTTCAAAAAGACGACTTATTTGTGTTTTGATTGATGTACAATTTGTAATGACAGATGGTAAATGGAGGGTAATGGGGTTACAGTGTCCATTCAATTATACGCATGCCCATGGCATTGTATTAATACATGATGTACTTTTATAACAGATATACTTTCATTATTAATAAATAAATAAAAGTATTTTTTATTTCTCCGGTTCCAAATTAACTTTCTCCATTTGTTTCACTTGTATTATTTTTTTCTTTCTTTCTTTGGCCAAGATGGTTTGTTTCCAGGACTGCCCCTATCGTATCCCATTGTATATTTAAGCAATAGCTCACGACAGGCCGTGGTATATGCTCATTATATCACAGCTAAGGGGCGTGGTTCGGCCCGACGCGAAGGGCTGCTCACGGCCTGAAGTGAGCTATTGCTTTTATAAAACGGATATATAGTGTGGCAATATGAAAGAAAAATACACACTCTAATTTAAATAGTTGTTATTATTAAATAATGATGTTCAAAATAAAATAGTCCCTCCGTTGCCTTCTGCACAAAACATAGTGCGAGGTGGTTGCTATGCAACAACACTAACAGCTTGCGAACATATTAGACAGACAGCGTTGATCGTTTATTTGGCTATTTATTTACATTAATTTGTATGTTTCCGTTTATTGTGCACCCACTGAAAACCTGTCCAGCATCAGTAGAATGGCTTACGTGGTTACTTGTATAGGTTGAGGTTGTTCTAGGCTGTTGCTTGGCGTGGCGAGAATATTGCTCCACTTTCTCCGGTCCCCGAGATTCAGCTTCCAGTAGCTCTGGAGAGAGCTTTCGCACCTGTGGCCACTAACGGTCATCATGTCTCTGCTTTGTTTCAAAACCCCCATCAGAAAGCTTTTGAATGGTGCTACTTCTCCAGTTGGTCTACCTGCTCTTCACGTAGCTCGTCGTCGTTTAGGTGCATTTTTTCTGGATAGGCAATCCTCAATCCACTCCTCCATAGTAAGACCCCCCCGGAGGTCGAAGTTAATCTTAAATGTTTCCATCTTATGCTTTGTAAGTTTGTTTCGTAACGGAAGAAATGTAAATATATTTATAAAACGGACAAGTCAAATCAAGCAATCTGATTGGTCGATAGCGTTTTTGCGGACCTCTTTGATTACAGATTTGAATATATCGTTGCTTGCTTTAAAAGTAGCACAATTCATTATGTCAAACCTTGGAAAGTATCTAGATATCCCTGCCCTAATGCCAAAGACACTGAATATGTTTTGCCGTTTGATGTCTGGACCGCTGCGTAAAAAGGAGGGTTTCTGCCCCGTTACTTCTCCGCTGTTTTCTTGTTCCAGTTTGAAAAGCAAACTGCAAGCAGTTATACTGTTTTTCTCAGACGCGGAGGGATACTGTCTTGTTGTGAAAAGTAACTTACAATTCTACCCGTGGTATACGCTCAGTATATCACGGCTAAGAACCAATCAGATTGCTTGATTTGACTTGTCCGTTTTATAATATGTGGCCTAACCAAATATAACAGGGAGGAGGCAGCTTCTTCCATACTTAAGAGGTTCAGAGATCTTTTCAAATTAACGCCAAGGCCTTCTCTTAATAAATAGTTATTTCTCAAATGTAGGAAAGGCACTCATTCATTTTTTCAGGGTTTCAGGTAAACATAACACAAATGACATTCCCAAAGTCAGCTGGCCCTTTTAATGTTTGACAGTGTGTATCTGTGTTTGAATATATATTCAACATTGTTACTTCTCGCAGGCCGGAGTTCTCAGTGTTTGTGGGCGACTTGGCCTCCGAGGTGGACGACTTCCAACTGCATCAAGTTTTCAAGAAGTACCTTTCCTGCAAGGGAGCCAAAGTAGTTACTGATCAGTATGGATACTCCAGGTACGTCGGCACATAGAGGTGGACCAGACAGCGTCAGAAATGTTTAGTATTAAGATTGACAATAGGTTGATTTCATTCATTATTCATTTGTAAGAAATATACAATAATACAACAATGTTTCCTGGTTTCTGTGTTGTAATGATTTAATAACCACCAGTACATCTTCATCTTTTTTCGAACAAAGGTTGAAGAAATGTTTACGTGCCGTCTTGCTAAAACTATTGTTTTCCCCATATAGGCTAAGCAAGAGCAACTCACAATTCAAGTGATGCTACCTCATGTTAAAAGTAAAACAACAAGTTTCAGTTCTACCATAATAATACCCATTCTATTCTGTTTTTCATAAATGGCTATTAAATGCCAAGTATGGAGCGTGTGTCGGAGTGGAGAGGAGGTTTAACGGTTGTTTCAACTGCAGAGGCTACGGCTTCGTCAAGTTTGGGGATGAGGGCGAGCAGAAGAAGGCGATCGACGAGTGCCAGGGTACGATGCTCGGGGGCAAACCGCTCAGACTCAGCATTGCTGTGGCAAAGAGGTGAGAACTAGGACAGGAAACATGATGAAACGTGGCAAAGTATCCAGACTACAAGCTACGCCAAAGATCATATCATGTTTATTGACAATGCCCCTTTGTGTGTTCATGCGTGTCAGGCTTATTGAGACTTGTATTTTATCCGTTTTCAAGGATTTGCTTGGGAAATAATAATGGGTTTTTTTCCCCTCTTTTTTTCATGTTGCTTTTGGTTCAAATGGGCTTTAATAGAACCCAATAGGTCTTTTGGGGTTGCACCGCTGAAGCAAAAGAGCCTTTGTAAATCCATTTTTGTTATCATTGCATTGATATTTTAAACCAACTGTTTTTTTATTTGAATATGCAAACCCAATTATACATTACATTATAATAAACTTAAAATGTTTGACTTTTTTATTTTTGGAGGAACATGTTTTTGCTGAAACCTGCTTATCCGTTTAATACGGATCAATTAATAGAACCTTTGTATTAATGAATTGCGTTGTATTTCTTATGTTGCAGCCAAAAGATGAGCAACTACCATGGGGGCCAGGGCCAAAATTTCCATAGCAACTACAACCAGTCCCAGTCCAGTTACTATGGCAGCCCAGGCAGCGGGGGTCAGGGGGGTTACTACCCTCAGTGGGGAGGCTATGACCAGTACAGCGCCTGCAACAGCGGCTACAACTATAACTACGGGCCCTATGGATACCCTCCACCAGGCCAAATGGCGCCACCACCTCCCATGGGGTTCCCCCCCACGTCTACAGACATGTCCGGAGCTGTAGAGGTGAGGAGAACACGTTCACACCCATGTTTGTAGGAATAGATTGAGATGCTTGGTATCTGTGCAGTGAGTAGATATGATTCAGGATCAGTGGTCGCGTGAACCGAATATTTTCCGTCTATTTTTTACAATGACGGAAAAATCTGAAAGCAGTCTGTCATTTTGACAGATTAGAACAAACTCGGAACAGCGCCAACGTTTCCCCGCAGCGAGGCTCCGGTGTTCTGCCGTGTTGTGCATCCCCGCCAAAAAGGAAATGATATTGTTTCCAAACTGTACTTTGCCGTACAAATCATTGAAATGCCTGTGAGTTTTCGCTTTACGCTGTGGGCATGCATAACACCGGCACTAACAGTTTACGAGCGTGATCTTCCTCCCCCCTACCGATTATTTTCCTTCCCATTTCCATTCTTTGTGCTAAACTTGCTAACTTGAGCATTACATTTATTGTAAAAAGACAGAAACAACCAAAACATACTCTGCTAAACTAAATGAAGATATATTCTAAAATAGAGATTATTTTGTTAGGGAAAGGACATTGTGACCTTTGACATTTAACCCTTTTTATGGAAGTACTTTAATGATGCGAAATTAGAGTATGTCAAAGAAAATACTTTGTTAACCAGGAAGACATCTTTTGTGTTTAAATATTTTTACACAAAATAACTCTAATCATCCTGAAACAAAGATTGGTACAAATAGGTAAGGTGTTTGTTACAAATCTTGTGTATATATCACGACTTGGATATGGATTTAGCATGATAACCAGAATTTCTTATTAATGTAATACAAGTACACTTAATACATTAGGGCTAGGACAATTCATTGACAGCTATTAAAGAACTATTTTAATTAACATGCTTCATATTACAACGGTGCAGCCCTAACATTTAAGAAATAATTTCACAATATTTGATGTTTTCCCAGCAGAGCCACGAGGAGGGTGGGGAGATAGACGAGGATAATTCAGAAGGTAAGACTTTTTATATCATGAGGGGCGTTCACACCAAGTTCTTTTCCCACAATGGTTCATGAGAACTCTTTTAGTTCTGATGAACTAAAGCAGATCACGTTCACACCGCAATGAGTTCCTGGGGGTGGATTAGGCAAATGAAGCCGCTGACGTCACTTCTTCTTCTTCTACTTTGAGTTTACTGGCAGGCTGCAAACAACTTCATGGCGTATACTGCCACCCGGAGTCCCCGGAGTTCTACTGAAGCCTTCCGAGTAAATCGCCAGAACGCCGACACCTCCTCATCTCCACCGCTCCCATGTTTTCTTTTGTGTTGCCATAAGTTAGTCCCTCTGCGTTTGTGCGCTATGCTAATGCTAATAATGCTAATGCGAGGATAATAAAATGGCGGCTTCACAAAACTTTTTGGGAGTTTTACGGGGCGTGGTTTGCATTCCGCCCAGCCAAGCAGACATAGGAACCTTTTTCTCCCACGAAAGTCCCTGCTCTCTAGCAGGGACTGAAAAGGGGGTAAAAAAGGTTCTGATGAACTAATTTAGTTCAGGGGGCTTTTTGGTGTGAACGCAAATATATCTGAGTTCTGATGAACTATTGTGGGAAAAGTACTCCGGTGTGAACGCGCCAATGGAAAGTTCTTTCTATATTTCATTGTTATGTTATAGGATATGCTGTAGGCGTGTTAGTAGATGCATTCTTGTGTTGCTTATTAAGATGCCCCTTTTAATCAGATATTTCCATATTTACAATAACTGGTTAATTAGTTTATTTAAGTGTCATACTTATCGATGTAAATATCTCACAGATGAGTTTACACTCGTAAATGTACAACTGCAGGGTTGTCTGGTTCTTATCCCAGCAGCTGATGAGGTGTCTTCAGAATAATTCAGAATTTGAAGTGTTAAGACGTTGAATTATTTACATGCTCCTGTGAGCTTAAAACTGAATCTGTACACGTTTTGGTCGGTGTTTACAGAGCCCATCCCTGAGTGTGACGTGGAGCAGTGGAACAAAGATTTTATGCAACGCAGCGAGGAGCTCTATGACGCCATGATGAGCTCTCACTGGGAACCCATGGACTCTATTACCTCCCCCATCCCGTCCTTTTCCTGATAAATCTACTTATTCTGATGCCCTAAACGTTTCAAATATTTCTGTTTTTATGATCTTGTTCTTCTTCTCCATAATATGCCATGATCACAATAATGTTTGAAAAGGCCAACTTCAGTTCACTGTCTGTCAATGACACTGGCTACCTAAGCCTGCCTGAAGGCTGAGAGTGCATGCATATGCACTCGTTCCTCATCAAAAACAACACACAAATATTCACTTAATTTTAATGTTTACCATGTTGGTAATTTTCTAAAAAGTGTTCTATAGTCAATTAAATTATTGTAGTACATACGATTTTTATGAACCCCTCAGTAAACCAGAGCAGGTTTATGGCTGTAGCATTGGAAACTGAATGTCAAGTGTCAATATTTCCCCATTTATGAATATCACTGAAGTCTTTTGTTGATCCATGTTGAAATGGTGACACCAGCAAAAGCTTGCTTCGTTCATTGGATAGGGCCTTGACTTTTTAAAAGAGATTTTTTTTCCACAAGACAAGTTCAAGCTATGCCTTAATTTTCATTCGCCATGTACTTCTTCTCTGTCTATGATGGACATTACAATTATTTTTTGTATACAGGATATCAGTTTTTTCTGGTCTTGTTCATTTTTTAATGAAGGACTTTGCTCCCCCATTTTTTCTATTTGTTCTTTATACATTAAAGGTGGGGTAGGTACTTTTGGAGAAACCAGCTCGAGTGCGCTAGAATTAGAAAATACACAGCCGGAAAAAATCTGCCACTTCCTTACAGAGCCCCTCCTCCAACACACGAACGCGCACATGACCAATGAGGGCACGAGATAAGTTTGTGCACAGATGGAAGGCTGACAGGCAGGTAGGCCATCCAGTTATTTTAGCCGGGCCGGCTAAAATGATTGGTCGTGCTTTTTACAGCACTACGGCTTCCACAGATGACATTTTTTAATGGATTTTTTGTCAAAGCACTTAAGATATTCATTGCTATCGGGATGTTAAGAGCATTCCATGGAATATAACAAAAAGTGTATCTCGAGCCGGTTTCTCAAACTTACCTACCCC
The DNA here is from genome assembly GCA_943591055.1 of Gobionotothen gibberifrons. Taxonomy (NCBI): domain Eukaryota; kingdom Metazoa; phylum Chordata; class Actinopteri; order Perciformes; family Nototheniidae; genus Gobionotothen; species Gobionotothen gibberifrons. The sequence goes on from CALSBZ010046932.1 coordinate 2,991,465, forward strand.
ACCTTTAAGACTTAAAGTTTGGGCTGATTATGACATTGAATTTACCCAACAGCAATCAATCACACATTTCATTTATCACTGTTTTCCAGATGATGAGCTCAATGTCTTTCTGTATAATAGATGAATGGTCCAACCTCCCAATACTTTTGAGTGCTGTGAAACTAACGTTTTTTTTTAGGTTGACCGCTGAACTGATCGGATGTCAAGGCAGCATTCATTTCTGCTGTTTGACAGCTGATGTTTTGTAAATATTTTCTTTGCGGATATGTTTTATCAATAAAACTGAGGAGGAAAAAAGTATTTTTGTCTTTCCGGAGAAGTGTTTTTCCTGCAGCTGATACATACTGTGAGGTTATTTTCTGGGAGAATTTTAAAACAGTAATGGTGCCCCCATTATCCTCAGCTATATATTACATTGCATTTAGCTGACGCTTTTATCCAAAGCGACTTACAATAAGTGCATTCGACCAAGAAGATACAAACTTGAAGAAAACAGAATCATCTAAGTACATCAGGGGGGTATGTCACGAAGCTGGTTCAACCTAACCTGGATATGTTTGAGTTAGCCGGTTGGCCTAATCCAAAACATACGCCCTCTCGCTAAACGGCACTACGACACGGGTTATCAAGTGGATCGCTCAAGCCAGCCGTGCCCTATCTAGTTTGGTGCGCGTTTACATGACAGGGGTGGTATTTGGAGCATTCGACCAATCACAAACATGGAGAAGCGTACTGACAGCGCAGCGCGTCATACTTGCTGAATCAAAAGTCAACTATATAATTAGACAAATATGAAGACGTTAAACTTTAAACATCCATGACTTAAACACTTTATCCAGGATAAAAGCCACATAGTTGCACCTGCAAGGTGAATACAGCTGGTAAAAGAAAAAGTGTTTGAATGCGTACATTAACAGGTTTATGATATCACTGCCCGTAAGGCACGATCTGACTTTAATTACATTTGACTCGAGTGTTTCGTCAACTTAATGTGTTGCTTAAAATAATACTTCTGCATACAGTATGTGACACTGTGAGTGTTGCACGGCCAGATACGGCTCAGCTGACTGACGTGCAATATATTCCGTGTGTAAATCGAAGAGATAATACATTTGACAGCATATAGACCGTAACTTTGATCCAGTTACTTATGTTGTGGCAGATATTTAAGTAAGCTTTCTTAACGCTAATGTTATAATAGTCAGATTGCTCTGAAGATGGGAGGTGATATTCTATTAATGTTCACGTTCACACAGTCGGTGATTTTTGCCGGCCGGCTTTCCTGCAACGGCAGTTTTTCTGTATTTCCTTTCTCCTGTAATGTGACTTGATCGCTTTAAACTCCGCACCCCGCTCCGCAGACGGAGCTCTGATTGGTCAGCAGGCAGTGCTTTCACTGAGTTGAGCTCTTAGCCTGCAACCTAACCTGGTCCCGACCAGGTTAGCCGCTCAGCATAAGTTACCATGGAAATCTAGCCTGCTAAAAAGAGAACTCGTAAAACTGTTGAAATATAAGACTATGAAAAATACGCAACTAGAAAGACTACAAATCCCAGAATCCCGGTCCCGCATGCTGGCTCTTACGGAACCGACTAACTCCCCTTGTGTGTATGTACAGCTCTCAACATGCCCAGACTTGGAGTGATTTTATCTTTTAAATTGACCAACATCATATGTGTAATTCGTGGCACAATTCAAACGGGATTGAAAGATAATCTTTCTCTCTCCATTGACTTCAATACATAATTGTTTCGAAATAAGGTCCCATGGAGGTCCACCGGAAGGTGGACAAGGGGCGGGACATCTCTAAGCGGTTGACCAATCACCAAAGAGCCTGCCAACTAACCAATCAGAGCGGACAGGACTCTGGTTTCAGAAAGAGGGTGAAAATAGGTGCTGCAGCACAGGCAGTATGAGAAAATATAGCACGTTTTGCACCTTAAAGCATGTAAACATACACAGTGGAGGCACACAATACAATACCTTTTAACATGGTATCATTTTAATTATGAGAATAAGCATGTAATTCATTGTAAGTACAGCCACACAGGGCTGCTAGCATGTGTTTATATTTTTTAAAAACCATTCCCCGGCCTAGCCACATACAGTATGTACCTGAAGACCCCTGTTCTCCTGTGCATTTGATGTATTGATTTCTCTAATTCTGGTCTGTTTTATTCAATGTTAGGTAGGCTTATAATTATTTCAATCTTGTCATATGTCATATTCAGTTTTTTAGTTTTTTTTACTGTTTTCTGTTGCTTATTCTCTTAATGCTGTTATTTTCTTCACCTATCCCTATGTTTCTTCCATGACTTGCTTTGCCTATACAGTACTGAATTTGTGTGTTAGAACCAGATAGAAGGACCAAACCAAACTAAAAACCATGTTCCCCTCTCTGTTCAGATAATGTCACAACATTGTTTTGATTTTTATCAAACATTTTACTGTTGCAGAATTTAAAACTGACAGAGAAATCATGAATGTTTTATAGCATCTGTCCACCTGCTAATATTCAATCTGATCAACAGAGTTTACAGAATTTGAGTTTATTATTTCACAAGTTATACATTTATATAATTATCAACTGTCAAATTGATAAAATTAGCACAATGAATACCCATCAAAACATTTCAGTAAGGCATTTTTTTCTCAACATGTAAACAAGCTGTATATCATCAAAGTCAGGGTGTCTCAAATACATTCAGCCTGAATCTAAATGGCTACTGTCCCCTGAATTCCTGTCTTGTGGGTATTCCTGGGAGTAACATGACCCCAAGTTATGAGTTCACACAAAGAATCCTTTAATAACTACAGTAGGAAGGAGCATGTGTGATACATATAGAGAAAAACAAATACATTTTTGAAAGCCCACTTCATATTTTTGTCCCAAGCTCCAACAGGACTTTTTGTCTTACATTTAAGAGAAGGAAACAAACACAAATGTCAAGGTTGTCTCCAAACAACCACCTAGAGCTCCTGATTAATTCCATTGTGTCAGTGGTAAAACCTGTATGTTATTTTTTCTTGAATTAATTGCAGTGATCATGGTTCAGTTTGCAGCTCCGTTGGTCTTGGTGTTGAGAAGTCCCTGTCCAGGCCTCCCGGGGCAGTACCAGCTTGGCCCCAGGCGATACCAGCTCTGGTACAGTCCCCTCCAGCTCAGACACCCCAGAGCGCCCCCTAGCAGCTGCGTGGGGAACTGAGGGAAGTAAGCTAAGAGACAGAGCAGCAGAAAGATCCAGAGCCAGAGCAAGAGAACACAGAACAGGAAGAGGATCCTCAGAGGGCCACCTGAGAAGCCACCCAGTTTCAGGTAAGGGCCAAACACGGCGATTTCCTCTGCCAACAGCAGGCAGCAGAGACAGAGGAGGAAGACATCTTCTGAAACTTCATACCCCCTCCACAGCATCCCAGCTCTGAGGCACTCTGACTTACTCGCCCCCTCTCGCAGCACCAACAGAGGCTCCCCGTTGGTGACCTCCGGGCTGTTGAGTAAACGTTCGTAGCAGCTTCCGGTGGTGTTCTCCAGAAGGTCCAGGAGTTTGCAGAAACCGACCCACAATCCGCCTGCCACCCCGAGCCGAGAGAGGTGACGGATGGACAGAGAGATGGAACGACGGATGGAGAAGGAGAGGAGGAAGACGAAGGAGCCAACAAAGATGCAGGTCCAGCCCCAACCAGAGCGCAAGAATATCCTGGAAGAAGAAGAGGGGAGATTTGATGAGGGTTGGAAGGTTAGTGAGAGACTATGGAAGTAGAAGTAATGGGAGGAAATTAGATTTTGTCATTTAAAAAATGTATTACACTAAACATCAGGGCATTTATTCCACATTTACAGTTATATGAACGCAGCCACTGGTAGTCCCATCCGTTAATGGTTCCTATTCAGCAAAAGTTCACACATTGCAAGGTTAAGCAGTTGATCTAATGCAGGGGTTCTCAAAGTGCGGCCCGCGGGCATGTTTCTGGCGGCCCGTGATAGTTAATGTGACAACAAAAACCACCGCTGTGGTGCATCTGATTAAAATGCCAGAGAAGATGTATACACCAAATGATGTTTATTGTAAATAGGAGGTGAATGCCAAGATATGTACACAAAATGTATGTGTGTTTGTTTGTATATATAGGTATGTAAAAAGGCGTGTGTGTGATTGTGGTTATTTGCGTGTGCGTGTTTGCGTGTGCGTGTTTGCGTGTGTGTGTTTGCAAGGCACTTTTGAGACAAATTAATGTTTGATTAATCTTAATGTATACTGTATGTATAATTGGTTAGTACAATAAAGAAAGGATTTGTTTTGGAATTATTTTGTGTTCCGTTTTTTCTTGGGCGGCCCTCAATCCAATATTGGGTACCTAAATTGGCCCTCACTCATCAAAACTTTGAGAACCCCTGATCTAATGGTACATGGTACACAGAAGTGCTATCTATCAATTTACCTGTTTTCTTTTCATTCTGATTGTCCGTTCTTTATTTTTATGTCGCTCTTTCTGATGTCTCTTCCTTTTTTAGACGATTCAACATATCAGAAATAATCTGTTGTCCCTTTATCTACAGTGGTTAATTCAGTTTGAAATATAATCAAAAATCACTGTTAGTTACTTTTGTTGGTCATTGTATACATTTTTCCTCATCATTACTTTTTTATGTTATCAAAAAGCCAACAGGGTTTAATCTGAAAGGGGTCTTCAGACTCTTCATCGTCATTTAGATATATATTGTACATCAGCTTTAAAATAATCAAAACAGTAAAACGTCTTAAAAATAGCATAAGCATAATTGTACAATAACACTCAGAAAAATATTGGCATTGCAGGTACCTCATTTGTCACAACAAACGGAATGGTTCAAAGAAGACAAGTGTACAGGAAGTAAACAGGAAGCAGCCTCACCTGTAGAGGAAGTGGGTTTTCTTGGCAAAGACGCTGTGCTGGGAGACCCAGAAGCTTAGTGCAGGGCCGAACATCACCAGTACCGACAGCACCAGATGGAAGTGCTTCCGGAAAATAGCGCTACCCAGGAACCGGGCCGCCAAGTCCGTCAGGACCACGAGCACCGTGTTGAAGAACATCTGGACCCAGAACTGACCAGATGTAAAGCTAACTCAATATTTCTATATGAGAATGACTCTTCTGCTGGCTTTTAATGCAGCTGCCTATTGGTGTAGATTATACACTTTGGACTTAATAGCATGCACTGTTTAATGTGATAATACTCTCTAGAATGCACTTAACACACAGGTTGATGCTGTGGATCACCTCTGGTGCATAACACAACAATCCAGCTTACCAAGTAGTCCAAACGTACTACACAAACTGCATTTTTTTCAGTTTGACAGTGGATCCATCAGCCTATTGATCGAACACTAATCCAGTTTGAGAAATCCAAAGATGCTGCTGTGTAGTAAAAATAGTCGAAGTCCATTTGTGTTAGCTGCTAGTGTTCGGAATCCATGCGTAGAGCTTACTGCATACAAGGAATGAAGGGACAGCTGGACCCTAGCATTCCACCAACTGAAAATATGTGCTCACTGTAAAACCCAACCACGAAATTCTTTCATCCAGTAGGAGCTCCTTCTCCGGACTCAGTGCTGTTTAATATATCTGCAAGTAGTTTCAGCGCGAGTAAGCTACAGCTGAACAATGCAACCAAACCACATGGCAGTTGCTTTGCAGGTTTTTCCTGGGAAGAGTTTCAGTCTTATCTGATCTTTAAAACAGGTTTCCCTGGTTTGTCATTCCTTTTCTTCTCTTCTCCCATTAGATTACTTCTGCAGAAATGCAATGTCCTCCGCCGTGTTTCACTCAGCAATGGCCACCACTGTGTTACCGTAAGGCTTCCATTGGTTTGATTTGAGAATACTTTCCCTGTACGAACTATCTCAGTGACCGTGGTTTCTCTGCTCTTCTCCGTCACTCACACCCACCTTGTTCTTGCCACGTACATATGTCTGCAGGGCCTTGAAGGTGTCACATTGCTCCTGCTGGGTTGCCTGAAGGGGACAGAGAGGTTGAGCCAATGACATGGGTTCCTTAGGTTGTAGTATCGATTGCCAGCTGAATCTGAGTCTCATGGCACTGCTTACTTTGAGCAGTATCATGCGAGCCATTGTAACAGAAAAGTCCTGAGTTGACTAAAATGATGTGAAACTAGAAGTAATGAGTCAAATTGTGAGTGTATTTTTATGTGTGTGAGTGTGTGTGTGTGTGTGTGTGTGTGTGTGTGTGTGTGTGTGTGTATTAATAGCAATAACCTTTGTACTGTATCTGCACTGAGACTCAGCTGTTGCAGCAGTCTGTCTCTGTCAATCAGAAAATGGTAACACACACACACACACAGTCCACATTTGTAATCCTTATTCTCCTTTCTCTCAGGTATTACACACTTTAATCAAATGTCTTGATATGACCCAATTTTATCAACAACCACATAGTAATATTTTATCCACAAGCTCCTTCAGAAAACAAGTTGACTTATAGGCCCATCCTGGTTCCACCAAAATTAGCAAGTGTATGCACGTTTTTCAAAGACGGGAAAATGGTGTTCAACGTCGCGGACACACAGGGTTAGTAAAAAGAAGAAAGCACTTAGCTTTCTTTTATGTAACTATTTCTGTCTTTCTATCAAACTCCGACAAACAATAAAATACTAATACATATACATGAGTTTCATTATGTTTTATGTCATGTATCATTTGAAATCAGGTTGGTTTTGTGAATGTTAAGCATTTAAATACATTTGAATTGTCCAAATCCCTGCAGAAATTAATAGCATTACAGCGGGTGAAAATTAGCATTTTCCAATTTTTCTTCTCTCCCCTGCTGTATTTTGTATTTCTAAAACGTCTGAGCTGAACCGTCCTCTCAATCTGTTCTCTTCAACACCTCTCTGTCATCAGTCCAGAAATACAGGTTGACCTGATAAGTGTTAAATGTCTCCCATCTCTTTTTCCAACTGCGTGCCATGTTTAAACCTTCTAATTAAGTTACAGACAGCATTTGTTACATCACATCTGAGTAATAAATACCAGGAATTCACAGTAACAATTATTTTTTTTTCTATTCAAGCTCAATGTAAAAATAAAAAGGCAATGTTTTTACATACTTGAGGGCACCTAAATTATATATTTTTCTGGGCCAATCCAAACAAGTCTGCAGTGATTATGATTAACAAATTACCGGGAACCACACTTCTTATTTGTGTTGGAATGTCTTGTACTGCTCAGATGTTAACATGGTCTGTCCATGTTATTTTTCTCCAATGACTCAATTAGTGAGTTCACTTTTTAAAAAAAAGCTATTAATAACAGTGTCCAGACAAATAGAAACACTTCTGCAAGGCAATGTAACCTTATCACTAGCTCTGCAACAGATCCTACTTATGTGAAGCTATTCATGTTCGCAGGCTGTGTAATTTTTGCCATGATGACACACACACTGACTCACAGGCTGAAAACAATGCAACTGCATTATTTTAATATCACTTTTTTCCCCCTGTTGTTTTGCTATGTACTTTGCGTAGCTAACATACGTTGGTTACTTGCTGCATTACATTACGTTAATTTGTAAGTTACAGTTTTATAAAAATGAAGATTATATTGTTCAATTTGGTGTTACTGGTGAAAGTCAGTAATCATAATACAGCCTACTTTATTTATTAGCAACAAGTGTGATACAACATTACACTGCACAAGACTAATAATATTATATTTTAACTGTTAATATATACTATTTTATTGACCTCTACTTTAATCTATTTTATGATTGTTTAGATTTTACTCGACAAAATATGTTTCTGTTACTAATAAATATATAGCTCCACAGCACCTCGAAGAGTTATATTAAAGTAATAAACTGTGGCGCCACCTACCATTATTATATTTGTGTTGCTGCTCTACAGAAAGTTTTAAATATGTTGGCTACAAAGCATAAAGATGTGAACAGGTTAAACGCATATATCATATACTATATCCATTTGCTGTTTATGATAACACAAAATACAACTTTTTAAAATGACATGATTAACATACGTGTGTTATTTTTATTTCCCTCAGTTTAAACATAGAATATACAGACCCGGCACCATGGGAGGGCCAGGCCCATTCCTGCCCACCCCCAATAAACACGTTTATTATTTATAATTGTTTTATTTTAATTATAAATAAACTGTGAACTTTAATGCTACGATTTATGTGATGTCAGATAGTAATATAAGAGTAATAAATGAAAAACAGGTATGAAATACTTTATGACAGTAAAACAAGAATAAAGTTTAAAAGGGGAGTGATTAGTAAAATATCCATAAAGAAAAAGTAAATCTGTTTACAGTTCTGTTTCATATGGGTGTTGAGAGATGTATCCATAGATCTCTTCATTTTGCTCTCAAAGTGCACCAGATTGATGCTTTTAACTTCAATGTTAAAATCTTGCCGGGGGAGCATGCCCCCGGTCCCCCTTAGAGGAGGTGAGGTCCACCCCCCACTTAAAGAATATTGCACTTTACCCCTGCTTACATGTGCCGTGAGCTGATTATCGAGCCTTCATTGTAACAGTCGCGGGTGTACTGTGTATGTGCGTGTGGGGAGTGTTGCAGTAGAAAATTCCACTGTAGCGCCCGGTACCTTAATGGGAAACCCTACATGTTTGAGCACCCTCTACGAAACGTCAAGCTACCCCACAGCACCCACAAAGGAAAATGTCTGGCGCCGCCTCTGGCCGCGGCACATGACGGTTTTGTGTGCCCTCCAATGAAAATCATATGCCCTCTCTGTAGATTTGTTCTGGCGCCGGGTCTGAGAATATATGAGCATATTACATAATGTTTCTTACTCCTGAATCCTTTATCCTGAAAACATACTGCCACCATGTGGAACAATGGTGAGGAGACAATTTATACCAACAAGGACTATAGAGAGGCGAAGTCCCTCCCCTTCCGGTGGAGCTCCATGGGACCCCGGAAGCGGAAAAATATACATTGAAGTCAATGGAGAAAATGGAGAGGAAAAGGTTATCTTTTGATCCCGTTTGAATTGTGCCACGAATTACACATATGATGTTTGTCAATTTAAAAGAACATTTTGCAAGTCAAAAAAATAAAAATGTGTCGTAAAACTGTGAAGTTACACATTTTTTGTGTGAAACTGCTCAGTGAACTACATCTCCGGCAGGGCAGAACAACACACGTCACCAAGATGTCCGTCTGTCTTGTCAACAAAAGGATTGACTACACTCACTATCACCACAATGAAACACGTCCAGAAGAATGTCATGCAAAGCTGCCTGTCTGCCTGCCTGTCTGCCTTTGATTCTCTCTGAACTGCCTGGTCTTTTTAATGTTTAATGTCAACCATTTGTGCAGATAGCATGATGTAGAAAAAAAAAATCGCCAATGCTAGCGTTACCGTTAGCATTTCTCCCCCAGGCTTAAGTTGTGTATTATAGAATGATCACACCGCTGTGACAGCACTCTTCAAAGGGTTCACGAAATATGACTAGCCTACTACTCTTACTGTTTAACATGTTGGGTTACTTAATGTTAAGGCTAATAAAAATGACACAGGTGTAATGCTAACTAACGTGCTAGCTACTAGCTAGGTAGCTAACTTGATCCAGCCACTCCTGTTCCTTTCATCAGACGGGAGGCGAAAGAACGAGCAAGACCCATTGCTGGTATGATAACAACCTGGTACCAAGCACACAGGCATCTTGTTAAAGTTATCTTATCTTAGCCAGCGCGATATATATCGATGATATATCGCGCTGATATTAGATATCTCTGGAGGAAAACAATGGTGACATCACTTACGCGACTCTGGGATTTGTAGTCTTTCTAGTTGCGTATTTTTCATAATCTTATATTTCAACAGTTTTACGACAAACTGTGACTTTTTTGACATGGAAATTATTGTTTAAGATTGACAAACATCTATGTGTCATTCGTGGAACAATTCAAACGGGATCAAAAGATAACCTTTTCCTCTCCATTTTCTCCATTCACTTCAATGTATATTTTTCCGCTTCCGGGGTCCCACGAGCTCCCTCGGAAGGGGAGGGACTTCGCCTCTCTATTGCTCAAAGCCTGAACAGTTTAATTTGAGTAAAAATCCTGTGTACAGATTGTGAACTCTGCCTTGAATTTTCATTTTCATTTTTTGTAAAGCATTTAAAAAAACGACATAGATAAGTACGTCTACAAATATCTGATCAAACGTCATAGTTTAGTATGTCAAAAACAGCAGAAAAAATGACATAGATGAGAGTAACACCTATGTCACTTCCGGGCGGAAATTACGACCCCGCCCACTTTTGGGGGAAAACAATGCTGTAATTTGAATGGCGGTCAATACAAATTCTGAAGTTTTTGCCAATCTGTTCAGAAATGTAAGAAAACCATGGATTTTTGGATCTTCAAAGAGCCCGATTACAATGGCCAGACAGGCAAACAATTACATTAAATCATTGGAAATCGACGAGCGGACTCGATATATGGTTACATTTGAATCAGTAGACGAGGCCGTAATTTCGCCAGCTGTTATGGCCCCTACACACGGCGGCGTGCGTTGAAGCTTGCCGGCGGGCATGTCTGACGCTCGAACAACAACCAATCACATGAATCTCCCGCCCCGGACACACAAGCAGCGGTTTGATTGGCTAGAGCTTGTACTGGCATATGATTTGATTGGCTGACGCTTCCATCGAAGCTTCAAAAGTAGAACATTGCTCTACTTTTGACGCGAGTAACGCAAGCAACGCAAGCAACGCAAGCAACGCAAGCAACGCAAGCAAAGCTACGCAAGCAAAGCTACGCTTTGCTCCCACAATGCAGTTTGGCGAAGTGTGACGTCACCCCATTCACAGTGAATGGGCAGAAGCGTTGAAGCTTCAACGCACGCCGCCGTGTGTAGGGGCCGTTACTCTCATGAGCGAGGTGGAAAATAATAGTTTTTATCATGCCAAAAAGCTGCTGTGTCGTTTAGTGCACCTCAAACATTAAAACAAATCCAGAGTTACGTGTTTCTGTACTTCCTCTAAGTAAAAAGGACAGTAAAAGAAGAGCTCTGTGGCTTCAGGCTTGATCGCCATTCAAATGACAGAGTTGGTTTCCCCCAAAAGTGGGCGGGGCCGTAAAGTGACGTATATGTTACTCTCATCTATGGACATCGATAGCCTACTGCTATATTTAACCATATCGAGCCCGCTCGTCGGTTTCCAATGATTTCATGTAATTGTTTGCCTGTCTAGCCATTGTAATCGGGCTCTTTGAAGATCCAAAAATCCACGGTTTTCTTACATTTCTGATCGGATTGGCAAAAACTTCAGAATTTGAGTTGACAGCTTTGTGTCAAATGACAGCTTTGTTTCCCCCCAAAAGTGGGCGGAGCTGTCATTTTTGCCCGGAAGTGACGCATGTGTTACTCTCATCTATAGAGTGGCGAAGTCCCTCCCCTCCCGGGGGAGCTCCATGGGACCTTATTTCGGAAAAATGATGTCAATGGAGAGAGAAAGATTGCGCTTATCCAGACAAGCCTGGTTTGGACACTTTACGGGCAGAAGAAACATTTCTTTGTATGCCTTTAATAGCTACTAACTTGAATTTGTATTCAAATTAATTAATCAATTATTTGTTAGATTTTTATTGTAGTGCGGCGGGGGGGGTGTGTGTCTACAGAAGGTCCAGTTGTGATAGACACGGTTCGCCACTAAAGACATAGTGTAGTATGTCGAAAATATCAGAATAAACGACATAGTGTGGTGCCGTTACAAGGGAGTCGGAGGCGGAGTATTTAGGATTGACTTCCAGTCTTTATTACCGGTTGACATGACAGGTAATAATACGTCTGCTTGGTAGGAATAGCTAGCAGGAATGAACAATCTAATGCTACCGGTGTTTCCCATAACGGGTCCGTGTAGCAACAACAACACAGTGAATTATGTTCCCAATATGGAAAACGTTAAGGCATTAACTAAACGTCTATTCTTAACGTCCACTAAGAGTCCATGAGCACACAAAAAATCTGCCCCGAGGAGGGGAAAAGAAATGTCTGCCGTCACAAAATCCCAGTTGAAACGTTGTCCTCCGATGCACAAACACATAGTCCTCATGCCGTACGTGCGAATAGGGCCGCCGTTAGCTGTCGACAAACGTGGTCCGTGCCCGCCACGGGTGATGTCTCCACTCGACGCGGGAACTACGCTCCGTTGAGCGCCCGTGTCACACAGGACAAGGCTCCCTGAAATGCTGTCACTGACAAAAAGGAGCCTGCCCGTGCCGCCGACGCTCAGGGCCACTAACGAGCGCCGGCCCCTCCGTTTCCCGGGGGTTTGTAGCTGCACGGGGCGATGCATTTCTTTGCCATTGTCCCAAACCGTGCATGGTAGAAACACTCTCCGGTGTCTCCACGCTGGCCTGACACAGCCGTGTCTGGCCTCCGCCACGTTTTCTTTACTGCCGATGAGCCGCTGAGTGCTGCAGCTAACGGCTCTGCAGCGGGCTGCTGTGTAGCCAGGAAGAAGCTATCTGCCTCCTCCGCCAAGGCACGGGGCTCTGCAACAGGAGTGTTGGCCAGCGCCGTCTGGACCCGGGAAGGTAAGTGGCGCAGGAAAATCACTGTGAATAAAATCCGGGGATCTTCGCCCCCTAGCAGATTTAGCATCCTCTCCATGAGTTGAGATGGCTTGCTGTCCCCTAGGCCTTGAATGTCCAGAATTTGGCGGGCCCTCTCCTTAGCCGATAAGCCGAATGTCTTTAGGAGAAGGGCCTTAATCGCCTCATATTTGCCATGGGCTGGGGGAGCAGCGATGAATCCCACCAACCCATAGCCGCGGGAAGTAGGGGTGCTGGGGGTGCTGCAGCACCCCCTGTTGGCGAGTGGTGTACATTTGAACAACTGAGTGACCACCACCTAAATAAAAATTATTAAACTACATTAAAATAAAATTAGCTGTATACAGTAGCATATAATAGTCATAGTATATATTTGTATCAGTCCGGTGGCTTGAATTTATTTTACAAATAAATAAAATCTTAGTCATCTAGGTCATAGGTCGTGGGATAGTGAGGTAATTGACGCGACACACTGCAGAGTCACGGCAGAGTCTAGAGTGACTCCGTGAAGGTAGGCTATTTCATGTTCGGGGTCATTTGTTTTTTGTATAACCTTGCTTCGTGCAAGTGACAATTGTTGTTGTCTTCTCTGTGAACGTTTTTTTCGCCGTTCTTTTGCCACTTTGAGATTTAAATTTCTAGCGGAAAGCTAACCAGGAAGTGTTTCACCACCACGTGACGCATCTGAACGAATCACGTTGTCAGAAGTTGACACCAGCCAATGAGATTTCGTTTCTTGGTTTAAGACCCCTTCGTACTTTCACGATTGGTTGCTGATACAAAGGAAATGACCATATTTGGATCGGATGAGATTGTGCAGGAGAGACGCAGCGGTCGCGGTACTTAATGTTACGTTAGAATGATAACTTTTGGTGAATTCAGGAGAAATATACCGACGCAAATTGACAAACTATAGTAAAATAAACACCTAAATGTGTATTTTGTACGTTTTCCTTCCAAAAGCCTGAAAAGAAAACATGTTATGGTATGATTCCAATTCCGGAGCTGTATTAGATTAATATTAACATGCTTATTGTAGTTGTAAGTGCACTGTCTTGATGGAGCATGTGTGGGCTGGACCTGTATTATACAGGAAAGGAGTGAGCAGAGGGTAGAGTTGTCGATTCACCAGAGGATTCTTCCTCACCCTCTCAGACTTTCAGTTGCGCGCGCTACTAAAGAGACGTGTTACCATGGAAACCAAACAATCATGGTGTAGCTGTATTAAAGTCCGAGTGGAAACAGTCCTGAGTAAATCTGATTTTGTCAGAAATCATGAGAAATGCGTGAGAAATATGACCCCGGGAGGAAACCGGGAGAGGGCAGTGAAATCGGGAGTCTTCCGTGACAATCGGGAGGGTTGACAAGTATGTATGGAATCAAAATAGCACAACATCTCAAAAATTGACCAGTGCATGAAAAACGATGTTTTTGCCTGCCGTGTCTCGCCTTTAACAAACAATGTATGCGACTCATATCGCTGAGAGCCGGGCACCGCCATTTTTAATAAACATTTTAAAGTGGCCCCCCTCCCCACTTTTGGCAGCACCCCCTGAGCAAAATGACTTCCCGCAGCTATGCACCAACCTGGATGAAGTGGAGCTTCCCAGCGCTGCCACAACGTGGTAATACTTCAAATCCCCATCGCGGACTTGTTTGCAGGCAAAGTGTGCCTCCACGTGTGCGAACCAAGCCTCCGCGGCATGCTCCCAGAACTCCGGCAATTTTACGAATATAGCAGTCATGTTCGTTAAATTTCCAGATACTTCTTCGGAAAAATCAGGGTCACCAGTGTGGTGCCGGTACAAGGGAGTCGGAGGCGGAGTATTTAGGATTGAATTCCAGTCTTTATTACCGGTTGACATGACAGGTAATAATACGTCTGCTTGGTAGGAATAGCTAGCCGGAATGAACAATCTAATGCTACCGGTGTTTCCCATAACGGGTCCGTGTAGCAACAACAACACAGTGAATTATGTTCCCAATATGGTGTCACCACAATAGTATATTATGTCGAAAATACCTAAATAAACTACATAGGCCTAGTATGTGTTGGGTACATCTTTTCCTAGGCCCATACCTTTGACCCAGTTTATCAGTTTGTACTGAGGACAGGCTTGCAACCTTGGGCTGCTGTGCTCTCAGTGTTTTGTCTTCCTATTCCTGCCTGTTGGCATCAGCTGATAGAGGTGTTTTGTCTTGTTATGCAGCATGTTGATTATTCTCTCAGAACCAGCTAGATACATGGGTCTGGGGCAGGGATCTTCACAATTGGTTGGGCAACCGCTGTCAACTCGTGGCACAGCACATGTCTTGTGAATTCTCCGGCCGAAGCTTCAAATAAACTGTCAGCGTTTGCAATCAAAGTTCCAGCTCCCCTCGTCTCTCTGAGTCCTGTCTCCATTGCTTCAGAAGTTTCCACCACAGTATGGAATGTCGAAAAAAACAAAAGAAAAACAACATAGTATAGTATAGTTTTCAACACTACTTCTGGTCAGCTCAATTAAGAAATGAATATATTGGTCTCTGGGAAGAAAGGATTCACTATGGGTTCAGATAGAAGCCAATATTTTTGACCCGTTGCCAGTGGAAACTCTTATATGTGTTAAAGATTTCAATAAGGGGAAAAATATGGGCAAATGTTTTACAGTGGTCAATACATTTTTAGCCTGGAGGGACTGTACAAACAAAGTTCATGTTAACTCTTGTATTTCCATATTTTCTCCTATTTTGAACAATCCTGATCTTAGCAAATATTGGTTGTCAATCAATATAAACAAATGGACGAAATCAGGTATAAAGCAATTGAAACATTTGTTTCATAAAGATATAACATTGAAATCATTTAATGATTTAAGAGCAGAATATGACATTTCAAATAAGGATTTTTTTCAGAACCTGCAAATTAGGAACGTGATCCAATCAATTATCAAAAGCAATACATTGAGATCGGGATTGTTAGAAGAGGAGGAGATATTGATGTCATCGAGCACGATCAGAGGTAAAATTAGTGAACTTAATGCAGTTTTTTCTAAAAGAGCTCAGTCATCCTTTCTAAAAAGATCTGGGAAAAGGACTTAGGGATGCAGATAGATGAAACTACTTGGCTGAATATTTGTGAAAGAACACACTTTCCATTCACAAGCAATACAATCAAAGAAGCAAACTTTAAATGTACCAACACATTTTACTTCACACCCATAAAGATGCATAACATTTCCAAAGAAAACTCCCCAAAATGTCCGAGATGTAAAATAAAAGAAGGAACATTTATGCATCTGTTTTGGGATCTCTTGAAACATTCCTGGGATTCGATTCATGCTCTCACAAAAGCCGTTTTAGACATCGAAATTAGCCTAAATCCATGTTTTTTTCCTGTTAAATGACATGCCCAACTTTAAACTGAATCCCAAATAGTACAGAATACTAATCACAATAACATATTTTGCCAAGAAATGTATACTTTTATTCTGGAAGAATGAACGTCCCCCAACATTTCAACTTTTCATTGATCAGATAACACATGTTTTACCTCTGGAGAAAATGGCATTGGAAAAATATAATCGTGGACATATTTTTCAAGCTCTGTGGTTGCCATTGTTTTCTTATTTGGAAAATATAACTGAGATATGACCAGTGATGAAATGGTGCATTCCGTGGCTATTTGTCCTGACGGCCGGAAATACTAGTTGTGGTGTTGTCATTGTCTACATCAGGGGTCGGCTACCCCTGGCACGCGTGCCACCGTAACCAGTGGCACACTAGGAATAAGTGGAATAAGTGTGCAAAATATTTAAATTGTATTTTCGGATCCTGAACGAGACCGCCGCCAGGGCGGATCTCCCCGTTACCTGCAGAAGGAAGCCATGCACGCAACGCAGCCCCGCTCTCTTAACTCCAGGCGACTTTCTGCCGCTTTCCTCCGTGGTGCAGTGCTGATCGTTTCACCAGAGGAAAGCACTTCACAAATTGCAGTACCCATAACGAGCTGTACAAATGCCGCAGTTTGTGCGTGGCTGTGTCTTTAGTTGAAAGCCCAGTGGCGATCTGCTCATCTTAATAATATGCTACCAAGGGGCGGACTGGCCATCTGTGTGTTGAACTTTCCTGTCGGCTCCCAGACCGTAGTCGAGGAAACAGGGGGGATGACTCTCTGTCGTCTCCCAGGGCAGGAGCAACAAGCTTCAGGTTCAATAACCCACTTTAGCTTAAATGACTGGAGAGAGGCGAGCTCTTCTTGGGAGGCCGTTGCATTTATTTAGTTGTTCTTCTGTTTCACAAAATACATCACAGACCTCTGTTTTTCTGTTGCCTCGTTTCACTTCCAGAAACACACACACGCCGCTCCCCTCTCTCTCTTAAAGGGACAGCGACCTTATCTCACTCTGCATGACCCTAATATCATAACATGTGTGTTCTGGAGAATCACAGATTCACTTATTATTATGCCGTTCAAACCAATTATTTAAATGTGGTTGTTAAATTCGGCATCATGTAAGTTGCGCTGACAGGTCCACACACTGCTTCCCCGCAGCGAGGCTCCCCCCGCCCTCCTGTTGACAGATCACGAGCGTCGAGCTGCTCAACCCAAATCCTCAATTTCGAAAATGTTACAAAACGACAGAGTATACTATGTCTAAATTATGAGGGAAAATGACGTAGTATAGTACGTCTAACATATGAGGTAAAACGACATAGTTTGTCGAACAAATTATTAGAATGTACGAAAATATCAGAATAAACGATATATTATAGCATGTCGAAGAAAATACGAAAAACGACATAGTTTCGTATGTCGAAAATATTACAAAAAACAACACAACGTGGAAAATATTTGAATAAAAAACACAGTATAGTATGTAAAAAAAAAAGAGAAATAATTGACATATGACGTATGTCGAACATATCAGAAAACACGACATATTATATAGTATGTCCAAAATATCAGAAACATTTATAGATGTTTTAATGTTGGAGAA
Organism: Gobionotothen gibberifrons; assembly: GCA_943591055.1. Classification (NCBI taxonomy): domain Eukaryota; kingdom Metazoa; phylum Chordata; class Actinopteri; order Perciformes; family Nototheniidae; genus Gobionotothen; species Gobionotothen gibberifrons. The sequence goes on from CALSBZ010046932.1 coordinate 3,009,048, forward strand.
GGAGGAGATGTTTATTTAAGACTATTTAATTGCGAACAAAAAAAACATGTTATTAATATTAGATAACAATACATTTCATTAATGTCAAAAATATCAGGAAAAGTCTGAGGATAATTTGTCACACCATTGTATTTTTTTTTTAAAGTCATAAAAAAGCAGTACTGATATTAATCAAAAATATCCCAAATTGTCTAGTCAAATCAATTCAATAGTATATAGAACATAGTATGTCTGAAAAAAGTTAAGTATGCCCTTTAAAACCATCAAAGCAATATTTCATAAAATACCTATAGAAGAGTATAAAAAAAGTCAGTTTCTTGTTGTAAAAAAGGCAAAATATATTGGCAGTCATTGACATGAACAACATTTGCACATCCATAGATTTTGCAATAAGGAGCAGGGAGCAGATTTTATTTAAAATGTTTTAATATGAAACAAAAACACATTTTCATACTATTAAGGAACATTACTTATATCTATCTATATATATATATATATATATATATATTCGTGTTAAAGTCTGTTCACTGTAGGGTTACTTACCCCTTCCCTGCAAGCAACTCTTGTAGACAGCTGTTTAAATTGGATCCTTCAACTATTGTTTCTTTTTTGGCACTCTTAGTTGTTTGTTTGGTATTAGTTAAGTCAAGGATGATATTATACCACATACTCCCCGTGTAACTCCTCCCAGTGCCGATCCATGAATGGGCCTGGTGTCTGTGTGGCGTCCAGGACTCCAGGGGGTCTGTAAGCTGTAGGATCACACCTCTGATCCTTCACTGACTGAGAATACAAACAGCTGCCTGTTGTTCTGCTCTCCCCCGCCCTGCTGCTGAACATTTTCCAAAACGGGGCGCCAAAACGGAAGGCCATAGATGGAGGGTCTGTGTTCATTCCTACATAAAAGACAAATGTCGGAAGTTTTTTTTATTGACAAATTCATTAATCACAGAGTACAGTGAGGGATGTATGTACAGTATGGGAACAATCACATCCATCACAGCTTTACACATTGCAATATCAATGACATTTACTCCAAGGATGATTTAGACCTGTAGATAAAAGCTATAGTTTACACATTTTCAGTATCACAACAAAATTGGTTGTGTCTGAAATATAGCTGCCAAATAATGACTGAGAGAATAAACTGGAACAACACTTCGGTTTAAGGTCTTTGTCTCGCCGGAGTGGTTATTTATTCCTCATGACTGTGTCTTCTGTGCATGGTTAAACTCAACGCTAGTAAAAGTGAAGCCTTATCTCCCCTGCTGCTATCAGGCTGAAAATACCCCTGATGGTGTGACTGGTAAACTGGCTCCAACTCTGTTTGTGTGGTCAGTCATGCAGAGAAGAGAATGGGGTCAGGCATCTATAAAACAAAAGCATTTTCTTATATCCATCCCACCCACAGTTATTAATAAACCGCACACAGCCTAACACCATAACCATAAGAGAACAATGGAAAGATAACTCACTGTCTATAAGTGAAATGGGACCTTTTATCTGAACTGAACTTAACAATAAATGCAGAAATGTTTACTTAAAAAAAATAGTAGCGTTAACTACATATCATCTACTGGCTACTCTATTTTAGTTTAATCTGCTTTTTCCAGGAAGCACAGAAGTTACCACGCATGATTCACATTCATGTATTGTAAATTCTTAGGGCAAAGACAGGGGGAAGGTGATGGAGAAAGAAGGGAAAGTCAGAAACATCTGGTGGATGGATGTAAAATGGTAATAAAAAGTTTCGGGAAAGAGACGGACTGGGATTCTCCATTATTGTTTCACTATAAAACACATTGCACATTGTTTGACACATTTTTATTTTCATCCCTAAAGTGAGTATTGTTTTCTTTGAAGCATGTCCATCTGTGTAAGCTTTATTTCATTGGCTCAAAGTATTCAAGATATCATGGCAGAGCTGTCTCTTGAGTGTCTGTAGTGGCTGCTGACAGGATGCCGACCACAGCTTGACCGGCCTTGACTCTAAACAATAGACCTATAACCTGGCAGTGATAAGCATCTTATAATACGATGTGATGATTACCACAGCTAATATTAATGGAGGAGTGATAGCCAATTAGCCCCTGGTGACAGAGTGGACACTTGGTGTGGTGTAGCTTGCAAAGTATTACATTATTGACATTGCAAACAACAGTAAGAATTACCAACGACAGATACTCAAGAGTTCTCAAACAGACCATGACTTAACGGGTGGATTTCATTTAGCAATCCCATCTTTTTGGGTTAGTGCTTCCCACAGCACAGGCTGGTTAAAGCCAAGCCATACATGCCTGACTCCTCCACTGGATGGTTGTTTCCACTAGCAGGTTTTAAGATGTAACTCTGGGTTTAGTGATATACAGGTCAAGACTGTTCAGTTAGGGCCTCAGTCAGACCCTCACTTTTTGTTTTACTTTAACAAGTCACTTCAGAAGTTGAGAAAGATAACACAGGGAGGTTGCTCTGTATACAATTGTGGATGCAAAGATCTGAATAAACAGCAAGGCAATCCAAGCAATGTTGATTTTGAATGACTTAGCCACACATTTAAAAATGATTTTGAATATATCCTTCTTCTTGGCAACTTGTTCTTTTTGGATGGCCTTGATAATTTTTCTGTTTATCATTTGATGTGTCAAATAATTTGCTCCAACCCTTACCGAAGTGTTCACGGCACTTTAACCACATGTTGCATTAAGTGTGCTGAAATAGATTAGCTTATACATTGAACATGACATTTGAATTTGATATCAATGACAGAGATTTTAGTTTTTTGTTTTTACAGGCAATAAATAGAACCTGGTATCTATTCATGACCAGTCCTTACTTGTAAAAAGAATGTAGGACAAGAGATGACTGAAGGAAAGTGTGGTGGAATTATAGATAGTGAGGTAATGCTTGGGTGAGCCCCAGACCAGTTATGCAGGATAAAGTCCCTGGCACTACTCCCGAAAAATCAAATTTTTTGGATGTGAGTAGAAAGGGCAACCAGACATCAAGAGAGCCATTAGAGAGCACTGTCGTAAGTGATGAAAGTGATTGCGATTACCACAATGTGTGAGTGAGTGGGTAAAGGGGAGTGTTTGGAAGCTAACCTGTTGAGATACGTGTTTTTTTTTGGTAGTGAATAGGTCAGGGTGATGCCCTTGGCCTCGTTAGGCAGGATTATCTGGGGTTATATATTTCATCCCTGCCTTGCCCACAGGTCTAGAAGAGGCTTCCTCAGCATCTGGCTTTGGTAAGTCTGCATCACAGGATCGATTCTGTATTCATGCTGTATTATTCTGAAGTTTAAACAACATGTAAATGTTTTAGATATGGTCTCATTTCTCAAAAAAGAGGTGATGAGAAACCACTTTTTGCTTTTTACATGCTTTTATACTTTTTATCTTTTGAACTAACTATGTTATTCTAATGATGCAAAATACTTGTAAGTAAAAAAAGAGACCTGTTAGTTTTACAAATACTGATGCTAAACTACTGTAATTCCTTTTCTTTTACAATATCTTTAACATTTCTCGTTTATTTTTTTCTCTGTCTATTTCAGATTTGCCCATACCAGTCTTGAGTTTATCTGTCATCTGAGTTGAAATCACAGGTACAATTTCCTTTACTAATGCTTACTTGGCAATGCATGATAATGAGTATTACAGGCTGAAAGATGTGATACAGACGTGTAAAACCTTGTATCCTCTCTACATGTTTGCAAAGCAGAGCAGCCATGGGGGATGCTCAGATGGCTGTGTTTGGGCCGGCTGCCTCGTACCTAAGGAAGACGGACAAGGAGCGTATGGAGGCTTCCACGCGTCCCTTCGACATAAAGAGGGAATGCTTCGTCCCGGATGCAGTGGAAGAGTTTGTGAAGGCAACCATCACCAGCAGAGAAGGAAGCAAGGTCACTGTAGAGACGGCGAATGGGAAGGTCAGTGTTTACATAACAATTCAGACATTTAGTTTTAAAATTATTACCAACACATATGGTTTTCTTATCATAGTTGCAATGATGAAATAATGATTAACCTATAAGTCTAACCTTTATATGTCAAAATGTGTAACAACAGTGTGAGGAATGACTCTAACACAGTATTTGTTATATTTCATTATTATGAATTGACCAGAAGGCAGCATGTGGACAACACTTGTATATCAGTGGCGATAACAAATATGAATGATTTGTGTCTCGGGTGAAGTGTGTGATGAGACGGTGTATTGCTGCCATCTGTCACTAACAATGCCTGGCATGCTTTGTAATGTTTCACATGCAATGTTGACAATGATAAGGCAGCACATGGAGTTTAACAAAATGAGCAGGCAGCATAAACAAAAATAAATTGTCTCACAAAACAAATTATTTTCTCAGACTGTCGTTATCAAAGATGTCGACATCATGCAACAGAATCCTCCAAAGTTTGACAAGATCGAGGACATGGCCATGCTGACCTTCCTCCACGAACCAGCTGTGTTGTTTAATCTCAAAGAGCGTTATGCAGCATGGATGATCTACGTGAGTAGCAGACAATACAATGAATACGATTTGTCAATGAGCCGTACCGTGCACCAAGTCTACACTCTAAAAAAAACGTTTTCAGCTATCATTTTGCACCTACTCTAAAAAGTAGTATTGAGAACATTTTGATGTAGACAAATAAAAAAATATATCTAATGAGCAGAAAAGTTACAGAACACAAGTATGGATTTCCCTTATGGACAACTTATGGAGGTGAATTCCTTTTTAATTTTGAGGGGTTCCAAAGGAATTTTCTGTGTACCTCAATTTAAAATGTTGTTTCATTAAATGCTATTGCTAAGAAGGCAGATGTGATCTCTGTTATCTTGGTAGTGGTCTGTTAGTGTGAACAAAACTAAATGAATAATTCAACAGTATTGGCCAGGCTTTACTCCTGTTCCAATCCAAAATGCTCAGTGATAAAAGGAGGAAGACCATGGTGAATATTGCTTTTGCTCTTTGGACTCTGAAGTCGTTTTAAAGGCTGAGAATTATATCAGAGGCAGTCACTCTTCTTCTTCTCTGGAAAGCTAAATAAAGCTTTCTTTGAAACCTGAATGGTAATCTTCACTGTCCATCACATATGCTGACTTTGAATCAAAATAGCAACCAAATGCTTTGATAGTGAACAAAATGTAAGGGTGAGGTGGAGTGTGCCATCTAGTGGCTGAATGTTATCCAGGTTATCAAATACACCTTTACATATACATGTATGAATTAGTTCTCTATTAAGATTTCAATACAGAATATTTGTAGTATATGAATCCAAGGTTACAGTGTGTCCAAAACTTGGAATCTTCAATATATCATAAGCATAAAAAAGTTCTATTTACAAGTAGTATTTGGTAAAACAATAACAATGTTTCTGTATCTCACAGACCTACTCTGGGCTCTTCTGCGTGACTGTCAACCCCTACAAGGCGCTGCCAGTCTACAACCAAGAGGTGGTTGTTGCCTACAGAGGAAAGAAGAGGGCTGAAGCTCCTCCTCATATCTTCTCCATCTCTGACAATGGCTACCAGTACATGCTGTCAGGTAAAAATGACCAATAATGCTTTGGTAATTTTTGGTAGATGTTATTATGCTGAATCTTGATACTTACAATATTGCACTTTCTACACACTTGTTTTTTTTAGACCGGGAAAACCAGTCTATTTTGATCACGTATGTATTGTATTGTGTTTTACTTGATTATCAAAAATGACACTATATGCTGTGCAATAACATCTTATTCTATGATGCCATTAGGTATTGATTTTTGAGTTTGCAATTACAGTGGAGAATCTGGTGCAGGAAAGACTGTCAACACAAAGAGAGTCATCCAGTATTTTGCAAGTATTGCATCTGGAGGCATGAAGAAAGACCCCAATGCCAAAGACAAGGTAAATAATAATAATAATAATAACTCTGTCAAATGTGTGAGTTGCCAGAGAGGTTCTGATTGAAACTACAGATTAAATCATTATACAAAAAGATAAGTTTAACTCCCATAACTTAGCCATCTGAACTGACATTGAATAGATTTTGCTACCTTGCTTGATTAAATTACCGGTTTATAGTATCTTACAAATTCACAAACAATCCTGTCATGATTTCCACTTTCGACAGCTACTCTGCTATATAAATTGTAAACTTCAAATGTCTTCAAACATTTTAATAACTGCAGCCAGAGGTTGCTAAAGTCTCTTTGTGTAGCTTTAAACAAAAATGAGCCCACACAATGTTCCTCTTTGACAGGGTTCTCTGGAGGATCAAATCATCCAGGCTAACCCTGCTCTGGAGGCCTTTGGTAATGCCAAGACCATCAGGAATGACAATTCTTCCAGATTTGTAAGTATCTAATCCCTGTGTGAATAAATTGTGATTAGTTTGTATTCAGTTCACTTGAAAACGCAATCATGTAGTTAAAAAGGACAAATGTGTTTCTTTCAGGGTAAATTCATTCGAATTCATTTTGATACCAGGGGAAAGTTAGCCTCTGCTGATATTGAAACATGTAAGGACAAACACCCTTATATGTTAAACAGTGATGCAGAAAACATTATTTAATAAGTCATTTATAACAATAATAAAAGTTGATTTTACACATGGCCATATATTCTCTCCTGTATTTGTCCCTTGTCAGACCTTCTGGAGAAATCTCGCGTGGTCTTCCAGCTCAAGGCTGAGAGAGATTACCACATCTTCTACCAGATTCTGTCCAACAAGAAGCCTGAACTCCTGGGTTAGTGCAAGGCTGGGGTTCCTTTGTGTCTCAGCGGTGGTTGACTACCAAACCAAGACCAAATGAAGGCACTTTGTATGATTGCATCTGTCTGACCTTGTCTCACCCTCTCTCTTTGTCCTCCAGAGATGCTGTTGATTACAAATAATCCCTATGACTACCCGTTCATCTCTCAGGGGGAAACCACAGTGGCCTCTATTGTTGATGCAGATGAACTGGAGGCGACAGATGTGAGGCTGATAATCATTCCTCGGTTTTACAATTTGACATCAAACTCTAACCATAATGATACCGTTGATGCAATTAATTACAATCTAGGAAATCCAGTTGGATTAACAGATCAGTGTGTTTAAAGACTTCTCAGACACCAAAACACTGCATAATTTAAAATACTCAGACAGCACTTTACAACTTTAGAAAGTTATCAAAACAGCATTTATTGTTCTTTTAGAAGGTACAATTTTAATCAAAGCTAAAGAAGATATTATGTACTACTCCACAGAGTGCCTTTGATGTGTTGGGCTTTACTCAAGAGGAAAAGAACTCTGTGTACAAGCTGACTGGTGCCATCATGCATCATGGAAATATGAAGTTCAAGACCAAGCAGCGAGAGGAGCAGGCAGAGGCTGATGGCACTGAAGGTGAGAGAAGCTCTGTTAATCTTTTAACCAACCAAGACTTACACTGTCCTTTGTATCAGACCTCCGTTTTATAACCTTCACTTTCTTTCTTCAGATGCTGACAAAGTCGCATATCTGATGGGCCTGAACACTTCCGACCTCATCAAAAGTCTCTGTCACCCGAGAGTCAAAGTCGGAAATGAGTGGGTCACAAAGGGACAAAGTGTTGCTCAAGTAAGAACAAAAAAACTGTTCTACAACTATTTAAAGGAGCACATTGTGTTTTCCATATGGCTACTTCTGCAAGGGATAAAGGTTGCATCCTAAATTTCAAATGTATGTTGCCTATTCCACAGGTGACCTACTCTGTTGGAGCTCTATCAAAGGCTGTTTATGAAAAGATGTTCCTGTGGATGGTGATAAGAATCAACCAGTCACTGGAGACCAGACAGCCTCGCCAGTACTTTATTGGTGTACTGGACATTGCTGGATTTGAGATCTTTGATGTGAGTTATCTGATTAGACCAGCTCGCTCCCAACATAAAATGGATAGAAAATCTGACCTGATTTTTCTTTACAGTTGAACACCTTTGAGCAGCTGTGCATCAACTTCACCAATGAAAAACTGCAACAGTTTTTCAACCACCACATGTTTGTGCTGGAGCAAGAAGAGTACAAGAAAGAGGGCATTGAATGGACTTTCATTGATTTTGGCATGGATTTGCAGGCCTGTATTGACCTGATTGAAAAGGTAAGAGAGTGGATTATTACATTTTCTTGAATCAACAAAAAGCAAGTCTTTTGAAACAATTTACATGTTTTTCCTTTCAGCCCATGGGTATCATGTCCATCCTTGAAGAGGAGTGCATGTTCCCCAAAGCCTCTGATATTACCTTTAAATCCAAGCTCTATGACAACCATCTCGGGAAGTCTGGTAACTTCCAGAAGCCCAGAGGTATCAAAGGAAAACCAGAGGCCCACTTTGCCCTGATGCACTACGCTGGAACTGTTGACTATAATATCGTCAACTGGCTGGTGAAAAACAAGGATCCTCTGAATGAGACTGTTATTGGATTCTACCAGAAGTCCAATCTCAAGCTGTTATCCATCCTGTTTATTAATTATGCTGGAGCTGATCCAGGTACCCTGGCATGAATATCTTGTTTGGAAATTACACCCTTTCTTGTCTAGCTAAAAGGTTACATTTTAACAGTTATTTTTCTTAACAGTTGCAGGTGAGGAGCACGAAGGCAAAAAAGAGAAGAGAAAGAAGAAGGGTGCATCGTTTCAGACTGTGTCCGCACTTCACAGGGTATTGTCTATGACTGTTTTTATCCTAGGATATTATATTTTGTATGGTTCTGAATATCTCAACAGCCAGCTATAAATATGTGATTCATCATATTAATAGGAAAACCTGAACAAGCTGATGACCAACTTGAGGTCTACTCACCCTCACTTTGTACGCTGCATCATCCCCAATGAGACCAAGACTCCTGGGGCCATGGAGAACCCTCTGGTGATGCACCAGCTGCGCTGTAACGGTGTGCTGGAAGGCATCAGGATCTGCAGGAAGGGCTTTCCCAACAGGATCCTGTATGGAGATTTCAAACAGAGGTATTATCAGACTCAAGCCCGGCCCTTTAAAATTAGAAGCAGGAGTCCAGAATATTATTATCAGATTTTTACGAATTTTGTATTTTTCAGATATCGCATTCTGAATGCCGCTGCCATTCCTGACGGGCAGTTCATCGACAGCAGGAAGGGAGCTGAGAAACTCCTTGGGTCTCTGGATATTGACCACAATCAGTACAAGTTTGGACACACAAAGGTATCATCTGAAGTTTTCTGATATGAACGAGAATAAACAATCGGTAGGAGATGAAGAAAAGTAAAATACCCATTGTTGTTATTAGGTGTTCTTCAAGGCTGGTTTGCTGGGTCTGCTTGAGGAGATGAGAGACGAGCGTCTCTCCAAAATCATTACTGCTATTCAAGCCAGATCCCGTGGCCTCTTGTCTCGTATTGAGTATCAGAAGATTGTGGAACGCAGGTATCTTATGTTTACAGCTGATGACATTGGTAAAAATTCAAAGGTTATTGTTGGTTGATTAATAGCCTTTCATTTTATTCAACACATATTTTAGAGAAGCATTATTGGTGATCCAATGGAATGTCCGTTCATTCATGGGGGTCAAGAATTGGCCCTGGATGAAGCTGTTCTTCAAGATCAAACCCCTGTTGAGATCGGCTGAATCAGAAAAGGAAATGGCCAACATGAAGGAAGAATTCCTGAAGCTGAAAGAGGCCTTTGCAAAATCTGAAGCTCGTAGAAAGGAACTGGAGGAGAAAATGGTTTCTCTGCTTCAAGAGCAGAACGATCTGCAGCTCCAAGTTCAAACAGTGAGAATGCTATCTCAAATTAAATGTATTTTTTTTTTAAATGTCCTGTCATTAATGTATGTGCTAATGAAGTGAGATGTTTCGTAGGAGCAAGATAATCTCTGTGATGCAGAAGAAAGATGTGAGGGGCTGATCAAGAGCAAGATCCAGCTTGAGGCAAAAGGCAAAGAGCTCACGGAAAGGCTGGAGGATGAGGAGGAGATGAATGCTGAAATGACTGCTAAGAAGAGGAAGCTGGAGGATGAGTGCTCGGAGCTGAAGAAAGACATTGATGACTTAGAGTTAACTCTGGCTAAGGTGGAGAAAGAAAAGCATGCCACAGAGAACAAGGTATGAAACTTATCTTACATTTTTCTTTTTTGGATCAGTAACTTGATCAGGCCTCTAGTAACTTATGTTTTCATGAATGAATAGAAATGCACAGACAAGAAGCACCTGTACCCTTTTATCAATACTTATCATTCATTTTTCAGGTAAAGAACCTGGTGGAAGAGATGGCTGGTCAGGATGAAATCATTGCTAAGTTGACCAAAGAAAAGAAAGCCCTACAGGAATCTCATCAGCAAACACTGGATGATCTTCAGAGTGAAGAAGACAAAGTCAACACTCTGACCAAGGCCAAGACTAAGCTCGAGCAGCAAGTGGATGATGTAAGCATTATTATCAAAAGTGTATATGATATAAGTATTACAAAATGATGAATTCACGACTGTTGTAAACAAACCTATTTGTATTAAGCTTGAGGGATCTCTTGAGCAAGAGAAGAAGGTTCGAATGGACCTTGAGAGAGCTAAGAGAAAGCTGGAGGGAGACTTAAAGTTGACCCTGGAGACTTTAATGGATTTAGAAAATGACAAGATACAACTGGAGGAGCACCTGAAAAAGTACACATTCAGCATGACTTTGTTCATTCACTATGGTCACTTAATACTGTGTAACCAGTTGTAAATGTTCCAATAATCTTGTAATAAATAAACAAAATATTGCAGGAAAGACTTTGAGATCAACCAGCTGAACGGGAAGATTGAAGATGATCAATCAATCATCATTCAACTCCAGAAAAAGCTGAAGGAGCTGCAGGTACAACATACTAAAGGAACTTAATCAAAAGTTATGAAATTCCCATTATAACTCACATTAAAAGATGTTGTTCTGACACTAGGCTCGTGTAGAGGAGCTTGAAGAAGAGCTTGAAGCAGAGCGAGCTGCTCGAGCTAAGGTGGAAAAGCAGAGAGCCGAATTGTCCAGAGAGCTGGAGGAGATCAGTGAGAGGCTGGAGGAAGCTGGTGGAGCAACATCCGCCCAGATTGAGATGAACAAGAAGAGGGAGGCCGAGCTACAGAAACTCCGCAGAGACCTTGAAGAGGCTACTCTGCAGCATGAAGCCACTGCTGCCACACTCAGGAAGAAACAAGCTGACAGTGTGGCTGATCTGGGAGAGCAGATAGACAACCTGCAGAGAGTCAAGCAGAAACTGGAGAAGGAGAAGAGTGAGCTCAGACTGGAGCTGGATGATGTGGTCTCCAATATGGAACACATAGCCAAGTCAAAGGTATGTGCGCATGAAGATGTTCAAGGTACATTTCCACACTCATGGAACTGACTGGTAAGGAATAATGACAATTCAATAGCCTAGGGAGATGCAACATCAGTTAACATAGTATCTCAAATTATATTGAGTTGTTCTTCTTCTTATTATTATTATTATTATAAGTTGGGAATGCAATATAGTGAATATATGTCTAGAGATGTTTAATTCTGAAAAGTAATCAACATTGCTTGTGAACTATTTCTTTTGAAGATTACCTTGGAAAAGACCTGCAGAACTTTGGAAGATCAAATGAATGAATACAGGTGCAAGAGTGATGAATACCAGAGATCTATTAATGACTTCACCACTCAGAGAGCTAAGCTTCTGGCTGAGAATGGTCAGTTTAACACGTTTCAATTAGAAAAACAATCTAATTCAAAAACCTAACTTTGGCCTCTTGACTTTAGGTGAGTTTTCAAGACAGCTGGAGGAGAAAGAATCTCTTGTTTCTCAGCTGACCAGAGGAAAAAATTGCTACACTCAGCAACTTGAAGACATAAAAAGACAACTAGAGGAGGAAGTAAAAGTATGAAAACGGCTAAATGTATTAATTGACAGTATCTGTATATTTCAAATATTTTTCCATGTGGAAGAGGAATACCAACATTATCATTATGTATTCAGGCAAAGACTGCTTTAGCCCATGCAGTGCAGTCTGCTCGTCATGACTGTGATCTGCTCAGGGAGCAGTATGAGGAGGAGCAGGAGGCCAAGTCTGAATTGCAGCGTGGCATGTCCAAGGCCAACTCCGAGGTGGCTCAGTGGAGAGCTAAGTACGAAACTGATGCCATCCAAAAGACTGAGGAACTGGAGGAGGCCAAGTGAGTAACAACACACACTTGTGTCACTAAAAGTAATGTCAACAAATTGCCACAAATCAAATCAAATCAAGTTTTATTTATAGAGCACATTTTAAAACGATTTTTGGTCGAGCCCAAAGTGCTGTACATACAATAAAAATGCTTTACAATAAAAACACTTTACAACAAATACAACAGCACAAATACAAAATAACACACAGGGAAATGTCAGGAGTCGTGCTCCGCTCTGACTAGAAGGCCAGAGAGAAGAGGTGGGTTTTTAGGGTTGATTTAAAAAAAAAAAACAGGGTCTGGGCCGACCTCACATGGAGGGGCAGAGTGTTCCAGAGCCTGGGGCCAGCTGCTGCGAAGGCTCGGTGCCCTCGGGTTTTGAGCCTGCAGCTGGTCAGCAGACCTTAAGGCTCTGGTTGGGGTGTAGCGCTGGAGGAGTTCAGCTATATAGGCCGGAGCCAGCCCATTTAGTGCTTTAAAAACAAATAAAAGGAATTTAAAATCAATTCTGAACCGAACTGGAAGCCAGTGCAGTGAGGCCAGAATTGGGGTAATGTGGTCACGTTTTTTGTGGCCCGTGAGAAGACGTGCAGCTGCATTCTGCACTAGCTGCAGGCGTCTAATTGAGGCCTGGTCCATACCCACATACAGACCGTTACAGTAATCAAACCTTGAGGTAACGAAGGCGTTGATAACCCTTTCCAAGTCTTTAAAAGATAAAAACGACTTGGTCTTAGCCAATAGTCGTATTTTAAAAAAGCAGGTTTGAACTACGCTGCTTACCTGCTTATCAAATTTAAAAGTGCTATCGAAGGTCACTCCAAGGTTCTTGACAGAGGGGAGGATGTTTTTTTTGAGGGAGCCCAGAGTATCAACTGGGGAGGCTGGAGGTTGGGGTCCAAAAAAGATGACCTCAGTCTTACACAAGTTGATTACAATTGCAGCTAGTAATTACAGTTTGATGAGAAATGTAATTCATTCAAAAATCTTGTTCGTTTGGAAAGCTACAGGAGGCAGAGTCAGCTTGCCCTAATATTGTGTATGTTGTTTTATATATTTGAATTGCAATGTATCCAGTTTGAATAAAGCCGGGCGCCTGTGTGGCATGTGGTTTCACATCACTACTGCCTTTATTTAATGTGCTTCAACAAAGCCATAACATGTCTCTAAAATAAAGAGACACTTAAGCAATCATTGGAAAAGACTTGTTATCTTTTTCAGGAAAAAGCTGGCTCAGCGTCTGCAGGATGCCGAGGAGGCCGTTGAAGCAGTGAATGCTAAGTGTTCGTCTCTGGAGAAGACCAAACACAGGCTGCAGAATGAGATTGAAGATCTCATGGTGGATGTGGAGAGGTCTAATGCTGCTGCTGCTGCTCTGGACAAGAAGCAAAGAAACTTTGACAAAGTACATCACCATTGTTTATCATTAAAAGCCTGGTTTTCAAAGTGAAAATGGTCTACTCAACCAATGCACATTTTGCTGTTAAAAGTTTGAAGTGGTGATTTAAATTATACAACTTGTATCTCAATGTCTAGGTCCTGTCTGAGTGGAAACAGAAGTATGAAGAGTCTCAGTGTGAGCTGGAGAGCTCTCAGAAGGAAGCCAGGTCTTTGAGCACAGAGCTCTTCAAACTGAAGAATTCATATGAGGAGTCACTGGATCATCTGGATACCATGAAGAGAGAGAACAAGAATCTTCAGGGTAATATATATTAAGGTGTCTAAAATGGCAAATAATCCATATTTCAGGTGGCAACAAAGTGAATTACAAACCATGACTCTCATACACAGAGGAGATGTCTGACCTCACTGAGCAAATTGGAGAGGGAGCAAAAAGCATTCATGAGTTGGAGAAAGCCCGCAAGCAGCTGGAGCAAGAAAAGAGTGAGATTCAGTCTGCACTCGAGGAAGCAGAGGTAACACTTACATGTCAAAGCTTTTTCTGATACATTTATAATTTCAGTTTCAAAGTTGTAGTAGACATTCTTTTTTAAATACATTCCTGATTTCCATCTTAGGGGTCTCTTGAGCACGAGGAGGGAAAGATTCTAAGAGCCCAACTTGAGTTCAACCAGATTAAGGCAGACATGGAGCGTAAAGTAGCTGAGAAAGACGAGGAGATGGAGCAGTCCAAGAGGAACCTGCAGAGGACCATTGACACCCTGCAGAGCTCTCTTGACTCGGAGACTCGCAGCAGGAATGAGGCTCTCCGTTTGAAGAAGAAGATGGAGGGAGACCTGAATGAGATGGAGATCCAGCTGAGCCAGGCAAACAGGCAGGCGGCTGAGGCTCAGAAACAGCTTAAATCTGTCCATGCACATCTGAAGGTAAAAAGGGGGAAATAACTTTATTGTAATTGGCATCATTACTTTGGTATCTTTGTAACCGGAGAATCTGATCATTCTACAGGACGCCCAGCTCCAGCTTGATGACTCTCTTCGATCCAATGAAGAGCTTAAGGAGAACAATGCCATTATTGAGAGACGCAACAACCTGCTTCAGGCCGAAGTGGAAGAGCTCAGGTCTGCTCTGGAGCAAACTGAAAGAGGCCGCAAACTTGCTGAGCAAGAGCTGCTGGATGTTAGTGAACGTGTGCAGCTACTGCACTCACAGGTATGGCAGAGATCTGACAATGAATTTGTTTCGTTATAAAAAATGTTGCTCTATGGTGCATTGTTTAATGACATTGCTTCGGTTGTATACAAATAGAACACTAGCCTGATAAATCACAAGAAGAAGCTGGAGGCTGATACATCCCAGCTTCAGACTGAAGTGGAGGAAGCTGTGCAGGAGTGCAGAAATGCTGAGGAAAAGGCTAAGAAAGCCATCACTGATGCTGCCATGATGGCAGAGGAGCTGAAGAAAGAGCAGGACACCAGCTCTCACCTGGAGCGCATGAAGAAGAACATGGAGCAAACCATCAAAGACCTGCAGCACCGTCTGGATGAAGCTGAACAGATCGCCATGAAGGGAGGCAAGAAGCAGATCCAGAAGCTCGAGGCCAGGGTTAGTATTTCTTTTGATTAGTCATTAGTAGGGATGTAACAATACCCAAAACTCACGGTACGATAATATCAATGTGAATTTCTTTCTTTTTTTTTTTACTTTAATATTTTTTCCTTTATTAAATAATAAATCTGATTTGTACAGCATTTTAGTAGGATAGTAGTATTTTAAAGTGTCAACAATATAATAATCAGACCTTGCAATAGAATAAATCAAGTTTCACTTTAGTTTTTCAAGTAACTCAACTCTAACTCACTAACTCACTCACTCAGCATCATCAAGGTTACCTTTTAGGAGTATGAGCATGTCCACATTTCCAGGTAGAAGCTGGGATGTTTGGGCGTTTACAATATCCCCTGCTGTGGAAAAAACTCTCTTGCTTGGTACTGATGTTGCTGGGACAGAGAGATATGCTTTGGCCATGGGTGACAGCAGTGGGTAAAACTGTGCATTGTCTCTCCACCACTTCAAAAACAATACAGTTTTTGCCAAGAAGGTGAGGCTTATTGACAGGGCGAGATATAAATATACTGTTGGTACTTGTCCATGTCTCTAGGTATGTACATGTAGCCCTGTACATACGATGTCCTTTTGTGTTATCCATTGTTTTATGTTCATGTTGTAACTTACTTGTTGCCATGTTGGACAGGTCTCCCTTGAAAAAGAGATCGATGATCTCAATGGGATCAACTGGTTAAATAAAGGTTTAAAAAAAAAGAATCGCGGTAGATTTTGTCAGTCTCACGACGGTATTGAGACTTTTATTTACCGCGATATCGCGATATATCGTTACATCCCTAGTCATTAGTGTTATATAGTGATGTTGAAGAGGTTATGAGAACATTTATTGAAAAAACACTGTCCTTGAGCAGGTGAAGGAGCTGGAAAATGAGGTGGAACTGGAGCAAAAGAAAAGCACCGAAGCTGTGAAAGGCATCCGTAAATACGAACGCCGTATGAAGGAACTTACCTATCAGGTTTGTGACATAACTAGCTTTAATAATCTTTCTGTGTGGTTGAAATGTATTGGAAGGAAATGTACTTGCATTTCCACAGAGTGAGGAAGATCGCAAGAATATTGCCCGACTCCAAGACCTGGTAGACAAGCTGCAGTTGAAGGTTAAGTCTTACAAGAGAACTACTGAGGAAGCTGTAAGTTTGCCGATGTGTGAAGTGTGGTTTTCATTTGGCGTTTCCCCCTGTCAATAGGTAACTATTTCTATTTTTTACCAATCCTCAACAGGAGGAACAGGCTAATGCTCACCTTGGTAAGTTCCGGAAGCAGCAGCATGAGCTGGATGAGGCTGAAGAGAGAGCTGACATTGCTGAGACTCAGGTCAACAAGCTGCGTGCCAAGACCCGTGATGTGGGCCCCAAGGTTTGAACCATGCACTCTGCAGCAGGTGCTCAGCATCTGACCCTGACACCTGCTGCCCTCTGCTGGCTAATTTAACATACTGCTCTGCTTTTTGAGTATTAGTACAAGTGTGCTTTAGTGTACATTTGTCTGTTAATGAATACATTGCTTTATGGCATGAAAGCATTGCTTATCTGCAGTCTTAACAGCTTTCTCTTTTTCTTTTTTTCCAAATTCCTGGGCTGCAACAGAAAGTGTTTGAGGAAGAGTGAAGCTTTGGAGCCTGCAGAAATCCCTTAGCCCGCTGTGTGCTGTAGAACAGAGTATAAGGCCAACATGGGAGAAAATTCTAGGATTTCAAGAATAAAGTTGTAATATTTAGAGAAAAAAGGGCATTGTATTGCAACTAAAAACATGTTTTCTAATTAGAATAAAGTCATTATATTTATATTTTGACCCTGTCATAGTAAACAGATAAGAGAAGTCAAAGGTTTAGGGAAATGTCTGACGGCTGTGTTACCAAGGGGGTTAAAACCAAAACAGTTGGAAAACACATTGACACATAAATCTTCCCCACCTGATAAAGTGCAGCTATACACACACTTCCCTTAGGATTTCAATGGAAAGCCTCGTGAGTAGGAAGATACTAGCATAGGGAAGGTAACCAGTCAGAATAACTGAGGGCTTCAGTGGCCTTTGGACTGTTCAAAAAGATTAAAGTATGCACATGAAATTGAATAGGAACTATACGCATAATATCATTCAAAGCAACCTATCATATTGAGACTTTATTTTCAAAATATTATGACTTAATATTGGAAATCTCAGATTGGGATTTTTTCCCCAATAGAGGCCTTAATACTCCATTGTATTGATTCCTTTTGCTATCACTATTCACAACCTGTAATGCTTAATAAAATCTCATCAAAAATGTTAACGCCGTTGTGTTCTTCCATTATTAAGAAAGTGTTTGTTCATGACACAATGTATGAGGAATACTGTGTTTGATGAAACTTAAATTGATCATATTGACTGGTCACTCGCACAAAAAAAGTAACAGTGCCTATATTTTGAATAATACATTTTTACAATTGGGGATGAAATACATTAGTCTACTACATTTACAAAGAAACTGATAGGCATCAGTAAAGCTATCATGAATCAGGAAGAACAGAATTAGGCCAAAGCAGGAAAACTCTTGGGACCAAATGAAGTGTAGTGGCAGATGTCCTAAAAAGAGGGATGCTGAGTTGTAGTGATTGCTAGAAGAGAGAGAGAGAGAAATAAATCAAATCCTTTTCTTAAAATAGAGTAAAATAAATCCCAGGAGTCTGGGTCTCAAGGTCAACAATGAACAAATGTTCATACGCAGACTTTCCATAATACCATGAATAATTACTGGCAGCTGCTCGGCAAATACCTCCAAAGGGCTAAAGAGGATTTCAAAGAACCAACAATAACATACTGTATGTAGATCATATAATGAAACAGACAACAGCAAATGACAACAAACTATAATGATTGTTTCCCCTGTACTAAGAGTGCTATGGTTACCTTAGAGCTTTGCCTCGGTGCTGCTGCAGGTCTCAGTCATTGCTGCTGATGCTGGAAGCTAAATAATCATTTGGGCAGAAGGAGGGAGGAGAGGCAGGCCCCAGACACCCGTTGTGTGAAATTCAGGGAGTCCTGTCTCTTCTCTTATTACATGTCAGGTCCTCAACTCCCTGAGTGAACAAGCAGGTATCCATCAGCTAATGGAAGCTTATTCACACCTATGTTGAAGAGGCTCACCACATGCAGCACAGTGTGTTGAGGATTATCGGCATGATTAACAGGACATCTGAGACCATGCTCCCATGAGTGAGGGGACTGGCCAAAGACGGAAAAAGTGTACTGCCTCTATAATTAGACCATCTCCAACATGCTTAATGATGTTAATGGTCCTATCTGAGATGTGGAAAGCATGTGTTTGCAACTACCACTGAGCCTTCTAAGCCAAAAGGGATTTAGTTTAAATCCAGTTTATAAAATATTTCACACACCGGTCTGACTCAGGTCTCAGCAGAAGCAACAGCATCAGTGGATGTTTATAAAAGCAACATTGGTCATTTACAGAAAGCTCAAACAACAGAAAACGGAAGGAGTATTATGTGATCAAATATGCAAATATAAATAATAACTAAGTGCTATTTTAATTGGGATCCAAAATCAAAACAAGATAGTGACTAAAACAATAATATTAGTTACACACTTTATTTATAAAATACTTTTACAGTTGCTTTACGGTTAAAAAGAGATAAAATACCTAAAAAACTATAACATAGCAATGAAGTCACGGGTAAAATAATAAGAAAGCTTTCTAGTTAAATGAGGCTTTTAAAATACTGTCCTTCGGGAACACAGAACAAAGAGACATGTGGCTCGAGGCTCTCTTTATGTCCTTCCCTTGTTTGTATTTAATGGAAACATGTGGTGACAATGTTAATTTCTTGTGATAAACAAAGCATTTGAAACATGTTCCCGTTCATTAATAAAAGTTTGACCTGTGAGGTCAGTGTTATCTTCACTTGGTCTTTAGCAGGGGCATGGAATCTCTCACTTCCATTTGGCCCCCTGACGCCAGCTGTCGGAACAGCTATCAGAATGGAAATAATCTCAGCACTTGTCACCAGCTGTTGACCCTCCTTTTATCTCTTAACCTCTGAAGCGGCTGTGATTACTGGTGCTAGTGATGGGCTGTGCAATGTGGTTGTTATATTTAATTACAATGAATGTTGTGGTTTGTTTTTAAAGTCTTTTTGGATAAGGGGAATCAAATGTAAATGTAAATGTGTTTAGGAGTCACTGGGCTTGTTGAACAGCAGCTAAGGGTGGGCAGTAGGAAGGTTTATATCTACTTTTGGAGAAGCATATTGTTAACGGAGTAGATATTAGAATACTACCTGATGTAAAACTGAAGCTTAGGCTCAGACCCCATATAGGAGGGGCATTTAAAAGGAACATTAAAAGTTATGGGCTGTGGAATAGACCTGTCACTCCCATTATATTTGTGAGACAATACCCAGCGTGGGGCTATCATCTGCTCCAACTGAAGGCTGTTTTCCTCGATTAGGGCTCTGTGCTACAGAGGAATTTCACGCAGCTATCTTTGTCCTCAAAGACACAATGCCATGTCAACAGGTCTGTAACTGAGGGGCCAGCTTTCGTTAGCTGCTGTCTGATGATGGGAGAAGGCTTCCACAGTGACCTTGGTGTCTCATCGGAGCATGTAATGCTGACATAGCTCTCAATTGTGTGTCATCATTTCTGCCTTTCAGTAATTCTCAAGAATGTCACCTGTGGCAGTCCCTTGTCTGTGTCGCCCAGCACTTGCCGCCTGAATAATCCCACAGACCCATGTTCTTTATTTAGACCCAACCATTTGGTATCTTACAGCAAAGTCCATTCTATGATAAATAAACACAATATGCTACCAATGCCTCACTGCGACTCCACTTAAGCCTTCTGGGTAATTGAGACTCATACATAACATACTTCTCTCGAATGTCTCCCCAGAGATGTTCTGCGTCTTCCTTTGTGTTTACACAACAAGACCAGGAGTCTACATTGAAGGAATACTCTGGATTATTGTATATCATGCAAAGAATATAAACAATATTTTAGTTTTCTTATTGTTGTTCCCAGATGCAGTATGCATAAAGTCTACTTAATTATTTCCCAATTTATAAATCATTAATCATTTCACACTTTATCTTTTCTAATGCAAGCCTTTACAGAATAACAATGTAATGATTTCTATATTCTCATCACAAATATGGAAAACAAAATAGACATATAATATATACCATAAGCTTTTTTAACTCACTCATTTTTACAGTTTTTAATGATTTATTTAATTGTGTCCTTCACCTGCATGTTTTTCATTTAATCCTTTTTTTATGTGTTTGCTAGAATTTGTGTAACTGTAATATTGTTGTCTGATAGTTGTTTGTCCACATTGTACATTTTTGATACAAAAAAAGACAGTGGCAATAAATACTGACAGTAACATTATTATTATTTGACATCCTTAAGTCGAACACCTCACCATCGATATGAACACATTAATCATACACTTTTACACACATCTCAAATGTTCAGTCCTGCCGGTCTGAGGTGAGGATGCTTCTGCTCAGTACAACATGTATTGTTCCTGTAACAGAAGCAAACTTAAGAGATGACAAGAAAATAATTCCTCCCTGTGTCTATTTAAAGATTGAGTTGCCGTCCCTGGCTGCTTGAGGGTACCTATGATTAATCACTGGAGTGCATAGAGCTCCTAATATGGTTACGTCAGCAGACCCCATCACTGATAAGACTAGGACCTGCTGATTTCTATATTGCACTCGGGAACTCATTAACCCCCTCCCTCTATGAACCCCCAACCCTACGCAGACACAATAACATTCCTGCACCCTGAATGCTCCTCCATATATGGCAGAGAGGCTTTGTTTATAAAGAGCCCATGGTGAAACGCCCAATAGGTCACCATTCTATCTCAAGGTAAGGTGCAGAGACAAGCGTTCTGAAATCACTGACTACACTTTGACTCTAAAGCATTACCTTTGTTAGTGTGGACTGCTCTCATCCGTTTCCATTGTTCATTTCCTCAGGACCATTACACCTCTGTGTCATCAATAGGGATTGGTAAGGTAAGAACATCTGAACGTTCCAAATGTGTTTGATTTGAAAAAAAGGATTTCATGAAGGAAAGTATAACACCAATGAATTAACTCATTCAAATTGGACTGTTTATAAGCATATGCTTTCTTTTTTTCTATAGACAAGGTGAACAATGGGCGACTCTGTCATGAGAGACTTTGGGGCAGCAGCCCCGTTCCTGAGGAAGTCAGACCGGGAGCGCCTGGAGGCCCAGACCCGTGCCTTTGACATGAAGAAGGAGTGCTTTGTTACAGATCCTGATGAGGAATATGTGAAGGCTTCCATCATCAGCCGTGATGGAGACAAAGTCACTGCTGAGACTGCAAAGGGGAAGGTCAGTAAGCTGGCAGTTACAGCTGCCATTGCTGCAACTGGTTTCCTAACTAAGACACATATTAAATCAGGTCTAATTTCCCTTTAGTCATACATGGCAGAGAAACAGTGGACATCAGAGACTCTGATGCACAGTGGTTTTCCTTCCTATACACACAAAAAGCTCTTGTTTGATTTATAGCAATGTATTAATACTGACTATCTCCATTTCAGACTGTCACAGTGAAGGAGTGCGATGTACACCCTCAGAACCCACCAAAGTTTGATAAAATTGAAGACATGGCGATGTTCACCTTCCTCCATGAGCCCGCTGTGCTGTTTAACCTCAAAGAGCGTTATGCAGCATGGATGATTTATGTAAGACAAACGCCTAAACTGTAACTTTCCTTCGTTATTAAGACATCTCAGCATCTGAAATGACTATATTTTGTCATTCCCCTTATACGACAGACCTACTCTGGTCTCTTCTGCGTGACTGTCAACCCCTACAAGGCGCTGCCAGTCTACAACCAAGAGGTGGTTGCTGCCTACAGAGGAAAGAAGAGGGCTGAAGCCCCTCCTCATATCTTCTCCATCTCTGACAATGCCTACCAGTACATGCTGTCAGGTAATTCACTTTCAGTTATCATGTGTTAATAAAAAGCAAATCATAAAAATGCTTAGGAATCCTAGTATTCTTTAAGTGATCCTTTCTTCTCTTTTCCAGACAGGGAAAATCAGTCAATTCTCATCACGTGAGTTATCTTTTCATTACTTTGTTATGCTGCAATTGAGAATTATATGATGCTGTTAGAATTAGAGCAGGTGGCATTAATCGGCCCTCCAAGGAATGTTATTTGTTGGTTTTGTGAGTTTCAGCATTTATGCTCCATGTAGACCCAGTACTATATATTTTAAGTGGTAAATACAATTGTGCATGTTAGTGCAGTGTATAAGAATACATGAATATACAATGAATGAACACTGAATAATAGATTTAATGGCAATTATTGATTTTTTTTTAATAGTGTAAATATGTGATTCAGTTAGAAGCAAACATGAATGCTGGCCACTACTCTAGTCTATTGCCACTCTTTTGTTAGCTATAGAGCACTGAAAGAAAACAATGATACATGTTGAAAAGGATTTACTTATTTACTGATTGTAACTAATGTTTGTTCATAAATCTAGTCTAGTTGCATATGGGGTACTGTGTGTTTCACATTTGTCAATTTATAAAAAAATATCATTTGTAACTTCAGTGGAGAATCCGGTGCTGGGAAAACTGTCAATACCAAGAGAGTCATCCAGTACTTTGCCAGCATTGCAGCTGCAGGCGGGAAGAAGGATGCAGGCAGCGACAAAAAGGTGAAAATGCTGAGATCTTTTAACTGCATATTGCATACTTTGCTCTTTGTGTTGCTAATACAATATGCGTACCTGTATTCCTCTAGGGTTCTCTGGAGGATCAAATCATTCAGGCTAACCCTGCTTTAGAGGCCTTTGGTAACGCAAAGACCATCAGGAATGACAACTCCTCCAGATTTGTAAGTATCTGTCTGTAAAGAAATACTACTTTTAGTCGATAACATTGTAACATTTTCATTTTGTCATACACTTTAGGGTAAATTCATCAGAATTCACTTTGCAGCCAGTGGAAAGCTGGCCTCAGCTGACATTGAGACATGTAAGCAGTGTTTTCTCCAGACTTTCATCTTGTCCGTTTCAATGTTCCCAATGATCACCTCCCCACTTCTTATGTCTTCAAAGATCTGCTGGAAAAGTCCCGTGTCACCTATCAGCTTAAGGCTGAGAGGGATTACCACATCTTCTATCAGATTCTGTCTCAGAAAAAGCCTGAGCTGCTTGGTAAATTAAAAAAAGGATCTTTGGGCCACTAACAACAAGAAGTTCCAAGGTTGTTGTATCCCTAACATACAACAACGAACATCTCTCTTTTGCTTTTTAGAAATGCTGCTTATCACCAACAACCCCTATGACTACGGCTTCATCTCCCAAGGAGAGACGACAGTAGCATCCATCGATGATGGTGACGAACTGATGGCAACTGATGTAAGAAGAGATTGATCTAAATGTATTTATGGAAAAGCCACTAGCATGAAAAAGTTCAGTTCCATTGAATTCACTTTGCTATTCAACACTTCAAAGAGTTTACTGAAATATAAACTTTCATTATTGGTATTGGCATCATTTTAAGGGGGGAAATCTAGATGTTAGTAATGAGATTGTGAAATGTTATGTAACCCAGTGTTGATGTTTCCCTAGATGAGAGCAAACACTATTTGTATAGATTGGACTAAATGTCTGAGGTCAGATGTCAAACTGTTTTCTTTTAAATCTACTCAAATATTTGTGTTATCTCTTCACATAACTAGAAATCCCGATAGAATTGTAACGGTAAATGACATAACAAATATAATACCCATTTCCCCATTCAGGAAGCCTTTGATGTGCTGGGATTTAATCAAGAAGAGAAGAATGGCATTTACAAGCTGACTGGTGCCATCATGCATCATGGAAATATGAAATTTAAGAACAAGCAGCGCGAAGAACAGGCAGAGGCTGATGGCACCGAAGGTGAGAGAATCTCGCTGAAGCCAGGAAACCGGATATGTCACATGTCAGCATTTTATGTGTTTATAAGAGATTAGGTGATGCTCATTGAGAGATCCTACATTGCATTTTTTCAGATGCTGACAAAATTGCATATCTGATGGGCCTGAACACCTCCGACCTCATCAAAGGTCTCTGTCACCCGAGAGTCAAAGTCGGAAATGAGTGGGTCACCAAGGGACAAAGTGACCAGCAAGTAAGAATGACAGTTCAGAGTTCAATGTACTAGGGAAACTATCAATGTGTGGACAATAAGTCCAATTTTGGGTTATTTACTGTAATTTCTAAATGTTGGACTTCCTTTAGGTGAACTCTTCTATTGGTGCACTGGCTAAATCAGTGTATGAGAAGATGTTTTTGTGGATGGTGGTGAGGATAAACCAATCCCTGGACACAAAGCAGCCCCGCCAGTACTTCATTGGAGTACTGGACATTGCTGGATTTGAGATCTTTGATGTAAGTTTGTAACAGAATCCGATGCACGTTATTACCATGTGTGCTTAAAATGTTCATGAGTTAATTTCTGCTTAATTTCAATGTTATTACAGTTCAACACCTTTGAGCAGCTGTGCATCAACTTCACCAATGAAAAACTGCAACAGTTTTTCAACCACCACATGTTTGTGCTGGAGCAAGAAGAGTACAAGAAAGAGGGCATTGAATGGACTTTCATCGATTTTGGCATGGATTTGCAGGCCTGTATTGACCTGATTGAAAAGGTACGATTTTGTACTTTTGTACACCTTTGTGAATTATTTTTGTTGTAATGGTCTATTAAAGCAATTCTAATTTATGTCCTTTCAGCCCATGGGTATCATGTCCATCCTTGAAGAGGAGTGCATGTTCCCCAAAGCCTCTGATGCCACCTTTAAATCCAAGCTCTATGACAATCATCTCGGGAAGTCTGGTAACTTCCAGAAGCCCAGAATTGCCAAAGGGAGACCAGAGGCCCACTTTGCCCTGATGCACTACGCTGGAACTGTTGACTATAATATCAATAACTGGCTGGTGAAAAACAAAGATCCTCTGAATGAGACTGTTGTTGGACTCTACCAGAAGTCCAATCTTAAACTGCTATCTATGCTCTTTGTAAATTACGCTGGATCAGAGTCAGGTAGGAATAAACTAAATGATCTACCTTGAATGGGAATGTAAAGGCTTTCTAATATTTGTCCTATTGGGAACTTCAAGATTGAACAATTTATGCCAGTGTCTTTTAATTCAATCTAACGAGTTGTACATTGGTTTATTAGCTGACGGTGGAAAGGGTGGCAAAGGCAGCAAGAAGAAGGGTTCATCTTTCCAAACTGTGTCTGCCTTGCACAGGGTTAGTAAAAACACATCTATGTATGAATGGCTACATCAAATGCATACTGATGACTGAGACTTACTTTTATATAAATAACTGAAAACTATGCGTCACAATATCACCAAACTGGTTGTTCTCCACAGGAGAACCTGCATAAGCTGATGACCAACTTGAGGTCTACTCACCCTCACTTTGTACGCTGCCTCATCCCCAATGAGACCAAGACTCCTGGGGCCATGGAGAACCCTCTGGTGATGCACCAGCTGCGCTGTAACGGTGTGCTGGAAGGCATCAGGATCTGCAGGAAGGGCTTTCCCAACAGGGTCCTCTATGGAGATTTCAAACAAAGGTATAATCATTTATGGTTAATGTTTAGTCACATCCTTAAAAGAAAATGTAAATATTATTCTCTAAAATATTATTTATTTTCCAGATATCGCATCCTGAATCCTGCTGCCATCCCTGACGGCCAGTTCATTGACAGCAAGAAGGGAGCAGAGAAACTTCTTGGGTCTCTGGATATTGACCACACTCAGTACAAGTTTGGACACA
Organism: Gobionotothen gibberifrons; assembly: GCA_943591055.1. NCBI lineage: Eukaryota > Metazoa > Chordata > Actinopteri > Perciformes > Nototheniidae > Gobionotothen > Gobionotothen gibberifrons. Next base: position 3,035,082 of record CALSBZ010046932.1, read on the forward strand.
CAAAGGTAGATAATTAAATAGAAAGCATATTTGGTAACAACTGTTTATAAATACAAAATAGTGTCAGTAGAACATGAAGGGTAGAAATTGTAACACAAATTATTATCAAGTCAGTAAACTTAATGACACCAATTCATTAATCTTATCTATTTGTTACCAAAGGCTACTCATTACAACAGATCAAATAGGCCTGTAAGAAAGGTTTGAGCTCCATACTGTTTCAGAAATGAAGCTTGAAGTGGTTAGGAGCATAACATGGCATTTAATCACCGCAGCGTTTAGCTGAGATCTCCTGGTAGAAATCTCTCTCTAGCAGGGGAAAGCTGAGCGATGCTACAAAGGGGCGTGGCTAGCAGCAGACGTTCAATTTAAAGCAGAATCAGCCTGTTTGCAACAGGGCTGCAACAGAGGGGTATGAGCAGTATGAGGCATGGCTACAATGGGTGATCTGTTTGGTATTTTAAGCAAAAACACTTCACAGACTTGTTTTGTATAGGTATGGCCCAACAATATATTTTTCCAATATAGCATAATAGGTCCACTTTAAGTTCAGCTTTTTATTTCTAAGAGTAACAAAGTTATTCAGTTATTCAGCTTTAAAGCTACAATTTCCTAAGGCATGAGCTCTTATGTGTAATACAATACATGTTCCTCAAGGTGTTCTTTAAGGCTGGTCTTCTTGGTCTACTGGAAGAGATGAGGGATGACCGTTTGTCCCTCATCATCACTGGGATCCAGGCAAGAGCAAGAGGCATGCTGGCAAGAGTGGAATTCCAGAGAATTGTGGAAAGGAGGTCAGAGGAATAAAGAATATAAAACACAAACCAAATAAATGATAACAATTATACAACATGATGTTATTCGTATCAGTGGATGAAATAACGTTGTTTTATCTTTGACAGAGATGCACTTTTGGTGATCCAGTGGAACATCCGTGCCTTCATGGGGGTCAAGAATTGGCCCTGGATGAAGCTGTTCTTCAAAATTAAACCTCTGTTGAGATCGGCTGAATCAGAAAAGGAAATGGCCAACATGAAGGACGAATTCCTGAAGCTGAAGGAGGCATATGCAAAATCTGAAGCTCGTAGAAAGGAACTTGAGGAGAAAATGGTTTCTCTTCTTCAAGAGAAGAATGACCTGCAGCTCCATGTCCAATCTGTAAGTTTAACAAGAGCTTTCTTAATATTTTAATGCAAAAAGTGTAATATAATCATTTATATCCGAAAAATCATGTATATGGTAACCTATGATATTTTTGACATACATTTCTACAATTTAGGAGCAAGATAATCTAGCGGATGCAGAAGAAAGATGCGAGGGGCTGATCAAAAACAAAATTCAGATGGAGGCAAAAGCCAAAGAGCTCACGGAAAGGCTGGAGGATGAGGAGGAGATGAATGCTGAAATGACTGCTAAGAAGAGGAAGCTGGAGGATGAGTGCTCTGAGCTGAAGAAAGACATTGATGACTTAGAGTTAACTCTGGCTAAGGTGGAGAAAGAAAAGCATGCCACAGAGAACAAGGTATGACAATGGCCCAGCTATTTCTTAAAACTAAATGCACAGACCTGTACCCTTTTATCAATACATATCATTCATTTTTCAGATAAAGAACCTGGTGGAAGAGATGGCTGGTCAGGATGACATCATTGCTAAATTGACCAGAGAAAAGAAAGCCCTACAGGAAGCCCATCAGCAAACACTGGATGATCTTCAGAGTGAAGAAGACAAAGTCAACACTCTGACCAAGGCCAAGTCTAAGCTGGAGCAGCAAGTGGATGATGTAAGAATTCTGCTTTGTGTTAACGCAAACTTGTATTCAACGTTTTCATGAGATCATTGCATCTTGCATATTGGGAATAACTGTTTGACTTTCTATAATGATATTGTCCAGCTTGAAGGTTCTCTGGAACAAGAGAAGAAGATTCGGATGGATCTTGAAAGAGCCAAGAGGAAACTAGAGGGAGATTTGAAATTAACCCAGGAGAGCCTAATGGATCTGGAAAATGACAAGCAGCAACTTGAAGAGCATATGAAAAAGTAAACACAGTATCCTAAAGTATTACAGTTTGTCTGCAGAAAGGATGACCAGCTTTTCTAATTCATACTTCTGCATTTCACCACAGGAAAGATTTTGAGATCAGTCAGCTCAGCAGTAAAATAGAAGATGAGCAGGCTGTGACAATTCAGCTTCAAAAGAAACTGAAGGAGCTCCAGGTAATAGATGACTACGTTTTTTTATTTATTTTGGTAGAAATGAACCAGCAACTTAATAGTTCTGCCTTTACAGGCTCGCATTGAAGAACTAGAGGAAGAGCTTGAAGCAGAGCGAGCTGCTCGAGCTAAGGTGGAAAAGCAGAGAGCCGAATTGGCCAGAGAGCTGGAGGAGATCAGTGAGAGGCTGGAGGAAGCTGGTGGAGCAACATCCGCCCAGATTGAGATGAACAAGAAGAGAGAGGCCGAGTTCCAGAAACTCCGCAGAGACCTTGAAGAGGCTACTCTGCAGCATGAATCCACTGCTGCCACACTCAGGAAGAAACAAGCTGACAGTGTGGCTGATCTGGGAGAGCAGATAGACAACCTGCAGAGAGTCAAGCAGAAACTGGAGAAGGAGAAGAGTGAGCTCAGGCTGGAGCTGGATGATGTGGTCTCCAATATGGAACATATTGTGAAGACAAAGGTTGGCTAAACTAATACACAACTTCTAAATACTGTTGACATGCCGATATGAGGACATTTGGGGTATAATTTCAAATGTTTATTTTAAATGTAGACAAATCTGGAGAAGACATGCAGGACAGTGGAAGATCAGATGAATGAATACAAGACCAAATATGAAGAGGCTCATCGCTTCATTAATGATTTCAACATGCAGAAAGCTAAACTTCAAACAGAAAATGGTATGTATTTTTGCTTCATAACTAACTGCTGTATTTGATAAATAATAAGACCATTTTCCCATTAAAAAGAAAAAATTGTGTCTACTAAGAAAACCAGATAAGATGTAATGATGATAATCTATATTATACATGGTTTGTTTGGACAATAACACACATGCATTTGTCAATTCAAGGTGAGATCACAAGGCAGCTAGAAGAGAAGGACTCTCTGGTATCACAACTGACAAGAGGCAAAATGTCCTACACCCAGCAGATTGATGACCTCAAGCGACAACTAGAAGAGGAGACCAAGGTGAACATAAGTTTCAGGCCTTGGTTACAGTAAGTTTCAACAAAAGCGCATGACAGTGTTGCTCATTCATCTTGGTTTTTTTCCACAGGCAAAGAATGCTTTAGCCCATGCAGTGCAGTCTTCTCGACATGACTGTGATCTGCTCAGGGAGCAGTATGAGGAGGAGCAGGAGGCCAAGTGCGAATTACAACGCGGCATGTCCAAGGCCAACTCTGAGGTAGCTCAGTGGAGAACTAAGTACGAAACTGACGCCATCCAGAGAACCGAGGAACTGGAGGAAGCAAAGTAAGACGTTTTGAGATCCTAATTCATTATGTGATATGTGGTAACTAAAGAGACCATTTATTTCGTCTAGCAGATCAGCTTTTTGTTTGTGTTATGTTCCTACTAAAATGTAAGACGAACAAAAAGTTTGTCTGTTAGATGACCGAGCAGCCAGTCATTAGTTGTACTACTTATAATATATCCAAAAGAAACACTTCCAGGATTGCTAAATTATTTGAATGATCAATTTCTAAAGGAAAAAGCTGGCTCAGCGTCTGCAGGATGCTGAGGAGGCCGTTGAAGCAGTGAATGCTAAGTGTTCCTCTCTGGAGAAGACCAAACACAGGCTGCAGAATGAGATTGAAGATCTCATGGTGGATGTTGAGAGGTCTAATGCTGCTGCTGCTGCTCTGGACAAGAAGCAAAGAAACTTTGACAAGGTATAAACTACCAAGTATTTGTGAGCACCCAAAGTATCAATTGGCGGTGTAGCCTTTATACCCTCAAAAATATCATGAATTATATTTAAATTGATCTTTAAACCTGCTTTTTAAAGTATTGTTCAGCTTCATGCTTACAACAGTTACATCTTAATAAAAATAGATCACACTCCAGAGCAAACTTAACAAATCAGCTGGGGGTTAGACTATTACTCAAAGGAGCCCTAACAGTTGAAGATACGATTAGAACAAGTCTCTTGGCATTTTAACTAGCAGGCTATTTCCATATCCACTTTAGCTATCTGTAAAGTGTGTCATTTTGTCATTAAGGGTGGAAAATGTCTCTTCAGTCAAAATATGTCTATTCAACAGCCATTAAGCACATTTTGTTAAGGGTAGTGTGAGATATATATATTGTCTGCCTTGGATTGCCATTTTCAATATTAAGAGAATTAGTTTGATTCAATACAAACTCCCAAAACATTTCCTTTCTCCAATCATCTGGCACATATACATGTATGTCTGGCCTTTTTATCCACTGTAGGTCCTGTCTGAATGGAAGCAAAAGTATGAAGAGTCTCAGTGTGAGCTGGAGTGCTCTCAGAAAGAGGCCAGGTCTTTGAGCACTGAACTCTTCAAACTGAAGAACTCCTATGAGGAGTCTGTGGATCATCTGGAGACCATGAAGAGAGAGAATAAGAACTTACAGGGTAAGATCGACTGCCAAGACTTTTGACGAAGTTAACGTACGTGGACGTAAACATTTCATACGCTTTTTTTGGAAAGCCATTTTAATCGCACTGCTTGACATTCCACAGAGGAAATTTCTGACCTCACTGAGCAACTTGGCGAGAGCGGAAAGAACATGCATGAACTGGAGAAATTAAGGAAACAACTGGAACAGGAGAAAATGGAGATCCAGTCTGCTCTTGAGGAAGCTGAGGTGCAGGCCCTCATAATGAAACATTTTAAAGTAAAACCCTCTGCTGTAATGTATCTATAACTCTGTAATCTTCTGTCTGTAAGGCCTCCCTGGAGCATGAAGAGGGGAAGATTCTAAGAGCCCAGCTCGAGTTCAATCAAATTAAAGCTGAAATCGAACGCAAACTAGCTGAGAAAGACGAGGAGATGGAGCAGTGCAAGAGGAACCTGCAGAGGACCATTGACACCCTGCAGAGCTCTCTTGAAGCTGAGTGTCGCAGCAGGAATGAGGCTCTCCGTTTGAAGAAGAAGATGGAGGGAGACCTGAATGAGATGGAGATCCAGCTGAGCCAGGCAAACAGGCAGGCGGCTGAGGCTCAGAAACAGCTTAAATCTGTCCATGCACATCTGAAGGTAAACTAGGAAAGGCTCCCTTTCTTCAGATGTTTTCCATTCAATTGAACTATTTACTGATCATTGATCTGGTTGATATCATCCCGTTAAGGACGCCCAAATCCAGCTTGATGACTCTCTTCGATCCAATGAAGATCTTAAGGAGAACAATGCCATTGTTGAGAGACGCAACAACCTGCTTCAGGCCGAACTTGAGGAACTCAGGTCTGCTCTGGAGCAAACTGAAAGAGGCCGCAAACTTGCTGAGCAAGAGCTGCTGGATGTTAGTGAACGTGTGCAGCTACTGCACTCACAGGTGAGTCCTAATTATTTATTGCAACATCCTCGGTTAGTTGACTTTTTTGTTAAAAAAAAAACATAAAAGCTTAACTTTTATTAAGTACAGTTACAAATATGTTGTAACATCTCACATCCTCAAAAAACTATAGAACACTGGCCTGATAAACCAGAAGAAGAAACTTGAGGTTGACGCATCCCAGCTTCAGACTGAAGTGGAGGAAGCAGTGCAGGAGTGCAGAAATGCTGAGGAAAAGGCTAAGAAAGCCATCACTGATGCTGCCATGATGGCAGAGGAGCTGAAGAAAGAGCAGGACACCAGCTCTCACCTGGAGCGCATGAAGAAGAACATGGAGCAAACCATCAAAGACCTGCAGCACCGTCTGGATGAAGCTGAACAGATCGCCATGAAGGGAGGCAAGAAGCAGCTGCAGAAGCTCGAGGCCAGGGTAAGAGACATTTGCCAGTATACAAATACCTTTGTAGGACAAACATTAAATACACATTTGTAAACCTACAGTATAATGTTTTAAACAACAATGATCAAATTCCTCCATCAGGTACTTGCTAACTTCTAATGCTAATCTTCTGTTTGATTTTGGGAAGACTGTTTACAGTGGGTTTATCAAGGCTTTATGATGTTACCATGCCATGGAATTAAAACTGAGATTCAATGTTGAACAACATGTATTAGTGTGGCTTTGCTGCTTGTGCAGCCAATGGAATTCCAAATAAATAAGTTCCTGATGTTTTCAGGTGAGGGAGCTGGAGGGTGAGGTGGAGTCAGAGCAGAAGAAGAGCACTGATGCAGTGAAGGGGGTCCGTAAATATGAGAGACGCATCAAAGAGCTCACATACCAGGTGATTTTTTTGTTATGTGCATATTACCATGACTTATCCAAAAAGCAAGTGTGTGTACTTTCATTGCTTCAAAATGTATATAAAATATAACAAACATTCTCCATGCTCCACTAATGATCACCTTCTTTTTCATAATGTTGTTGTGAAAAACAAGATGCTTTATGAAGAGAATAATAATCAACTTTTCTTTCTTATTCCATTGTTTCACATAGACCGAGGAAGACCGCAAGAATATGGCGCGTCTGCAGGATCTGGTTGACAAACTGCAACTGAAAGTCAAAGCCTACAAGAGAGCTTCAGAGGAGGCTGTAAGTGTGGGAAAAGCTTTCTATAATCTGTGCTATGTGATCACGATCTACACTACGTGTCATTAATGATTCAAATTGACTTACCTTGGCAAAATGTGAATTGGGGATTTAAACAAACCTTTGAAGGCATCATAGAAGATAGAGACAGTTCATACTAGAACATGTTTATGTTAAGGTCATGAAATATATCAGTCTTAATTGTGACTTGACTTGAACCAATATGGAAACTACAAACCAATGTTGAATTAACTACACAAAGAGACTGCTTATGGCCTTAAGTTACATTTCCCCAGGTTGAATGCCTCCGGTAGTAATATTGGGCCCTGTGTTTCGTTGAATCTTGTAGGAAGAGGTGGCCAATACTCATCTGGGCAAGTTCCGTAAACTGCAGCACGAGATGGATGAGGCTGAGGAGAGAGCTGACATTGCTGAGTCTCAGGTCAACAAGCTGCGTGTCAAGAGCCGCGATGTAGGCTCCAAGGTAAGAAGCTTCTCTTCACTCCATTAAAATATACACAGTATTTTTCACCCTGGTAACCATTTCTATGTAATCCATTCAAGCCTTGTTTTATTTTAAACAAAATCAGTATTTATATATATGTAAATCATTTAACAAATCAGACCAGACTTTTAAATACCAATTTTATTTTTATGTTTTTAGTATATTTTATTTTATTAGTTTAAATTAGTGCAATTTATTGGGTTAGTGTTCATGTACATTTTGTTACACAAAAGGCACCATGACATTAGTGCTAACTACAACTACAAAAGGATCGAAACGGTTATTCTTTTAAAAAAAAAAAATATCTTCTGCTAATGTTCGTGATAGTTTCATAGTGCCCTTACGCTGTGTGGAACATGCTAATGGTTTGGCGGTGTTTGTATACTTAGACTTTGTTGTCGATCTGTTTTGAAGGCACATTTTCTTAACATTCTAAATAGTGTTGAAATACATCACTGTCAGTACCACTTACTTGTCACCACTATCTTTAGCCAAGTTACCTTCAGTAAGACTTGATGTTGAGTCTTGTTTGTCCTCTGTCACTAATCCGTCTCTCTTTGTCTCTTATCATTCTTCATCACAGAAAGGGCTAGAGGAGGAGTGAAACTCGCAGACGGCCACCTAAGATCTTTGGGTTCTCCTCTGATGTAGTCCCCTTTGTCTTTCAAGTAACTGTAGAATAAAAAAAAGTGCAATCAAATGAACGAACAGAGTCCTCATTTATTTCAATTAGGTGAACTTTGTACATTAACTTAAAGGTCAGGAGCAGTAAGGAGACCTAACATGCAGTTTAATATGTTAAACTGACCGGCTATCACCACATCACTATGGATACTATCACATTACTGGTAAATGGATTTCAGTAGATGAAGATTATTAGAAAACAAATCAATATCTTACACACTCATGTTTTCACTTCCTGTGGAGGGTTACAAGTGACGAGGGGTTACTTATGATAAGCAGCTCGCTCCTGCCACCTTGTGCTGACACTCTGAACTGTTTTCTGACTGTTATATTGATGCCAAGATGTTTCTATCAATCTTTATAACTACATTTGATTTATTGTTTTTACTGACACCAATAAATCCTAATAGCTCTGTTACTTGTTTGTGAGATTATCGTAATCTTAAAGTGTTTTGTTGCTTTTTTCCAGTGTTGGGCCTAAAATAGTATTGGCTCAGATTGATACATCAGGTTGACAACATATGAGAGCAATATCAGCCTGTTTAATACTGTGCAGTAATATATAAAATACCTTCCCTTACCACATCAATTGAACTGTAAACAAATCTTTAAACAGGTTCCAAAATGAGAAAATTGCTGCTACACCTAGAAATAATCTACTGATGGTTTAAAAGTTATTTCAGAAGTCTTTTTACCTTCTCCATAATAAACCTAAGGTAAACATGTATTGTAATGTATTTCTTTGGCAGTTTAAACACTGTTTTAAGGACACTAGAATGTTATTAGGATTAAGCCATATTCAACCAAGCCTGAAGAGGACTTTACCCCATGATCACTGTAGAACAGTACATTTGACAAAGAACAAAACAATGATTTCCTTCATGATGTGACATGCTACAGAGTAGTTTGTGCAACATTAGCCTGAAAGTCTATTAAAAAAACAATTAATTGCAAAACTTTTTTTAATCTTAAATCGATAATTTGGCAGACTATTTGAGACTGGTGCTGTGTGCCTATTGAAATAGTGGCAGGAAAAGTCATTTTTTTCTTAAAATTGCAGGAATTTTGACATCATACCTACTGTATATGATCTTCTCAAGTTATTGTACTGTCTACTGTTGTTTAAACAATGCATGATTAAGAGCAAGCTTTACATTACTGAGGTTTTGATTTACACATATGAGTTTGGTTTTATGTTATGCATAACTGTGAAACATAGTTAATCGATTTGCACATGAGTTCAATTAACATTTGTCACATTCATTGATAACCATAAACAGTCAAAAATATTTTTTAATGTTACAATAACATGCATTATGTAACATGCGATGACTTTTGATTAAAGTAGCGTGCAATCAATATAAACAAATTCTTTTTTTAACTGGATCTATGACTTACCTACCGTACTTCATCCTGCAGCAGCACAAAAGAGGAACTGATGCTCAGCTTTCTCTGCCACAGGTATTCCAGTGAAGGGTAAATATCAGCTCGACACGTGTCTTCAATGCTGACCTTGATCTCACATGGCCCCGTCCTTCCAATGTTTTCTATATTTGCAGAGAGATTACAAGGTTAACACATACATTGCATAGTATTATTCTTTGTCACCCACATGCTAACAGCAGACAAATTAAATAAGCAATGGCTCAGTGTTGGATACTGACTTGAATTGTACAATAGACTCCTCTGTCTCAAATGATTAACATGTAATCTATGGTGTTTAGAAATACTTAAAGACAAATTAGCAGACAACAGCGACAATAGCATATCAAAGTTACAACATTTTTTCTTTCAATCATAGATATAAGCCGCCAATAATTGGTACAACCTCAGAGGATTCTGCTTATTAAACTGTGCTGAAACAACAAGTAGCAGATACAAGTCCGAAATGGGACAAAGAACAGTTGAAGAATTGTTCAGGGATTTTAACATCTGAGATGGAGAACGAGTCCAACAATTGCTTTGTACTCATCATTCTCATTTGACAGAATTAGCTAAACTTCCAGATATGAGAGCAGGAAAAATAACTCAACCTTTTCTTTCCTTCCTCAAAGCGATTTTAGTGTTTTCAATTGAAGATCCATTAACACAGACTGAGAAAAGGCCTATTGTAAGAAAGTAAATCAATTTTATGTTCACCATGGATTTGAACAACCAACATCTAATAATTACCATAATAAAAATGAAACATGAATCCTTTGGTCTACAACAAACTCAGGTATATTGTCATATTGAGCCACCTGTTACAAGTTGTCCATCACAACATCAGACTCTGCCCTTCTCAATCAGTGTGAAATAAGAAAATTAAGAAAAATAATCCAGACAAGAATTTCACAGGGTTATCTTTGTCCTCAAGGCCAAAGGAAAGTGAACATTGCCATGATGAAACATAGAGAGAGAAAGGGTGTGTACCTAGCTGGAGCTTTAAATCATGCCATGTTTTAAGATCTGGTCGTCAAAAAGGTTCAGCGGGTGGGTTACACAAGAGGATACAACCAGGATCTTCTTGTCCAGATACAAAATAAACTGCAAAATAAATATGTGGCCTTTTTGTCAAATCCGATTGATAAACATCCTTTATTAAAGAAGGACTGGTGACTTTTAGCTACGGGCGTTTCACTTTGCATTAAAAACATTTAATAGTCAATGTTAAAAAATATGTTTTGTAAATAGGACGCATAAGACTGTCTCCTTTTACACTTTTAATTTATACATGTATTCCTTATGATTCTTATTTATTTCTAAACACTTAATGTTTGGTCCTCAAAGAATGCAATTTAATATTTTAGGTCAGAGACTGAATACTAACTATTCAAGAGTAGAGTCCTCCAGTGACCTAGTCAATTCAAGCTACACCCCTTTATCTATCAGAAAATTAAAATGGTAGTACCGTGGCAAGATTAACTCATCAGTTTTCGAAATAAGCAGATTCCAACATATAGAGGTTTTGCATTAAAAAAAAATGGACAATATAATAAAACCGCCAACTGTACCTTTTCAGTCTTTGGCCCTATCCTGGTCATTGCCCCATCCTGTAATCAGGAGTTCAGTCCACACAGAGGTCCGCAGTCTGAATAAGTGCAAAGAAGACAAGGCAAGAGATTAACTAACTCCTTCCCTCCACCAAGCTCAACACCCCGAGGTGACCTTTCACAACAACATTGAACATATACTATCAATAGCTCTGCTAGCTCCAATTTCAAACTAAAGTGAAGGCAGGTGCAGCACACATCCTCTTATGTAATAGTAAAGTCAAAGATACAAGGAATGTGGATAGCTAGGAATGGGACCCTTAATATACAACTCTATGCTATACTGTACAGCCTGTAATAGACTGAGGGATAGGTAAAGGAGATGAGAGTTGTAGTTCGAAGGCAAGCAGGGAGAAACCTGGCAAGATGTGATGTGAGGGAAAGGAAGACATCGGAGGTTTTGGTTGCATTACTGGCCAGCATGGTTTACACGATTTCATTTGTACCAGACAGTTTAATGATCAAGCCTTATGTTTCCAGACCGAAAAAAAGTACATTGGATGTATCAGAAAGCTCCTGGCTTCAATTAGCTACATGTTGATAAGTCTAATTTTTTCATATTCCATCTTGTATATAAACAATATAGTTTCAATACTGCATTACATACACTACATAGAGTACATACATGTTGGCACATTGGCTTATCCCCTGTTGCTAAAGCTGATTACTATCTGAGCTTAACCACTGATTGTTTTAATGACCATTCTAAATTCTGGAAAACAATTAAATCACTTCAGAACAAGAAGGTTTCTAGTTTCACACAAAAATTGAAGGTCAGTGATTCTTTTATTTCAGATTCAGATGGTATGTCTAATGCTTTCAATGCTCACTTCAAAAAGGCTGGTCACATTGTTGATGAGCAAAGGCATGACTCTCTAAATGGTCGTACTCACAGCCCTCAAGAGATCAACTCCCCTGTTTTTGATTTCGCTTATTTCTCGGTCTCTGAAGTCTTACAGGGTTTGCACTCAATTGATCCTAAAAAGTCTGCCAGGCCTGACGGCCTCGACCCGTTCTTTAAAAAAATTGCAGCTCAGATTATAGCACAAATATTTTTAATCTCTCCCTGTCCACTCACACACTGCCAGCTGTGTGGAAGCAAGCTCTGGTATTGTCCCTCTTGAAAGCTGGTGATCCCACGGAGTTGAATAACTATCGTCCTATCTCAAATCTTGAGTCCCTAGTTTCTACTCAGCTAAAACTTTTTTTTAATTCACACAACATCCATAACCCTATGCAATCTGGATTCAGATCAAAGCACAGTACTGTGACTGCCAGTCTGAAAGTCTTAGACGATATCAAGGCTGCTTTGGATAAAACATCTGTTTGTGTTGCATTGTTTATTGACCTAGCCAAAGCATTTGACACTGTAGATCACCACATTATGTCTAAAGTTATGTTGGTGTCTCGTTTCGTTCATAATGCCATTTGCTGGTTTCAGAGTTATCTAACCGACCGTACTCAATGCGTCAGGTTGGGTAGTACTGTCTCTGACCCTGTCACCTTGGAGAAGGGAGTTCCACAGGGCTCTATTTTGGGGCCCTTGCTCTTTTTATTATATGTAAACAATATTTGTAATCAGATGCAATTTTCTACCTATCATATGTATGCTGATGACACTATTGTATACTCATGTGCTCCTTCTCTGGATATGGCCGTTTCCAATTTAAAATCTGATGTTATCACGCTGCAGCATGCACTTCTTGATTCCAAACTGCTATTGAACAGTAAGAAAACCAAAGCAATGCTTTTTGCTCCCAAGTCAGCGTCCTCTTGCCTCTCCATTGACACCCTTGATGGCGTCTCTGTTGAGTTTGTCGATACCTACGAATATCTGGGCTTTTGGTTGGACAGTAATCTGAACTTTAAACACCATATTGAAGTTCTAACAAAGAAATTGAAATTCACTCTTGGCTTCCTTTTCAGACTTAAATGTTGTTTTTCAATTTCATCCTGTAAAAGGTTGGTCTCTGGCTTATTCCTGTCCCAGCTGGACTACGGTGATACCATTTATAGATTTGCCTGTCCCACTGTTTTGGCCAAACTTGACCCACTCTACCATGCTGCACTGCGTTATATATCAAATGCACCCTATAGGACTCATCATTGCACACTGTATAGCATAACTGGATGGTCCTCACTTACTATGCGTAGGATGCAGCATTGGTTTTTATTATTGTATAAAGCCATTTCAGGTAAGCTTCCACTCTACATATGTGCCAGATTTGCCCCAGTTTGTGATTCTTACAACCTCAGATCCAGTGCCTGGATACGGTTCCAGGTACCTGCCAGACTGAGGCTGGAAAAAGGAGTCTTTTTTATTATGGTCCTTGGTCTTGGAATGACCTTCAATCAAACCCAAAAACTGAGGCCACTTGTCTCAATAGCATGTTTTAAATTGAAGTTGTCTGAAGTCCTTACCACCAGCTGCTCTTGCAGTAATAAGTAGTGTACCTTTCTTACTGTCCTAATGTGCACACTGTAGTGACTGCTTTTTCATCTTTTGTTTTCTTAGCTATGTTTTCTGTATTTTATATGTTTGTGTTATGTGTAACGTTGCTGCCTTCTTGGCCAGGTCAGCATTGAAAATGAGATGTTATCTCAATGCTTTCATCTGGTTAAATAAAGGTTAAATAAAATAAAATGATCAAAAAATAAAAACCTTTCCTGACTTGCAGAGTCACAAGCTTTCCCTATGCTGCCCTTGAACCAACTAACCCCAGAAGGCAGCCAGGAGGAATTTCACAAGTTATCTTTGTGCTCAGGGATAAAGAAAGATTAAGAAAACAATGCCATATCGTCAGAGGCAAGGAAAGGGCAATTGCAACAGGTAGCCTTGGATAGAAGCGTTGAGTACAGGTCAAAAATAATGATGGTTATTCATCTGTATGAAGTATAAATCTGATTTCAAAAACACAATTTCTAGCAAACAGAAGATCAAGTATTCTTGTCTTGTTATTTGTTTTACATTTTTCTAAAGTATATAAATCTTTAAATATGTAATTGAAAACATGGCAGCTACGAAAAAACCCTGCTGCAATCAACCAATCCTTCTCATAGTTATGGAAAAAAAAGTTGGAAAGTTTCCTATTCATTTGTTCTAATAATTGCCAGAAACAGGCAATCATTCCTATGCCAGTGATGGTACAACTTGATCTTTATAGAGTAAATAAACTGGGTGAACTGTAATACAAATGGCATGTCAGGATCACATACTGTGTACACATATTTTTATTTTTGGCCACTGTTTGCTTATTTCATGTAATGCAAGGACCTAAACCAAAATGTTGAATACTTGATACAAAAGATGGGTAATACTGGTAGAGTAATGGTACTCTAATCTAAGATAGCTTTTTAGATGTATGCATGAAATGAGGAGACTGTGGCTCCTGTATTGGCATCCAAACAGTTAACAGGCGTGAACAGTGATGAGTGATTAACAAAAAGGATATCACAGCTGTGACCTTGGCCTCGTCTTTCCTACCAGCAGACAACAGCTGTAGCTCTTTGTAATGTATTTCACACCCTATCACTTGACAGACTATTGTTGAACTTCATATCCCTAGATGTTTGATGTCACATGAATCATACTTGGCTGTGACCCTTCTTTTTTTGTTTCTAAGAACAGTCTATGATAAAAAAAAAATCTGCCATGAATGACATTGACAAACATTGTAAAGCACAATGGATCTATTTTTAAGCAATTGAGGCTGTTAGCTAATAGTAATATTGATTGAGATGAATAATCAATTGAATCAAGATAAATTAATGATTTTCACCAAGTGTTATTGGTAGAACGGGGTTGCAGTCGAAAGTCAATTTAGCTTAGGAACCTTCCTAACGGAGTGAAATGACCCGGAAGTACCTCAGTAGCAGCCATGATAAGTGCCGTTCGAATTCGTCTACATGATAGGAAAGGAGGTTTCAAACTTCCGTTATAACCTCCTATAGCTTAGGAACCACTGGACCTTCCTAACCGAAAGGAGAGGAGAAAATGCTGCCCCACAATGCCTTGCAGCCGCAGCATTTGCCGTCACACAACAGTCACACAACAGTCGGCCGTTCACGGAAACAAACGATTATGACGGAGAAATTATATCATGAAAGTTACGGTGCTTATTAAGCTTTTTAAAACGTAGCCTATGTGGTAAGTTGCCAAAGTGCTTTGTTTTTAACGTTCATCAGTATTATAATCAAAAAGAGAAATATTATCAAATAAAGTCAACATTTCACAGAGCTGTGTGGGTTTTGTTCAACTTTTAAAAGATGTTTGAATGGTGATATAGCCTACACAGTGATAGATGTTAAGGACTAACGTTTATAATAAATACATTTGTATTTATTTTAAGATCTTTTCATACAATCATACGTAGGCCTATTGGGATCATTTGTATTAATGTGCAGTCGGATTCTCTAAAGTACTGCAGTCTCTTCTCCTAAATCCTTTTGAATTCTCCTATGCACTATCCCTTAACCCCGTGACGTTTCACTCAGAGGTCAAGGAATAGACGATAGGGTTAGAATTTAGGAGCTGATTTTCAAACTATTCGACTGCAACCCGGGATTTTCTACACCAGGGGTCAGCAACCCCTGGCACGGGATTAGTTACATTTTTAAAACGTTACTATTTATTATCATAAACTATCCTGAAAAATGTCAGTTATAGTCATTACCTGAGCAACATTTTGTCCCTTGGTGACCCACTAATTTCCGACTTTGACTCTCGGGTGAAGGAGACCTTTGATGAGGTCGGCAGAGTTCAGGCCCATCAGATATGCAATTTTGTCAGCAACTGAAAAAGTGAAAATAACCCTCATTTACATTTCAGAAAGTCTCAGAAAGGTAAAAATGCTCTTTCAAAAGAAACTACTAATTTATACCAGGGGATCATTTTTAACATCACGAGTTTAAGTAGTCTGGCTGGAAATTAACTTGGGATTGAATTGTATTAAAATGATTTAGTTCTATGATGTTGAACATGCAATTATTATCTATAGGTAATTGTATTTAATAATACCAATATGTATATAATAATCTCTCTCACCTTCAGTGCCATCAGCCTCTGCCTGTTCTTCACGCTGCTTCTGCTTAAACTTCATGTTTCCATGATGCATGATGGCACCAGTAAGCTTGTAAATGCTGTTCTTCTCTTCTTGAACGAAGCCCAGCACATCAATGGCATCCTGTGTTAACAAGTGGCTGAATAGGACTACAGAAGTTGTCCAGGCCGTTTTACGTCATTACCAGGGGTGAAAGTGGTTTGAATTTCTTGCAGGTACTATAATGCTACCCCGACCTTCATTGGTTCATATTGTTCTCCTCCCGCCCCCAGCTTCATGCATCCCTGAACACAAACTTAGCTAACTTATTATATTCATCATGGCCAGGTTCATGTCCATTCTCTGGGCTAAATAAGCATCATCACCTGTGTCATCTGTGGGCGTTGTTTTTCTAATTTTAAGCACATTCTGAGTTTCTTCATCTCTCTCCTTTCTCTTAAACATCTGAAGAATCGTCGTTTGCATTTTTGCTTTAATTACCACGTAGCCTAATTTTCTAGCTGTCATTCAGTCACTCCATTCTTTTCTCCTCCCGCTGTTCTGATCAAGTGGGAAAAAGCAAATATGACCCACTCTATCGAAATCAGTCGGAAGTCGCAACGGCTCATTTCAAAATAAATGTGGATTTGCGTAAAAAAATAGTTTTTCGGGGTTCTGGTGTTTTGTTTGATTTTAAATAAACAAAGTCTTGGCTTTCAGAATATGAAACTTTTATTTCCAAAATCACACGATAAATACATTTTTGAAGCTTGTAAAGGGAAGAAGACAGCTCTCCCTCGCCACTCCGCTGTTCCGCAGCGCAGCTCCCCCTCCCTCCGGCTGAAATTATGAATGTAAGGTGTATAGTAATCATAGATAACACGGCAGGGTCCGTTAAAGTTTGTTTTCATCTGATTTCAATTAAACAAAGGCTTGGCTTTCAGAATATTAAACTTGTTTCGGCAAATTCAGATGATAAATACAACTTTGAAAGCTTGTAACGGCATAATTACAAGCGGAGAACGGAGTAACTTGGCGTCACAGCAGGCAAAACAACAGCCGGTGTTTCTCGTGAGTGTTTCCCCGGGACACAAACACAATACACACAAATGCAAAATTACACAACCACACACACACGTATACACACACACACACACACTCACGAGCCTCCCCCAGACCAGTAATCCAAACGAAAATATCTTCCCTTCGTAGTATAAATTCCATGGGTGGAGCTGTCAATTCTTCCTGGTCCTCCGGACCGCCTGGAAATCTCTTACCGGTACTAAGGACCGGGTAGGACCGGCACACTTTCACCACTGGTCATTACACCGAACATGTAAAACACTCCCGCTAAATTTGTTTGCCCTGTTCTGCTTGAAAGCAAGTACCTGCCTACGGAGCCCCCTAGGGGACATGGAGAAGAAAAATAAATAAATTTGAACAAAAAAAAAAAAAAAAGGTTTTGCGATATCTCGCAAAACCCTGTTGCAGTTTGTAGACGGTCCCTAAGCACCCCTCTCCCTCCTCAAGCTGCAGATTGTGACCAATTCTTGATGTTTAGCTCGGATGACGGCACGTATCGAACTGTTCTGATAAAAACGACTCTGTAGCTCGTTGTCTACCTTGCTATCATTGTAAAGTCATGTTGTTTGTATTTTTACAACGTTATACTCATGAGTTATTGATCCGCGAAATTCGAATCTGTCAATAACTCAGCTCAGAGGGACGTGCATGTCCCCTCGCTCTGAGTGTTCTCTTGAGGTGTCTTCACTTATGTGAAACCCTTTATATATACAGTCTATGTGTGAAACCCGTGCCTATTGCCAAGCACTGATGTTATATCTTTATATTTAAGGCCAAGCTCAAAGTAAAATCGATGAACCGCTCCATTGTTGTGGTTTCTGTGTTGCCGTAGCAGCCAAACTGACCAGGAAGTACATTGAGCTAAATGAAAAGTATTGCGAGATCTCGCAAAGGGGTTTTGCGATGGTCTATATTGCAAAACTTTTTTTTTTTTTTTTTTTTTTAAATACTTTTTTTTTTCTTCTCCATGTCCCCTAGGGGGCTCCGTACCTGCCTCCTGCAAACTGTTCAAACAAACGCTTCAACTTGTACCATTTAGAATCTGTATGTTTGAATATGGATCTTAACCCCTAGATTCCACCGGGTCCGTATGCGGCGCGTTACGGCCGCGACACGGTGTCCGTAGGATAGCGGCCACTCTAGTCAATTATGAGGTGTGACTTGTGGCAAAGAACAGATAACTAAGCTACAGTAACTGAGCGGAGAACTAACGTGTCAACGTGCGCCAACGCCTCCATCAATTTTGAATGGGTTGACGTGCAATACAGGCGACGTCACGACGTTGTCAGACGTCAGACGTCACGGTCGACGTATCATAGGTGCGCTCAAAGTATGCGCTCAAAGTACGCGCTCACGTGGCGGCGGCGTAGCTTTGAAAGTGCTATCTTTAGATATGCGTGTTGATAACGTACGTGTGGATAAGCGTGTGAATAACGTACGTGTGGATAAGCGTGTGGATAAGCGTGTGAATAACGTACGTCTCGCCTCCGTTAGCATTGTATACAGGGGCGGCGGGTACTGTAGGCTAGGGAAGGCTAAGCCTTCCCAAATCTTTTTGTCACTGCATCCTGGTAAAATAAAAATATAATGTATAATGTTTGTGTCTTTTACATTAGCACTTCTATGCAGCCACCTGTGGCTGGTTATCAACTCGGTAAATCAAGCCAGGGTTTCTTTCTCCAGCTGAGAGCGCATTCACGTGAAAGGGGCGGGGTTAGCTACTTTTGACCAATCACAAACAGGGACAAGTGTACTGACAGCGCAGCGTCATACTTCATTAATGAACAGTAAATTAATATTAGACAAATATGAACTTTAACCATCCATGACTTAAACATATAACCCAGGATACAAGCCACATAGTTGCACCAGCAAGGAGAATACAGAACAACTGGTTAAAAAATAAATAAACTACAGAGTGTTTGAAAGCGTACAACAGTTTTATGATACTGCCCCATCTAAGACACGAGTGGATCTGACTTTAATTACATTTGAGTATCAAGGGGATTAAGAGTTGAAGCAGCTCTCTCTCGCTCGGGAACAGCTGATTGCTGCACGGCGATCAGCTGTCCCTCCCTCAAGGTGTGTGTGTGTGGGTGTGTCTGTGTCTGTGTGTCTCGTTCACTGTCCCTCAGGTTGTGGCATGATTCGATTGCCAGTTTGTGGCTTGTATGTCTTGTGAACGCAACGCTGGCATAATATGATGTGGCCGGCTGACATGGCCTCTAATAAACACACAGGACTAAAATAATACGTGTTTAATTCAGCCCAGATGCGGTGACTGCATGCCAGATCCATTAATGCGGCAAATTGTTCAAAGTTGCATCGGTATGAGGCGCAGTGAGAACCACGCACCTGTCAGACTAGCGAATGGGCATATTTGAATTTCAGGAGAATAATGAAGATGTGATTGGTTGTTCCACTCTCCGTTTCTCACGAGACCAGCGCGCTGCTGTTTACATTACTGTGGACTGGACCGACTGAAACTGACGGCGATGGTGTGTGTGTAACACAAACATAATAAATCATTGGATAGTGTTTCTCAAATGAAGGGGGAAAATAAGGAAATAAAGTAATGTTTTAAGACTCAGTGCGAGTTATTACTTTCTTCCTTTACTTGGCATTCTTCAAAAATACACAGACATTGCAGCACATCGTTTCACGTCTTTGTGCAGCCTTTCTCAGCAGTAGAGCAATGTGTTGGCGAACCTTGGTTTCATCCTGACAGCTCACTTAAAGGTATACTCAATTCAATGCAATAGCTTAATTAGCATAACCTCAGTTACATATAGTATTGCCAACGCTCTGTATAGTTGCAAGTTGCAAGTTGCAATATTTTTTTTATATATGTTGCAACTTGCAACATATATAAAAAAAATATTATACAATATATATACTCCCCCTTGTGGCCAAAGGGGGGAACAACTCTTGTCTTCAGATGTATGCTTGAGTGCAGGAAAATGTAGCTCAGTGACTATTTTGTCAACTAAACATCATAAAACAATACATATTTTAGTAAACGGGACATTATAATCTCTGCACATTAACTCTATATTTGCCTCTGCCATGGTGCCAAAATGAAACGAAATAAAATAAACAATATATCGGGGTTGCTTCTTCTCTGAACTTCTATGTATACTGCATCCCTCCATATCAAATAAACCATAAACAAATACATCAAGTCGTGTTCACTGCAGCGATCTATTTCACACACAAAACTATGAAAACTTAGTGATATACAGTTTTCTCCTGGAGATCAAGGGAAGACAGGCTTCTCCTGTTTTTTCAGCCTTTGTTATCATTTTGATAATTAAACACATATATTCTTGTTTGTGGTTGTTTTTGCATTCAGGGCATACAAGGGGTGTAGCATTATTTGAATGAATACCAAAACTATATTGAAATAGAGTCTTGCTTGAACAGCAACTAAGTAGCTGTAACATTACTGGGTTATTTGGTGATAACTGAGTCATTCTACAGAAAAGATGGAATCTGAGTGATACAAATCTGCTGAAATATATTCCTTCTAAAACCTGCTAAATAGCAATAACTAACTCTTAACTTGATGAATCCACAACAAGTAGAGCTTAAAGTATTGTTATAATTTGTATTATTTGTATACATTATACAAAGCTTATTTATATAGGAACGTGTTACCAGGAAGAAGAGTAACACCAGTGACGGTAACACCAGTGACAATTTGGAGAAAACGCTACCATTTTAACAAAATTGCTGCCATGTGTCAGACCAAATATGGCTTCAGTCAATATCAAAATCGTTTAACTCTTCAATAGCCTACAATACATTTTCCCATTCAAATGCTCACCCCTAGGGCTATGAAATGAGTAACACTAATGACAGACTTGAAAGACGCACATAACATTTGAAGATAAAATGACACCTTTAACAAACAAAGTAAGAAGTATCTGACTTTCCTTATGTCTTTGTCCACTGCCTCAAATGATCTCTTGTTCCAGGAGGCACTTCAGAGACAGTACATTACTTCAAAATAAAAGCGTTTTGTGTAGCAGTAACACCAATGACGTAATTTTGGGTGACTGACATTTATTGAATATTATACATAATAATTTGCGTTTTTTTTTATACCATTTCAGTGTTATATTTAATGTATGTAATGTTATGTAAATATGAATGAGATTTATTTATTGAAAATATTTTTAAATGAAAACGATAGGCTCCACTTCCATGTATGATCAAAGTGACTAGGTGTGGCATTTTAAATAAATTGCAATTTATGTATAAAACCATTTTTTTAATGTTTCTATTTAGTACCATTGCAAAGACAATCTCTATGTATTCAACATATATAATGAATGTGAGTATTAGGTCAACGTCATGTATTTTGGTGTCTGCAAAAGTAAGTGACAGTACTTCCACCTTTTCTGTAGAATGACCCAACTAAAGTAACTTCAGACGCAGACGTCACGTAGCTTCTCAGACGAGAGGGGTGGCGACGAGAGTGTCACGTTACTTCTCTCGCGGCAT
Source organism: Gobionotothen gibberifrons (assembly GCA_943591055.1). Taxonomy (NCBI): domain Eukaryota; kingdom Metazoa; phylum Chordata; class Actinopteri; order Perciformes; family Nototheniidae; genus Gobionotothen; species Gobionotothen gibberifrons. The sequence continues at coordinate 3,056,602 of CALSBZ010046932.1, forward strand.
AGTTCACGGCATGGTAGGCGACGATAGACACGTTTGTGAGCTCAGTGAGTTCGTTCATTGGCACAAATCACACCTCATAATTTTATGCGCGTGTAAAAGCACATTTTCCGCTCGTGAGTAGCTTGTTTTACGCGCAAGAATATTGACCCAAATCTGACTCCATAGTAGGCGACGATAGACACGTTTGTGAGCTCAGTGAGTTCGTTCATTGGCACAAATCACACCTCATAGTAAATGGGTGCTATTCCACCACACGCGCCGCGTGTCCCAGACGCGTCCCAGAGAGCGGCTCGGCGCAGGGCTCCTCTAAAATTAGGATTAATCCTATTTTTGTGGCGGCGCGGCCGTAACGTAGGCAGGAAGTGGGACGGTCAGAGCATCCGGGCCAGGCCCATCCCCCACATATACTAATTTTGCAGACCCCCCCTCCTTCATCACAACACCTTCACTACGACACGCACAATGGACGAGGAGCTTTTCATTCTGGAGGTGGAAAAACACACTATTTTATATGATGTAACCAATGCTTTTTACAAGGACAACATCAGAAAGGACAAGGCCTGGTTTTTAATTGCTGGAGTTTGTGGAGTGGAAGGTAACAACAACTACATATTAATGTTTTAAAGTTAATTAATACTTGTAGGTACAGTACAGAGCCATTCAGTAGTTTAACATCTTGTGAAAGTCGTTAAAAAACGTTTCAGTAAACTTGCATTTCACAATAAAGTAAGATCTTATTTCTTATGAAATCATTTTATTAATCTGAATCTATTCTTTGTTTCAGTCGACATTTGCAAGGCACGATGGAAGGCACTCCGGGATGATTTTGTGAAAAACCTAAAAAAATCTCTCCCAAGTGGATCTGCAGCTGGCACGCAAAAGGGCTGGAAGTATACAGACATAATGTCCTTCCTTTTGCCCTATGTACAGCAAAGGAGGTATGTATGCATATTTTCATTTATTTAATTGTGTAACTTTGTAATTTGTGATGATGTATTGCAAAGGGTATGAAAGAGTTTATTTTAAATTACATAAATATGTTCCTATTGCATAAATTAATCCCTAGAAAAAAGGTTTTAATTGTTTTCATGTTGTTGTTTCTTTTCATATAGTTCAAAAAGCAGCTTGAGCAATCCTTGCCCTGTAGAAGACATGGAGAGAGCATGTACACCCATGTCATTGGAAACAGAGGAACATGCCTGGACAACATCTGGATCTCCAGCCTCACCACCTCTGGTACCCACAACCTCTGCGGAGAGGCAAAGGCCCTCTAGGTCCCGTAGCCCCATTTCCACAGCGGCCCAGCGTTCCACACGGGATGCAAGGAGGAGGCCACAGAGCACAGAACTTGGAGAGCAGCTGATGTCTCTACTGCAGGAACCTCCAACCACACCACACATGCCAGACTCAGAATTAGAGGAGTCATATCACTTTGCTCTCAGTCTTGTGCCTATTTTGCAAAGACTGGACAAAGATAGGAAACATCAGGCCAAAATCACAATTTTAAACACCCTCCATAACTTAGAAAAAGACCAGCAACATTGGCAGCCCATTGACCATCCCCCCACGTCACAACACTCCATTCAAACCTCCAGGCCAGTAGCCTTTCGGCCAACTGTACCCCAACCCCCACGCGCCCAATCAACACCTATAGGGCCATTCACAGACATGCTGTCCTCCAGCAGTAGCTCAGCATTGCAGGAGTCTTTTTATGAAAAATTGTAGAGTTCATTGTTTTTACTGTAAATAGTTCCTTTTTTTGTGTTGATAGTTTTGCATATCCACTGTTATTTGATGTTTCTGTTTAAAATGTTGTTTGGGGTGAAATTGTTAAAAATAAAACGTTTATTAAACTTGTGGTCAGTGATTTATTGTCTGTGAAATGTGCATTTCACCTCAGTGCAACAGCCAGTCTCTGCTTGGGTTCAATGGCAGCTCTTTAATTTGTGGATTGTCTGTTCAGTTCAGGGCCGAGGAGGGACAGAAGTTCATCCATCTGCTCTGCACTCATCCTAAAATAGCGATGATGTCGTTGGCTGTCCAGCCTCAGCTCAGACACGAGGTGATGAAAATCACCTTGTTGTCTCCTTTGCTGGTTGAGGGGGTGCACCCAAAACCGGTTCCTTCTCCCCCATCCCTCCTCTGTAGTCTTTCCAGTAGGAGAATAAAGGCCAGCGTTCTCCTTCGGTGTACAGGCACTGTGTGTAATGATATAGAATAATAATGATGATGAATGCATTTTTTTTACCACAAAATACAGCAACACATCTTTGATTCGTGTTGTTTATAACTGGACTATTACAATTATTATTAACTATGTCTGTACAACACAACAAAATAGGAAATAACAATATACACGATTTAAACAGACACAAAAAGAAACCATTTAACTACGTAGCCCATAGCCTACTTACTTTCTTGTAGAAGTACAAATGTCCAGGAAATATGCCCAAATCAACAAAAACTGCGAGCCGGCAGGCGAGACATTCCGCTTCTGAAACGCGCTCGGTAGGGTATGACGCTGGAGGAGGTCGGACCAAAACCGCGGCGCAGCCGTGATGTGGCGCAGCCGCACCGCAGCCGCACCGCAGCCGCACCGCAGCCGCACCGCAGCCGCACCGCAGCCGCACCGCAGCCGCACCGCAGCCGCACCGCAGCCGCACCGCAGCCTTCTGGACGTGTTTCATTGTGGTGATAGTGAGGGTAGTCAATCCTTTTGTTGACAAGACAGTAGTGACGTCCATCTTGGTGACGTGTGCTAGACCGGAGATGTAGTTCATTAAGCGTTTCACACAAAAAAATGTGTTACTTCACAGTTTTACGACACATTATTATTTTTTTGACTTGCAAAATTATCTTTTAAATTGACAAACATCATATGTGTAATTCGTGGCACAATTCAAACGGGATCAAAAGATAACGATATTTTTCCGCTTCCGGGGTCCCATGAGCTCCCTCGGAAGGGGAGGGACTTCGCCTCTCTATACATGAGATTAACAAATGCGTCACTTCCAGGCAAAAATAACGGCTCCGCCCACTTTTGGGGGAAAACAATGCTGTCAGTTGAACGGCGGTCAATACAAATTCTGAAGTTTTTGCCAATCCGATCAGAAATGTAAGAAAACCGGAGATTTTTGGATCTTCAAAGAGCCCAAAGATTCCAATGGCCAGACGGGCAAACAATTGCATTAAGCCATTAGAAATCGACGATCGGGCTCGATATATGGTTAAATATAGCAGTAGGCTATCGATTTTCATAGATGAGAGTAACATCTACGTCACTTTACGGCCCCGCCCACTTTTGGGGGAAACAACGGCTGTCATTTGAATGGCGATCGAGCCTGAAGCCACAGAGATCTTCTGTTACTGTCCTTTCTTCTTAGAGGAAGTACAGAAACACGTAACTCTGGATTTGTTTTAATGTTTGAGGTGCAATAAACGACACAGCAGCTTTTTGGCATCATAAAACAATTATTTTCCGCCTCGCTCTTGAGAGTAACAGCTGGCGAAATGACAGCCCCGCCTGCTGCTTTTAATTTAACCAGCTTTTAATTTAACCAGCCCGATCGTCGTTTTCCAATGATTACATGTAATAGTTTGCCTGTCTGGTCATCATAATCGGGCTCTTTGAAGATCCAAAAATCTCCGGTTTTCTTAAATTTCTGATCGGATTGGCAAAAACTTCTGAATTTGTATTAACCGCCGTTCAACTGACAGCTTTGTTTTCCCCCAAAAGTGGGCGGAGCCGTAATTTTCTCCCGGAAGTGACGTAGGTGTTACTCTCATCTATAGCATAACGTTAGCATTTTGCTTCTGGCGACTAGATTTATGATTAGAAAATTCACCAATGAAAAACTGCAACAGTTTTTCAACCACCACATGTTTGTGCTGGAGCAAGAAGAGTACAAGAAAGAGGGCATTGCATGGACTTTCATCAATTTTGGCATGGATTTGGAGGCCTGTATTGACCTGATTGAAAAGGTTAGAGTTTGCACTTGTACATGCTGATGAATAATTATTTTTGTAATGGTCTATTAAAGCATATTCTCATTTCTGTCCCTTCAGCCCATGGCTATGATCCATGCGCTGAAGAGGAGTGCATGTTCCCCAAAGCCTCTGATGCCACCTTTAAATCCAAGCTCTATGACAACCACTTCGGGAAGTCTGGTAACTTCCAGAAGCCCAGAATTGCCAAAGGGAGACCAGAGGCCCACTTTGCCCTGATGCACTACGCTGGAACTGTTGACTATAATATCAACAACTGGCTGGTGAAAAACAAAGATCCTCTGAATGAGACTGTTGTTGGACTCTTCCAGAAGTTAAACTGCTATCTTTGCTCTTTGTAAATTGCGCTGGAGCCGAGTCAGGTAGGAATAGACTAAATGTAATGCATTCCTCTCTAATGGGAATTTAAAGACTTTCTAACATTTTTCACAATGGGAACTGAAGGATTTCATAATTTATGCCAGTTAATTCCAATTAATGAGTTGTACATTGCTGACGGTGGAAAGGGTGGCAAAGGCAGCAAGAAGAAGGGTTCATCTTTCCAAACTGTGTCTGCCTTGCACAGGGTTAGTAAAAACACATCTATGTATGAATGGCTACATCAAATCAAAAACGATTACTTAGACTTTCTTCTATATTGATAACTGAAAACTATTTGTCACAATAATCACCTTAACTGGGTGTTAAACACAGGTTTGAAATATTTCCACAGGAGAACCTGCATAAACTGATGACCAACTTGAGGTCTACTCACCCTCACTTTGTACGCTGCATCATCCCCAATGAGACCAAGACTCCTGGGGCCATGGAGAACCCTCTGGTGATGCACCAGCTGTGCTGTAACGGTGTGCTGGAAGGCATCAGGATCTGCAGGAAAGGCTTTCCCAACAGGATCCTCTATGGAGATTTCAAACAGAGGTTTGCCTGTGATGAACAAACCCATATTTAGAACAAATCATTGTCTTGACAGAATGTAGTAGCCTTTTATATAATATATTAAAAACATGCAACACATTTTATCTGTTGGGTTTGTGTTAAAGGTATCGTATTTTAAACCCTGCTGCCATTCCCGAGGGACAGTTTATCGACAACAAGAAGGCTGCCAAAAAACTGTTGGATTCCCTGGATATTGACCACAGCCAGTACAAACTGGGACAAACCAAGGTTAGCATTATATATACAAAATGCAATTTGCCATAGATACATGTTGTTACTGATTATATAATCTGCTCATATAAAAAGGTGTTCTTCAAAGCTGGACCGCTGGGTCTGCTAGAGGAGATGCGAGATGACCGACTTGCACTAATCCTCACTGGCCTCCAAGCCCGGTCCAGAGGCCTTCTGGCAAGACTTGAATTCCAGAAGATTGTTGAACGCAGGTAGCTGCTCACATGACCAAACTTCTATACCACACATCACACATTTGACTCAAGGGACTTTGAAATCTGTAAAGCATTCAACATCCTCTATATTAAGATCCTTAATTCACAATGAAAAACTCAATGAAAATCCAACAACCTACCAAAATCCAACAAACTACCAAAATGGAATCATCAACCTATCTACTGAATTTCCCCACGGGGATTAATAAAGGTCCATCTTAACTTATCTTATCATTCATAAGGGAGGAAACCATATTATTTACCGAAAATAAGTACCTCAACAGGATACGTTTGAGGGGGAACTGATTTAGTTTGTAGCAATAGGGGTGTTTTTTGCAAGCAGGTAATACAGTTTATGGAGTATGTTTTCATGCTGGGACAGCAATATAAGAAACGATGTTCTGTGGAAAAAAAAACTTTAAAGACTCCTTTTTCAGGCATTTTGCATTTCTTTGTAGACATATTTTTGATGGTTTTATTTAAAAAATGATCTGCCATCTACAGGGATTCACTATTAGTGATCCAGTGGAACATCCGTGCCTTCATGGTTGTCAAGAATTGGCCCTGGATGAAGATGTACTTCAAGATGACCTCTGTTGAAATCAGCAGAGACTGAAAAGGAGATGGCCAACATGAAGGAAGAGTTTGCTAAACTTAAAAGGGGACCCATCATGCAAAATGCACTTTGTGATGTATTTTATACATGTGTCCCCGGTGCGTCGGGGAACTCACGCAGCGTCAGAAAATAAAACCCTCTCTCTTTTACTCCGTACCCAAATCTTTAAATAACGGGTGTACAACGAGCAGATACAGATTCCATACGAACTGACGTCAAATCGGCAGCGGACCCACAGAAAATTGCTATCAGAAACAATGCCTGACGTGTTTTGGACGTAATCTCGTCTTTGTTTACATTAGCAAGCCTCGCTAACACTCAGAGCTAACCTGTACTGTGTAGAGCACATGTGTTTAAAATCAGGAAATAAAAAAAGGAACTCACCTTGTGATAAACCTGCAAGAGAAAAAGCATTTGAGCTCCATACTATTTCAGAAATAATCCTTGACGGAAAGGCCTAAACAAAAATGATTAGATGTAAAAAAAACGTCTCAAAAAATATGAGACACGAATCAAAGAGTTGACCTATCAGGCAAGTATTAATATAATAACACATTTGTGGAAAGCTTGGATTGCATCTATTCAAAATGACAAGCCTTTTATTCTTTTTTGTTTTCAGATGGAAGAGGATCGTAAGAATATTGCTCGTCTGCAAGATCTGGTAGAGAGCTTCAGAGGAATCTGTAAGTAGAAAACCTTTCCAAGTCCAAAGGCAAGAGTGTGGGTGTTCATATTTAACATAGTTCATTTTCATCTCAATAGAGTATAGAGCTTTGAAATATGTCACAAAATGATCTCAGGCAATGATGATGATCTTGTGGTTACCCTTCAGGAGGAGCAGTCCAACAATAATCTTGGCAAGTTTCGTAAGCTTCAACATGAGCTTGATGAAGCTGAAGAGAGAGCTGACATCCCTGAGTCTCAGGTCAACAAGTTACGTGCTAAGAGTTGTGATGTGGGGTCAAAGGTCAGTCATTGTCATTCATTTGACCCTTTTTTATATTGGGCACACACAATGTGGTAATTCATTTGCATGTTACAGTTCTTAAATCTCTGAGCATTGCACATTTACAATTGATTACAACATGTACCTTTAAATCACATTGACCTTTTGAATCAAACTCATTGTTGAATGTTTCTCCCTTATTTCAGAAAGGACACGATGAGGAGTGAAGCTCATGGAATGAATTCTTGTTTCTGAGGCACCTCATGTCTAATGGTGTCTCCCTAAGCATGTTAGTTTGTCAGTAGAATACAATTGATCTGCATCTCAAATTGTGCATTGGCTTTTTTTTTTACTTTTTCACGTGTTATTACTTTGGAACAAAATGATAGGATACTGGTGACACTTATTATCACATGTTATGTGTGGAACACAGTCATACTTAGACTGATGTTGTCAATACTATTACAAAATTGAAACATTTCCATAAATAAATTATATCACTGTCAGAATTATAACCTCTACGTAAAATATACAATAGAATTGTAGCTTAAAACCCATCAATGAACAACATCTAAAATCTGATACCTTATGAATATGGTAAATCAATTTGAATTGTTATATATAGGATCATATTCAGGTAGAATATTCCCAAACAATTGCTTCGTAAAAAACGTTATATGTTAATAGTTGCAGGATTTAATCGAGACTGCTTTAAAATGGCTGGATATTCATTAGTTGTATTCATTTACCAAAAATGAATACAACACACACACACACACACACACACACACACACACACACACACACACACACACACACACACACACACACACACACACACACACACACACCTTCCAGGGGGAGCATAACCTTAAGGGACAACTTGAATGCTTTTTTCCCTTTTTTGCTCTTAATGCATTGCATAAAGATCGGATCGGGAAAAATCGGTATCGCCAAATTGTCAAAATGAAATGATCGGGAGCAAAAAAAGGTGATCGGGACATCCCTACTTTTAAGAGTTTTTAATGATCTGCTCCTAGCCGCCGACTCAGCTGTCCTGGTGCTGTTAGACCTGACAGCGGCCTTTGACACTGTGGACCATAGCATCCTGTTGTCACGGCTTGAACAGTTCGCAGGCATCACAGGCTCTGCCCTTGCATGGTTCAGGTCCTACCTGACAGACCGTAGCTTCTCAGTGCAGCTAGGTGCCTTCTCCTCTGCTAAAGCCCCCCTTACCTGTGGGGTTCCCCAAGGTTCTATCCTGGGCCCCATCCTCTTTTTACTGTACATACTGCCCCTAGGTTCAATTCTCACTAAACACAATATTCCCTTCCACTGCTACGCTGACGATGTACAGATCTATCTGTCTCTCAAAGCAAATGTCAAACACTCACTACAGCAGTTGATGGACTGCTTGATAGAGGTAAAATCCTGGCTGACCAAAAACTTCCTTAACCTCAACGAGAGCAAGACTGAGGTCATCTTTTTTGGACCCCAACCTCCAGCCTCTCCGGTTGATATTCTGGGCTCTCTCAATGAAAACATCCTCCCCTCTGTCATGAACCTTGGAGTGACCTTCACTAGCACTTTTAAATTCGACAAGCAGGTCAGCCCCGTAGTCAAATCCTGCTTTTTAAAAAAAATAAGACTATTGGCCAAGACCAAGTCGTATTTATCTTTTAAAGACCTAAAGGGTTATTAATGCCATTGTTACCTCAAGACTGGACTATTGCGACGCTCTGTATGTGGGTATGGACCAGGCCTCAATTAAACGCCTGCAGCTAGTCCAAAACGCAGCTGCACGTCTTCTGCCACAAAAAGCGTGACCACATCACCCCAATTCTGGCCTCACTACACTGGCTTCCAATTCGGTTCCGAATTGATTTTAAAATCCTTTTATTCGTTTTCAAAGCCCTAAATGGGCTGGCTCCTACCTGTATAGCCGAACTCCTCCATCGCTACACCCCAGCCAGAGCATTAAGGTCTGCTGACCTCGAGAAGGACTTTTAGCGCGTTTCCCAGTAGACAGAGCTGTCAGAGAGGTGCCTCTCAGAAGAGCAGCCGCTGGGCGGAGTAACAGAAACGCTCAACTGATCTTCACTCCTCGACCGTTAGTGCCAGTCAAAACATACCGCTTTGTTTCAACCACTGCCGTCTCGCCGTTCCCCCGTGTTCTCTACTAATAGTCAATTAAAGACTGTATATAATGACTATTTTGCACATCCCTTTCAAGATTTCAAGATTTTCTGAGTTTTATTGACATATCATATTATACACAACTACGGTGTAGTTATGCAATGAATGAAAAACTTGGATTGCAGGTTCCTCAACAGTGCATTACAAGACATCTATCAACATGTGTGTATACCTCCACCATTAAACTATCATATTCTGCACATTTCTTATACTATCTACATATATCTTATAAGAGTATAATACATATGTAGAATATCAGTTAAAATAAGTGCTTAAACATTGTTAACATCATAGTTTATGATCCACGTCACGTTTTCAGTTTTGGCGGTTGTTCTTCCTGTTTGTCTAGAAGTCTTCTCATCAGGGCTCTATAAATAGAGAACTACGGCAGATATTTAATATTTAATGCAGCCGAACCGTGTATTACAATGCCGTTATGTGATGACTTTCAAAGAGAAAAGCAAGCACACTCGGAATAAAGTATTATTTTATTTTTTTTAAATGTTTTCGGATTTCACATCGCATAAACACCATATCCCAACGTGCATTGCTGCTAAACCATCCAATCACCGAGCTGAGGATCTTGTAGAAGAAATAAAAAAAACTCTGACACTTTAGTGATCTTTGCTCATCTTTTTATTTCATGGTTAATATTCACATCACTGGTTAACAATGAATCACAATGAACATCTCTTTCATACCAAATATTCAGAATTGAAAGGGGAGATGAGCTCTATCTAATCGGACAGATGCCTCTAACAACCAGCAGTATGTTTGTTGTCTTCTGCATGCTTTTGCTATGGTGGTGTGGCCTACAGAATAAAACAGCACACGCTACAGTGGATCCACGCCTCAGCACTGAAAAGTAGATTATTTTGCCAATTGTTTTGCTTTCAATTGAGCTTATAACTATGTAAGACACAAAACAATTTATATTTAAAGTATGTCTAGTAAATTAAATATGTATTGCTTGTACAATTCTAGTGGTGAGCTCTCCTTGATAAAACAAACTATTACTATGCTGTATATGTGGTAAAGGACCCAAGAAGAAAGAATACCTTTCAGTGCTGTGACGCTACAAGCCTCTGCAGGTGGAAGACACAGCTATGCCCCCACGGTTCATATCTACCAACACTCCCTTTTGTTCTTGATAACTTTTTCCCAGTTACATCTCAGGCAATTAGACACCTCCCTTACTCATTGTGCAAATGTGTCCAAAAATTGTCCTAAATTTGGTCCAAGACATCCCTTAACTCAGTCCCGTGTTGGTAGGTATGTCGAGGTGTCTATATAGGAGCTGTCTAATACAGAACATTACATTCTACCACATGCCAAAAGACTAAGTCTGGTTAGTCTAACGGGAGGGGGGTGGTGGTAGGCGAGCGAAAGGGCTGACCAGTGTGTGTCAAGTATTACAGTAGTGCATTTCAATCCATTATTAAAATGGCAATTTATATTTCTGTTTTAATACATTTCCACCAATTCTGTAATTTGAGGTTTTTCTGTCTGTATACCTATTAAGCCATATCTCAGATCCTACCCAAACACGACACACACTGCCTCCCTTCCTTCCCGACAATTTGAATCTGGTAAATAGTGTTTCCAATGTGATCTATCTTCCAAAACAGAACAGAGTTCTAAGGTACAAACCTTATACATGTATTCATCATCTTGCATCTTTAATACATTTTAAAAACATTCTTGAAACTTCAGCAGCCCTTTTCTTGGCGGAAAAAAAGGCAGACACTGAAAAAAGAAAAAGTACACTTTTCCTTTCTTATGCTTTCGATCTTATAATAATAACATTATTAACCTTAACAGTAACAGGTTTATGAACGCGAGAGCTCATCTGTCAACATCCACAACACCCTGTTAAGAAGCAGTACGATTATTTTTCCTTTTTTTTTTTTCTTTTAAATTTTTTCTTTGAGTTACTTCTGGAGTGATAAAAACATGGTGGTAACTATATACAAGGGACAGTGTGAGATACTAGTGGAAGGGTGGTGTTCAGGCGCTATACTGGGGAGTCAAACAGTTGTGAACGGACATCAGAGTGAATCTGGTTATTACATTTTGTCCAAGCTTAAATTTGTTTAACTGTAGTCCAAAAATAACCATACTGGTTACTTTACTGATTCCGAAAAACGAATCATATATGTTCTATGATTCTATTAAACCTTAATTTGAATTGACAAGCTTAACAAATGAAGGTAGACTGGAGGAGCCATACTTATTTTCAATTTTGTGAGCCAGATTTGCACCGAGCAGTACCTTTTAGTTTAAAACATTCAATTTCTGGCAAAAAACCGATGCAATGCCGTCACTGCTTCTAAGTGACCTTCAACACATCTTTGTCATTCACATACAGCTATCCGTCGCTACTTATCAGCCAACAAATACACTGATACCAAACGACAGACTTACTTTAAGCTAATACTGTTCGAAACTGACCTGATTCTCATGTAAAGTCACAATAAAACTTCTTACACAACAACTGAAGATTTACTGTTCTCTATGTGTCGCCCTGGTTAGCACTTTAAGATGATGCCCAGGGACCTTGGTTATATGTCATCACTAATTTCATTTTCTGTCAGCTCTCTTTTGTGTATCTATAAAGGCGCAAATGCCCTTCCATGGAAAAAGTATAACACAACATCAGAATTCCCCTTTTTCATTGTTTAGGATACAACTTCAGTACAATTACTCTAAATTCCCTTATCAGAACATGTTTTGCCAGAGGTAGCTCTGAGGCCAGTCCTCTCAAAATATATCAAAGTAGGCTCCTCAAAGCTCAGTATGGTCTATAAACTGAAACCTTCCCACTTGGGAGATGTGCTTTTGTAGCTTGGTCAGAAAGTAATAACCAGTTGACAGAAACAACATAAGGGCAGACTGGAGAGTAGAGTGTAAAACTATCATAGCCAATAGAACAACACCGATGACCAAAGTTCCACTAAAATCCACTAAGCTGACCAAGAGAAAGGGGTCCCGATGTGTCATTCAAGATACACCACATCAGATCAACCCAATAACATGCTCTTACACTGAGCATCCAACACACATTAAGACTAAAACTTGTTCCTCTGTTATATGCACAAACCAATATCTACAACTATCAAAGTGCTTTCATTCCTTTGTTCTCATATTCCCGAAGAAAGATTCACATTATCGTGTTCACATATGATCCAGACATATGTCATGTTTTACTTTTAGGCAACTCATGGGAATGATTTTTGTAGGGAGCAGTACAATATTAAATATGCATCAACGGTACTATTTAGTTTTATTGACGACTATTTGATCACTTGTTCTCTGATTATCGTAACCTCATCTAACTAGCGAGACTGTTTTGCTGCCAAAAGCACACATGTACAGTACACAGCTGACAATGTTTGACCAATATACAGTAAAGCAACTTCACTTCAGTGCATCATGAAATGAACAAGACTGTGTTCAAAGTGTACAAGAGACTTTTGAGTTTTAAGAGGAGCTGTACATAAGTAATATAATTCCGATGGTTTTCATTGTTCCAGATACAATAACATATAGTGTGACCATCAAAATATTGAATGGGAACAGTATGTAGCTTGACTGGAGCTTCACTAGCGGTGATGTAAGGTTTCTCAGTCAGCCTTTGTTAAGTCTCAGCGCCAGACTATCAGTGTTCTAGAGGGCAAGCAGCGCTCTCTACAGGATGGATGCAGTAGTAACACTTCACACATCTGACAACTACGGCAACACCCCACAAACACGTCACTAATCCTTCCTAGTTTTAGCGGAGACCATCGCAGGCTTTAATGCACACTGCATAGAATTACAGGGAGTAGATAGGGCTTTCAACATTTAGCTGCTTCTACTATACTATCTTCTGTGACACACAACAACGCTTTTGGTCTGTAAATCAAAGTCACATCACAGTGCTGTTTTCATAGAATCAAAAATGCATTGCACTGAATTGAGGTGATTTCCCAACATAATACATCATTAAGATTATCTTTAGTGCATTACCACATTGTTTTATGAAAACACTGCTACATGTAAATATGTGGATCTATTTCAATGTGTCCCCACTGGATGGCCCCAGCTATGGTATTTGCAGGATGTTCTGACTTGCTGAAATACTGGTGCATTCATGGCATTTAAGAGCAAAGTAAGAACATTTCTAATAATATTATCACATTTTTTAACCTTTAAAGATTTGTATATCCAGTGGTATCCTATACATAACAAAGAACAACTCAAAGCCTAACAAAACAGAAACAAATGCATTTAATAAGCTATTAACTTCCATCTATTTACACTACAGATGTTGAGTAAAACACATGCTAAAGTGGTAACTAAAAACATGATCGTGAGCATCTCTTAGTAGGCTCAATCTACTAAATAAGCAATCAAGAGTTGCAAACAACACTTTAGACTTGGCCATGGATGTAACATTATTCCCTTTAGTTAACACATCTTCCTCAACGCTAACTCCTTTAACTGCCGGTCAACTTCTGTGGTCGATCTCTGTCCATGTGCACGTAACAGGGGACGTTCCCAACTAATATCACTGCTGTCCGAGGGTTGGAGTGAAAGACAGGAAATACACGAAAAGGGGACAGGGTGAGGTGAGCCTATGATGAACATGTCAGACAATGACTACGATAGGAACAACAAACCGAAACAGCTCATCATTGTTTTAACAATATCAGCATAGACAACCAAAATACTATAATATAACAGAGTTGGTATCATAAACAGAAAAATGCTTCTATGAACAGAATACCGTTTTTATTTCAGGGTGTTCATCTGTGTGTTTTATATTGTTTGTGTATGTGTGAGGATTTATTTGGGTGTGTGTGTGTTCTTCCTGTTTATAGATATCTGTGCTTAGGTGTAGGTTTGTTTTTGTGGGAGGAAAGTAAGCAGGTCTCACAGAGAGGATTCTAAGACGCATCGGCCAGTTGGAAAAACGGAAACCGGGTTGAACAACGTGACCAGGAAGTACCACATGCGCGAGAGAATGAAGGCGTCTGTCTCTAATAGCCACATGTGAAGTCGTTAAGCTAAACACAGATCAGCGTGACTGCTGCGGTCTATAGCTGTATGACGGGGACTGAGGATACATGGGAGCTTTGCGATTACAGTGGAAACCTAAGAGTTATAGCGCAGGAGAACAGGGTTGCATGTGCTTTGACAGGAACACACGTACAGAGAAGATTTTATTGCCCCCAGACTTGATTCCATGCGAAGGGTCGGATGTAAGCTACATTTTAAGATAAGGTTGCTTCAGGTTTTTTTTTGTGTCATTTTTTAAATCATCAAACAAAACCAAACCGGGCTGCAGTCCTTAAACATCACCCGTAGTTTGTAGACTTGTCCTACAAGCACGGGACCAGGACGGATCTAAGTCAAAGTGTTCAGCTTCATGCCCAGGATGTGAACGGTTTAGTAACATTAAGTGGTGCTGTCAATATATCCTCCAGAGGTGGGTAATATCCTCCAGAGGTCAGTAAGTACCCTGTTGTGTTAATACATATTGTTTTACATAGAGTAGCGACCACTTAGTGGAAGCTAACAGGGATTAGAATAAATAAATATTACATTAGATAGAATTAAGACCCAGCCACACCAGAAAGTGGCATGGTGGAAACCGCATGTTTTCCCAAATCATGTGGTTTTAGCAGCTCTACCCTCCAGCAAATTAATGTGTCCCTTAGTTCACAAACTTGACTTGATGTGAACATTTTTCACATTTTCTCTGGTGATGCGGATTGCATTGTATAACACAGATTTTAGTGTGATATTTCCGCGTGACCGGGTCTTTACCCAGCAGCCTGTGACATGGTGGTTGACACTGTAAGAGAAGTGCTACATGCTGTATACTGTGCATTGACCCTTTATGTTTGTTGACTAAATATTGCAGAGTAACTCCAAGGTTTAACACTTTTCTTGAAGGGTTAAATAATCCTGCTCAAGGTCGCTCATTCAGTTTGAATTTAAAATCACTTTGAGGTGAAATACTGTGATCGCAACTTATTTGGCAAAGAGATCAAATACCTGTGTTCAGTGCCAAATCCTTTTTTTTTAGCCATGGCTACCCAGAGAAGACACAGAGCTCCCCCATCACTTGACGCCTATCTCTCTCGATGATTATCATGCACTGATCACATCAGTAAATGATGTTTCTAACTGAAGTAAGTCTCGTCTGCTTTGTTATAGCCTCTTCACTTCTGTTGTGTACCGTCAATGAATACATCCTTTCTTGAATGATGACACAGGATCACCCTGAATGCCTCTGCACTTTGTTTCTGAACTGATGTTGAACTCTGTCTTTAGTTCAATTACGAAACATCTCAAATTGTATAATCTGTTGTCTACATAAGCCCCTGTCCACTGAGCCACTGCTAATGGTTAGCATCATGATATTAATAGTCCGGAGAAATAGAATTGTAATAAATTAGGTAAAAATAAACATGTGCAATCATATCAATAAATGTAATGGGAGATAATGTTTGAGGAGTTAGCTATAATGGGACAGAGTGCAGTCTTGTTAATACTGTAGATTTGGAAATAATGTCTGTCCGTCTGGAAGGTTGGGATGTTTGGATTTGAAGCAGACTTGCCAGTGTTTGCCCTGCTGCTGACTGGTAGCAGGCCCTCAGCTGGTAAGTATGCTTTGGAACCAAGTGTACATGGACTGGGAATGAAAGTGGGGCAAATAGTAGCGTTAGCATAGATTGGCTTACATGTTCTAAAGATTAACGAGGATTTGTTTTGTGAAGGCTTATAGGAGGGACTTAGAAACTAAGTTCTGAGGCAGGGTGTTTGCGCTATAAGTATTTGTGTTTAAACTGTATCAAACTAATAGGTGGACAATAGTGGGTTTGCTGCGTTGGTGTAATTCAATTTAGGGTTTGCGGTTGAAGTCCTCTAAATCAGTGCCTACAAGAGGATCTTATCGGGCAAGAAGCTGGTGGAACCCAACACACAGAAACACAGACAAAAAGCGAGTGCTCTTCTCTGTGGTAGGCAGGGTCAAAGGTCAACCGTTGAGAGGTCAAAAGGTCAGGGTTGGTAGCAAGAAGCTGGCAGGCGGACCCCGGAGAAACACTGAGGCGATCCGTCAGTTTGGTGCAGCGGTGGGCGAGATGAAGGGCAGGGCCAAAGGGAAGTGACTGCGCCGTGGTAGGTTGGTCGGTCGGTTGATTGGCAGGTTGGCGAGCGCCATGCGTGTCCCACCAAAATCTAAAGCTCACTGGGACTCAATCTGTTGATTAGAAGAAACTAGAATAAGAAACTAGGCAGTAACCAAAGAGAGAAAAAGAGGGTGACAAAAGTGATACCGAGACAGAGGAAACACTTCCAGACAGATGGTCTGTTTCTTTTCCAGCGTACAGGCTGTCACTGTGGGGCAGGTTTATATGAATTATGTGCTAAATTATAAACCATTCCCTTTTTATATTGTATTAGCACTACAGCCATCCATCAAGTAGACAGAGTTTGGCAACCACATCAGGTGGCAGAAGTCTGTTGTGCCTCTGAACTCAGGGAGTCTGGAGGCTAGCTGTTGTGCCAGGGATGAATGTATCCACTCAGACTGGCTAATTCTTAGTCTGTAGGTCTCTTCATAATTTCATTCAGCAGCAAAGTGTCTGCTGTTTCTACCACACCGCTCCATCACACACGTAGCACAGGTATACTCCAAAAGACATGCACGCATAGCTTTTTACTGTCAATTGTTGTGTAATTGACCGTTTGCTAAACCCCTGTTAAGGGGTTTTCTTAACATAACAAAGCAACCGTAACTAGACATCTAGTAATTAAAGAAAAGTAAAAAAATACATTATGGATTTCAACAAGAACAAACCTGATATTAGGTTATCAATCGACCAAAACAAAAGAACTAAAGCATATTCAAATTGATTAAACTGTGTGTTTTCTGCAATGCATGTCCAGATACAGTATGTGTTATAGCCAAATTAGCAAACCATATCATTACAGAAAATCACAAGTTTTGCATCTTTTTCATGCTCTATAGTTAGTTTACAGTCAAGCAAAGCCCAAATTTGAGTGTTTTACATTAAATACAAATAAATCAATGTCTCTTTCTATTCTTTTAATTGTTTAAATTATTAAAGTATACATCTAACCTCGATATCAAACTGTCAAAATATTATGTTAGCATGCTTCTTTATCTCCATCTCTATTCCAAGTGGAGCATTAGCGGTTGAGGAGGCGGACTTTTGGCCAGTCATCTACAAAAACATATTTCGGAAACAGCATAAGCTTACACTAGCGACAAACACTGGATCGGCCACAGGCACTTGTTATTTCAGCCAAAAAGAATCTACCATTGTCTGCAACAAATAAGAACCCTGCTCTTGTTTATTTCTTTCAAAAATCAAAGACCTATTGTTTAGAACTACTGAGCATTTTGAATGGCTAACAGTACGTCTAGACCAGGGGTTTTCAAAGTGTGGGAAGGTGAACCTCCCCTCAGAGAACATCAGAACAGCCGCGCCCCCCCTCGCAATTATTATTGCTATTATTATTATTATTATTGTTGTTGTTGCTATAAATGCAGGGGTATTCAATTGCATTTCAAAGAGGTCCAGTAAGAGAACATGCTCTGTTTTCGCTGTCTACCTTTCTCTTTTTTGAGCACGCCATTTGAAATTACTCACTGCTGTTTCTCTCTTCTTGTCTCGTCTCTGTGTGTGTGTTTGAATCTATCGTGCTGACTCACTGACTGCACCGATTTGATTGGCTGAGTAACGTCACCTCCTTCAAACATTACACAATAACTTTTAAAAACCTTTTTATCTTTACATTTTTTTTTTTCTGAACGTCAACTCGGCCTCCTTATTACACTCACCCCTACTTTAGTGGGAACAATGAGTCTGCGTCTTTGATGCGCACATGCGGATGATGCAGGGATGCAATGTAGACAGGAATAAATGCAGATCGTCCTCTGGCTGCAGCCTTGACCGGTACTTGCTTTTGATCAAAGTCAATGCGGAAAACTCGCACTCACACAGGTAGGTGGAGGCAGGGGTGGACTGGGACTAAAAATCAGCACTGGAATCTCACCCAGCCCAGCCCACACAAATTGGTAGAGCACGCTAGTGAACTGTCAACGGGGGGGGGGGGGGAGCCTCGCTGCGTGGAAACGACGCGCAGACTCGATCTCCACAGACAGCCTCACACTTTGAAAACCGCTGGTCTAGACCATTGAAGTATAGAACAGCGAGTAAGTGAGGTGCAGTTTGGAAAGAGTCCTAAGACTTCAATTATTGACGAGCACTTCATGCTTTTATTTTGTGTGTGTTTACACCCACTTGTCTCAGTGATGCGTTTGTCTATGCTCTGCTCCCTCAGGCCGTCTCCACCAAAAGGAGTCGGTGTGGGCTCCTTCACCCCATTCTCCTTAGCAACACCTGCTGGTCCTGTTGTCGCAGCGCCATTTGGGGGGGGGGGATGTCTTCTTCTCCTCCTGTAGCCAGAAATAGACACACAAGGGCAGGGACACACACACAAATTCACACAATGAACACCTGTTTTTTTTCATAGTGTTCCATCTCATGGTACCACACCATCGTGTGGTGTCAGCCAGTAAAAGCACATTGAGTCAGCAGAACAAGAGAAGTTACACGTCTTTTAACTGAGAAAATAAGAGTCGGTTTTAAAGTTTGACCTTGTGCCCGTTGGTCTGATCATTGCCTGGCCCCATGTTGTCCATGGATCCAATCTTAGACTTAGCTTTAATGTTTTGCTTATGGGACTCAATCTTCACATCCCCTCCACCTGAGGTAAAACAAAAGGTAGGTATGAGACCAGCAAAATATAGAATATAAATCAATAATGAATACAAATAAATACAAAAGTGTAACTGTACAGTAAGTCTAACCTGGCTTATATTTGATGTTGTCCTTTGAGCCACATTTGGAAGTCACCTTGCTCAAATCAACCTTCTTATACAGGATCTGCACCTGTTGATGAGGAGAGATCACAATGCAGCCTCTTTACAATAACTCACAGGGACGCCACATCCAGCACAATGCAGCCGTAATCAGAAATCCACTCTATTCAGTATCCAAAATCACTGTCATCGATTATCATGCACCTGTTGCGTTTATAGAGAGGATCAGGTTCTGCACAACACATGTTGTATTAAAGGAGACCGGATACAAGAAAGCACTACCTACCAATGCTTTATCCCCTTCTTTGACCTTTCTCATTGTTATGAGGTGCCTTCTGTTTTGTTTGGCTGGTAACTGATGATCCATTTATGCATATAAATTAGCACAGGCTTTTATAGGAGGACACGATCAGGCAGTTATTAGACTGCGTCACATCATGAGAGTGTGTGTTCAGTATTACAAGCAGTAATCTGACGGCAGCTGGCACTGATGAAAGAGCCAGTGACCTGCCTAACAGTGTGCAATAGGAACAATCATTGTTACATATATTTTTACATATTTGATGAGAGAGAGGAGGAAAAACAGTCAGCCGACTGTGACCCTCAATGATGTTAACATTTTATTAGCAAACCAACCATGATGGGTTCTGATTGACATTAGAGCGCCCCGTTATGAGAGGCTTACATAACAGGTTAAAATATTAATGACCTGGTTTAATAAAACAAACACAAATAATAATTTAAATATCCATGATATCATTTTAGACTGAGGAAACACACCTGAGATTTCAATAATTACAGAACAATTTGAATATTGGTGCATATCAACCTTCTGCAAAAAAAGGAAACGCGATTTCTATAAGACTTTTGTATCGTGGTATTTTGACCAATCAGTTTGTATTTGCCTATTTTGCAGAACAGTTGCTGATATTGAGAACAAGCCCTACAGTATAGCTTTATCTGATTTGTCACTTCTTGGACATGATCCTTTTACGGTATACCTTTTGCATTGTGTTTATTGATCAGAGACAGCAAAGTGGTGATAGTGAGGGCAGCCCAGAGATGGATTATGATAGTGCAGCAGGTGTTTGGAGCAGATGGGAGCAACATCTGGAAGGGTGGGCAGAAGGACTCATGGCCAATTCACTTTGAGTGAAATCAATCCAAGATGCAAACACAGGCAATTAGGTTTAAAATATATAATATGCATTCAGCCAGGGTGATTCTGATTTACATATAAAATCACAAAAAAATCCTGATCAGATCATTTTGTTGTCAGGATAAAAATGTGATTGATCATACATTTGACCAGGAAGCTAAAATTGCAAAAAATGTGATATGCATCCACCCTATGCAGAGTCTCCCGTCAGCTCCAGCAGTACTTACTTTGCCACCTCCAGGGACATGTTTGATATTGTCCTTGGAGCCACAGCGAGACGTGATATGGCTGAAGTCCAGCTTTTTGTGCACTATCTGAACCTAAAGACAAGCAGGCAGACACACAGACAAGCAGGAAGGTGAGGAGATAGAAGGAAAGAAAGAAAGAAAGAAAGACAGAAAGAAAGACAGAAAGAAAGTAAGAAGAGCATGACAGAGGCAGACAGACAAGAGCAGCAGAGAAGAGCAGATCAGCTGGCAGCTTAAGTTAACAGGAAACAGAGTAGCCTTGCTCTGTACGTATGGAAGAGGTTCTGTCATTCAAATCCAATAATTCCTCCTGCATATGAGTTCAGGGATTATCAGTATTAAAAAAATGTTTTGGGACATTATGCCACTAATTCATTGAGGTTCAAAAATGGTGCAGCTAACTGGACATATTCTAAACTGAAATGTTTTAATTATTATAAAAATCTATGCTAGATTTGTATCAAACGATAAGGATACTGACTGAATAACAATAGAGCGCTTCCATAAACGGCATTAACCAAAACTGATCAAGCACAGAACAACACTGGAAGGGTGGACAGAGCACATGCAACAGAGTATTACACAGGACAGTCAGTGGTATTGTGTTAATGCATGCTTGTTCTAAGCAGAGAAGCAAATGCAAGCGATTTATACAAAGTGGAAGATGGTTAGTGAAACACTACACATAAAACCTATTGGTTAAAACTACATACTGAAAGATAATCCACAAGATTTTGAAAAGTAAGAATGTTTAGGGTTCCATCCCCAATAGAGACATTTTAACCATGTTCAGGAACATTGAAAAAGAAATAGCTCCATTTATGAATATTCATTAAATCGCCCTTTGGAGATGATGCTAGTTGCTTTTCAAAATAATGCACAAAGAAAAGTCAGCATACAGGATTGAAACCAGTGATGTGGATGCTTTTAAAATGTTCCTCTGATCCCCTAATTGCTGTATCCCTGCACATTTTCTTAGAAATTCAATGTATCGCTTCAATCCAGCAAGCTCCTGCAGTTGTTTGTTTTTCGAGTGAGGTATCCAAGGGAACCGAGACACACACACTCTCCTACACAAAATAACTCCTTCCCATTGTTTTGTCATTTCAGTTTCATTGCGCTGCAGCAGACTTCAGACGCCTTGCTCCATTCTCTCTGTCTCTGCCTTAAGTCTTATTCGCCAGGATGAGAGCGGCATGATGACGCAGGTGGCACCAGCAAAGGATGACTCACTGAGCGAGCAGTTAGCACGCACACACATGCACGTACAAACACAGAGCAGAAGTTTTCCTCCTTCTATTTCCGTACACCTATAGGTTGTGCTTAATCATGTCTCCTCAATTAAGGGCAGAAATGTTGCTATTGCAAAAGAAGGGACACTGCATGATGCTGAAAATGTGTCCTCGTTTAAATAAAAGTGAAGCGTAAGCAGGAAAAGGCGACCATATTTCAAGTGCTACGAGACTAAAGACATGGATGTTACAATTATTTTCAGGAAGCCTTTTTTGTCAGCGTTTGTTCGTATGTGTGTGTCCAACCCAGTCTCACGGCATTTCGTGTTATTGTCACGAAATGTATTTAATCTATTGATTCGTGTTCACCAACACGATTTTCGCATTTCTTTCGTGTCACACAGAACGATTTTAAAAGCAATGTATTTCTATTGGTAGTATGTTTCGTGCCTGCACCACGTCTTTTTGTCCGGTCGGGTCTTGGAATACCAGAAGCTGTGTGGTTCATAAAAACATATTCTTACTCAATATCTTACCCTAAGCCTAACCCTTTTATTTTAAATTGTATAATGTCTGAGTTTTTTTGCCGGGCAAAGAGCCACAGAATACTGTCATCTTTTTTTCCTTCTAATTTGTTATTATTTGGTGCAGGCACGAAACATGTAGTTACCAATACATTGCTTCTAAAATCGTTCTGTGTCAGAATATTGAAATCTGTATTTTTTTTATCTGTTTTTCCTTCTAATTTGTTATTATTTACATTGCTTTTAAAATCGTTCTGTGTGACATGAAAAAAATGGCGAAATCGTGTTGGTGAACACGAATCAATAGATTCATTTCGTGACTATAACAAGAAATGCCGTGAGACTGTGTTGGTGTGTCGTAGTAGTATCTTGTAAAAATATTACACACCAGGGTGTCCTTCATAAACTCCTGATATATATTGGGGTGTAGAATATTGATGGTATTGGAAGACAGTTTGTGTGAGGCACGTTGCTAGTACAAGAGGAATTGTAGGGCTAAGATAGAAGAAAACACACCACATTTTGAGATGATAGTAGCAAAATATTTTTTGGACGGCAATATATTTGTCCATTGGTGTCCTAATTAAAGCGATAGTCCTGTGAGTGTGCTTTTTCTTTGGTTACCACGTTGTTAATCGTTGCAGTGTAAGCAGCAAGCTATAAGGTCCCAGAAACACTTAGCGACGCCCCATGACACAGCTGCTTAAAATTCTTAGCAGTATTGTTTTCACATTAATCGTTTTAGAAATAGTATAATAATAGTATTCTGAGTTGTAAAGAAGCACCTTGCAATAGTTTCATACTTTAAAAAAATGAATCAAAGACGCCAACACATAGTTCATGTTAACTGAGCGTAGCTACATTTAGCTAGTTAGCTCTTTAGCTAACTGTAGCTACATTTTGCTAGTTAGATCTTTACCTAACATTACTGACCCATTTCAGCAACTTTTAATATTTACTGCCACTCTTACCCAACATGTAACAGATTTAAAATATTTATAAACAGGACATGTTTGTGATGTATTGCTTCTTTCTATTAATATGTTATAAGATCTAAATACCAGACTCTAAAATGGCCTCCATTCATTACTATGAAAATATGTCACTCAGCAAAAGAGTGTTTTTGTCTTTCTGGTATGCTTCTACCGGTCAACTTTAACAAGACTTTTCTTGACTTTTAAAATGTTAAACTATGATTTGAGAAATGCATAAAAGGAAAAAGAGCAATCATTTCACTTTTTGAGTTTGAAATGTCCCCTCAACAGTTTTTCTCTTTTAAATAGCTGTCTATGATGCAAGTATAGTGACTAACTCTAGGGAATCTTGTTCAAAAAAGGGTTTTAGGTTTAGTTGGTCACATAATATGAGCAGTGATGCATTCTGCTTGTTAATAATACTGTTGTTTAATAACAATATTCTTTATGAGGGTGGACTGATATTAACTAAGTTCATGAGGTGTTGAAGGGGGTGGATGTAGAATGGGTGGTGAAGAAGAAGAAGAGAAGAGAAGATGGACCTTTATTAATCCCCAGAGGGGGAAATTCAGTTTCCACTCTGTCGTACACACACATGCGTGTATGTGGTGAATGCAAAGAGAAGATGGGACGATGTACTTCTGTGTGAGGTGTGTGAAGGTGTCGATGGTAGGGACTCACTTTAGCCTTGGGTGCGGGGTTGGAGGGGTCTGATGCCTTGTTGTTCGGGGAAGAAGAGCCCTGGGGAGACAACCCCAGGTCAGTAAAACATCCAATACACCAAATGCAACAACACAACAGGAAAGGTGGAGGGGTCATGGTGGGTTAGCAGCTGGACCAATCATAGGAGTGTAGCCTATGGGTCATTACGACCAATCAAGAGGGAAGCATGAGATTGTTTTAAAAAATTGGAGCTTGGATAAAAAAATGGCAGACTGTACCAAAGCTATACAGCTCAATAGTGACTGCCTCTTTTTTTGATTGGCTCCAGTTCAAAGTGTGAATTTCCCCATTCATTTATTCAGTAGACGTTTCGGAAAATCGGTACATGAAGAGTTTGAAACCAAGCCAATCAAATATGAGATGAATCGCTATCAACTAATTATTTGATTCAGGGAAAGAAAAAGACAAACAGAAAGAAAGGCAACAATACAAAGCTGTATTCATAATTAGTTTAAGACTGAAGGAATTAACCATCCCATTTTCATAATACAAGAACATTCCAAACAAGCCTCCATGAGAGTAGTCAATGTTGACACCATGGTGCGCTCACTAGCTGATCATGGGTGTGGTACACATTTCTATGGTAACAACAAGCTCTGCGAATCAGAAACCTTTCTGTTACATCCCACTATTGTGTGTTGTGTTTATTTTTTACTATCTATCTATCTATCTATCTATCTATCTATCTTTATTTCAAAAAATGAATGGGATATTCACTTTGGGAAGCTCAATGTTAAACTCTTTAATCCAATTCTCCTGGGAAATGCGTGGGTTTGTGAATCTGTTTAAACATTTGACAGTTGTAGCACCAATTAAGTGTTAGAATTAATAACGGGCTGCCCAAAAGAGAGGATAATAAAAACATATGTATACATATGTCGGCCAATCAGATGTGCTGTATCAGATGGATCGCTGAAACGGGAGCAGATGGAGATGGATAACTTTTCAAAACATGACATTGAGTTACTGCAGGTTAATAGAAATAAAATGTCAGTTTGTGACAAGGGTCGATCAAATGTCAGCACAGAAAACAATAATTACACAATTGGCAATACAAACATTAAATGTAACATTATTGGTACAAACAAGTCATTCAATAACTACTGATGATGGAAGGGCTGATACAACTGTTTAATGGGACATTTTAGAAATTAGACAGACCAATTTTCATTATCAGTGGAGATTCAGTGCCCCTTATTGTGATGCAGAGACGCGATGTGTCTGTGTGTGTAAAGTGGTTTCACTCTGACGGACTGACAGATTCGAGAAAAACATCAGCATGAAAGAGTGAATGGTGCCAGAAGATAACAGTTGAATGGTGACAAAACAGACAACATTTCCCTGTCGACTGCTCCTGTTGCGTGTGGGAAAATATGAGGTGAGGCCAATTTCACAGAACCATTTGGAGAGGCAGCATCTCCTTCTCCTCACTGATCTAACTTTAATTGGACCATGTGATCATGGCTAAATGATACAGGATGAGGCATCACTGTGAATGTAAAACAGGGTGTTGCTAAAAAAGGAGCATGCCTGCTGTTTCCTGGATAAATAGGGAGTAGGGGGTGGCATCTTTGCATAGATGGTTTGCAAAGCCTTTCGACTGCTATATGTACCTCAATATGCCAGCAGGAGGTGGAATACGGAATATAAATGAATATGAAACAGCTCAAAAAGCACAACAAGCTATATTTGACATCAGTCTCTTAAGAAACGCTTACATGCACACATTAAAGAAGAATAGATTAAACTAAATCAGTTTTGGATGTAAAGATAAATGTAAATAATTAAAAAGAACACATTAACTTGATGGAGACATACAAACACCTGGAAATGTATGGCAAGAAAGGACTAACAAAAACATGACAAAAATGTAAGTGGCACTGCAACATGTTTCACGAAGATCAACCAGCACAGAGGTGATAATGAGAGAGTTGCAAATCTGATGGGGGTACGCGGACCCCTAGGGGTACGTTGGAGTACTGCAGGGGGTACGTGAGATTTATTTTATGTTAATGGTAAAAAAAAAAAAAATGTTAGGAAAAGTAAGGAAGTTTGAGCAGTGTGGGTTTTATATTAACAGAGTTACACATATTTCAAAACACGAAGTATAATAACTGCAGTTGCCTCCCTGTCAGAATGACAAAGATCCTCAGTGAAGCACAAGCCCATGTTTCTCACTAAATTGTAAGTACAACTTATTAAAAAAGATCAGTTCAATGAAACTAATGTCGTCTTAGTGTTATTGCATGATGTTAAAATTGGTTTGCCATGAATTTAGTGATGGATTGTAAACATTTGAAATGTAGCATTTAAGTGTTTCTCAGTTACAAGGTGTGTACTGTACCTCTTTATATAGTTTTTTTTCCCCTAACAAATAGTTTTTGCGCTGATCAGGGGGTACTTCGCTGAATTTTCTTTTCTTAGGGGGTACATTATTGAAAAAAGTTTGAGAATCACTGGTGTAGAGCATGCAGTAATCTCTGTTGGTTTTAGTCGTTGTAACATCTTTATGTGGATATGCAGTACATCCAACTAATACATTAACCCTGCATCAACACTAACAATTAATTTCTCCATCAATTAAAGTAATTTTATTCTCAGAGATTTCCCTGTGTTATATATTCTATATATTCGGGAGAGTCTGTTCTACATTTCAATAAACCACCAACAAGAAGTTTCTCTAGTGCAAACGGTAGAAATAAGGCTTTTGGAAAATGATGGTGAAAATGTGGAGGATTTAAAATGTAAATACAGTTACATCCAGTGCACATTCTTATATGTATTCTTTTTATGTTTGCATTTACTGTGTCAAAAATAGATGAAAGAACACATGAAAAAGAAAAATGATTTAACTGGTGACATGCTTTGCGTGGAGGCTGTTCTCTGCTGCACAACACAGCAATACAATAACCTCTTCACCTTGTTTTCTCTGTTATGATTTGATTTGAATAAGGAATGGAAAACAATAAAAACAAATCATTCTAATCATTCATTCAAGTTTCCGCAGGTAATCCTGCTCAGATGTGTTTGTGACACAGCTCTTCCCCTTCATTTGATCATTCATTTATACGAGTTTATGCTGTAGAGTCGACAATCATGCTGTCATTACGTTTTGTTTATGATTTTTTCGGCAGATAATTTTACAAACCAATCACTGCCAAGCGTTGATTATACAAGAAACAACTTGCGAAGTATTTTAAGAATCTTGACAGGTATATCACTGTCCTGAATTATTCATTGACATTTCTTGTACTGTCCTACCTTTCCTCCTCCGGGCTGGTACTTGATGTTGTCGATGGATCCGATCTTGGAGCGGATGTTCTTCAGGTCAGGTGTCGGAGCGTTGAGGGGGCGGGGGGTTCGAGGAGCACGGGGCACCGGCGGCTTCTTCTCCATTGGGCTCTGCTTGGGCACCGGGGGTTTGGTGAGGACACGACGGCGATGACTGGCTTCACCGTTGGTGGAAGCAGCGGGAGTAGTGATGGAGGCGGGGCGAGGACGGGCTTTTGGAAAAAACAGAGATAAAAGTATTGTTTATTCAAATCAAGGATGAAGAGTCAAAAGACCATCTATGTGAAGTCAGTATTAACATCAATGAAATGTGTACATATCGCTGGACAGAGTTTATATGATTAACCATGATTGTCACCACCCATAAATAAGGAAATTAACTTAAGTCTAGGAAAGACGAAAAAGAGTAGCGTGTGGTCTTTGTAACTGAGTCACTGATATTGATCAAAAAATCTTATATATATATGCAGTATATATATAATCTTATACAGTATGTGAAATCACACGTGTAAGACCAATGATATGGTAATTTCATATAATAGGGCAGTAAAATTACACATTGTTCAGTGAAGCTGGGCGGACGTTTAGAGATTAGGCGCCATTAAACCCCAAATTGGTTGCATCTGGGTAATTTAAGAATCAAGCCAAATTTCTGCCAGACCGTTTCTCATTTGATGTGCAGATTGAGGGGGGTCACAACGGCTAATTAATCGCTTGAGCAATTCAGAATCTGGCTGTCACTGCTGTCTGCAGTTCAATTATCAAATGTCCCAAATTGTCTTCTGTCAGAAGATCTGGTATAAACTGTAGTGTGTTGCACAAGGTAGGGTAACACCGCATTTTTCTCTTCCTAACCTTCTTAACATCGCAGCCAATCAATTAGCTTTACAGTGTAACGTTGACACATTTATTTCAACAACCTTTATTTTATTCTTTTGACAATTAAAATTCCATTAAAACTATATTGCATTAAATTAACTTTTCTTTTAGTCTTTTCTCTTAGCTTGTTACCTGTAGGCTTGGGTTTCTTGGCCTCTCCGGTCTTGTTCTCAGTCTTGTCAGTCTTTTCAGTCTTGTCAGTCTTGTTCGCTGTGAGCAGGAAACACAACATTGTTAGCCTCAATAACTCATAACTCCCTGTAGCTTGTTTGCTTATAAATCAGGATGCAAAGAAGTGACGTAGCTACACTGGTGGTGTTTGGACAAATAGCCGGGTTGACCATTAGGTCTGAAATACAGTGGGAACAAACTTTTGTGCCATACAGTATGTATAGACTGTACACAAAGCAGTCTATGGGTCAATCTTTTCTGACAAATATACGTCTGTTTTTTTCAATAAAATCCACAGCACAAGCATCTCTGGCAGAGCTTTTGGAAAATGTGCTACCAATTTAACTTTAACACATTAAACCTCCGATGATCACTTTTTATATTTTACCAAAGAATTATGTTTTTTTTTTAGCATTTTAGGTCTTTTAGCCCTTAATTTGGTTTAACCCACATTTACGGTTTATTCTCAGCGCTCACATAAAGATTGAAGCTCTAAGCTGCTTAAAAAAACACGCTGAGTGTACCTGGCCTGCCAAGCACTTATCTGTAGATAGACAAAGCGACAGACTAACTGGTGAAGGAACAGACTAAACAGCGAAAGAGCCACATATTTAACACATTAGCCATAACAATTTAAAAAGGAAATAAAGATTGCTACTGCTTGCAACAAGTCACCAAACACTATTATTAGATTTTTCAAAAATACGCTATAGAATACTTGAGAGGTATGACAAGCTGGAAGTTGTCGTGTATTTTTCTATTGCCGAAATCCCATCAATAGGGGAAGAACCGTGTGATTGCCATAGTCAAGATTTCATTTCCAACACATTTCTGTGGTTGGCTGCTCATAAATAAGTTGCCAAATGTTCTTGATTGATCAACTCTATAGGATGTAAAGCTGACTTGAAGATTGTGTTGCTTGCAAAGTGAGCAAAACTGAGTCATTTCACAGTTTCTAAAGGTGTGACAGTATGTCCATCATGTTGATAAAGTTGTGCTGCATTTGTAATGCTGCCAACGTGGAAGAGGCATAAAGAAATGACACTAAACTGCTGTCATCAGGGCAACAGCAACCAAATTAATGGAGCTCACTCATGCAACTAAAATGAAATATGCACCTCGCAGTACACACAGTAACACCCATCACTGTGAATGGGCTGAATAAATTATATTCTCTGAGTGCGCTGAGCTGAAGCGCACAAAAGGCAGAAAGCCTGTTGGACTCACATAGCTCTCACTGAGTCATAGCTTTCTCAGAGAGGTGAGATGCTGTTTGTGATGCACGGTTAAAAATACCAGCAGGGTGTCTTTAAAAGCCAGCTCTCGAATGTGATACAGTTTAACATATGGTAGCAATTCAGTTTGCCTGTTGCCTGGAGTGCAGCCAGTTTACATTGTGAGTCATTTTCTAGCTATTGTAGAAAGATCAGGTCCTGTTGTAGAGGTCATGTTTGCACTTTCAACACTATGAACTAGCCAAAGCAGAGCGGAGAAACTGCCTGTGATAACTCTGTTGTATCACAGAATCAGATACAGAGGGCAGGCAAACACTGGAGATGAACAATAAATCATGTTACTTCTGTGTGAGTGTGTGTGCACTTACCAGCAGGGGAGCCGTTCTTACTGGCAGCCGCACGGGGTGTGGGCGTGGCCTTTGGCACAGGTGTCCGTTTTTCATTTTCTGGAGTCTGGAAATTACAATACAAATCACATAACACGAGACAGATGAGCTGTGAGCGTTTTTGGGAGTTTGTAAGTACGGGTTTTACACTAGTGAAGCCTATGAAGTAGTATCTAAAAGTTGTCTTTGCCAAGTGAAGTCAGATTGTATAAAAGTCTATGAGAAAATAACCCTTTCTCTAACTTGATTTGCTACCTCAGTAAGCATTGTGAAAATCTGTTTATTGACTCAACCTCTAGTTTTAGTTCTGTTTCAATAAAGCATGACGTTCTATTTGAAGTATAATAGCAGGCTATGATTTTGGCAGGGCCAGCTGTGATTGACAGGTCACATAACAGTGTGCAACACGCTATAACAGTGTTGTCTGGTTTGGGTGTTGTTCGTGACTTGTTTGTTTTAGAACTTTAACCCTTTTACAGTGTTTATTCAAATCATGAAATGTAATTGTTACATTTCAGTTGCCTAAACATATCTTGTTCAGTGTTTGCTTATACAGGGACTTAGTAGCATCATCATGATCACTGCTGATTCAAAAATGCCAAGACGGCAATAGCCAAAATATCAAGATGGTGGCAGCCAAAAACCAAGATGGTGTGGTCAAAATAGCAAACTCAAGGCTTTAAAACAGCCATGGTGATTACACTCGAGTTAATCATGGGCATTAGCCGCACAATGCAGCCAGTTAGATCACTGCAGCCAGGTGCTGCAGTTGTCTCCATCTAATGCAAAACAGGACATTATTTGCTCTTTCTTTATATAAGCTGATTGGTGGACATGTTCTATCAACATTAACATTTTTTATTGAATTGAGGGTACATTTAATTTTGTTGTCTGATTTTGCAATATGAGAATTTGTTTTGTTTGCATATGATGTGTCGTCAATAGTGACTTATCAGAGAGTCTTAATACATTCAGCTTATATTACTGAAATTCCTCACAGCTGCTCACAATCTGTTTAGGTCTACAGTAATAACATGTTTTAATTCTTAAAGTATCATGTGACATTGTTTTTGATTTAGAGGAACAGCGATCAAGCTAATAGATGTACTGCGGTAAACTTATATGATAGCTGTCTAGAATTGTAGTCCATCTTAATTAACAAATTAAATCATTGAGAAATATGGAGGGTATGATGAGCAAAGATAACAGTTTAATAGGCTACCATGTCAAACAGAAGAACATCATTGAGACAACAATTATTAATGAGTAAACGCTGAACAGATTAGTCTGATAACATTTGATTCAATCTGGGATAATCTAAAAGGAAGTTATTTTTTCTTTGACTTCCTGTACCTCTCCAAGGCTGCTGTAAACTCTCCAGCTTGAATGTGACTTATTTAAAAGAACAACTACATAGTTGAAAGTATAATACCAAAATAATTGTTGGTGACCAAATGTTAGTTAACAAGGTGTAAATAAAAACAGGTAACCTTAGCTCATATCCTTTAGTATTGACTTCAAACCAGAATAATGCATGCTGGGAACTACTTGTGTGGGAAGTCCATTCAAGTGAGCTCACTTAAGGGCATTAAGACTGAGCTAAATCTGACTTTGAATATTATTTATGTTTCCAATGTCCAAAAGAACATAAGTACAGAGAGCTGAAAAAGGCCAATCTTCATTCAAAGAAAAAGTCTACCCATGTGGAATATACTCACCTTTGCAGCCTTGGCGGAGCCAGTTGGCGGCCGCTTCGCAGCGGTAGGTGTGGTTGCCTTGGGTACAGGGCTTTTTTTATTGGCTGAGGCTGTGGTTGGGGAGGGGCGTTTGGCCCCGGCGGCTTCACCATTGGTGGTGAGGGTGGATGGGCGGGATTTGGCTGAGTTTGGTTTAGTTGAACCCACGTCAGGCTGATGATAATGGAATTACAAGAAGCCACAATACAGTAAAAAAACATAGGAGGGTGGAAAAGAAAGAAACAGGAGGACAGATAGAGGTAGAGAAAAAAATTCAGAGATGTAATCTCCGATTGCAATGACAGCATGGTATGGCAGACAGCCAGCAACCATACAAAACATCTAAAATAAGCAATTTATAGCCTATTTTGAGGGTTAATGAGTGGTAAATTATAAAATTATAAGCCTCAAATCTGATGAAATGAGAAGCAGTTAAAGAGCAGGACATGATACCAAACTGAGGTTTTAGATATAGGATACTCTGCAGACACTCATTATGCACCCACATACAGTAATATAAAGTATGTACATTTAGCACTTCTTACACATACTAAAGGCACAGATAGTTCTACACTAAATGTACCTTCACTAAACAGGTGCTGTTTTGAAGCTTGGTGAGTCATAGGGCTAGCTGGTGAACTACTGTAGCTGGCATGCTAATTTCCTACATGCTAGCCAGCTGGGAACATGCTAGCTCGAGTGAGTCACAACAGCTCTCTGAGTTTTGTCTATTTCTCTGCACTGGGCTGTTTACTCCCTCTAGAATTGTGTTCTAAGGATTCTACATCATGCTAATCAATGTAGAGATATTGATAAGGCTCTCCAAAGCTTCCTTCCTGTCAGTTAGCAACTTTTAGCTTATATTAGTTGCTAATGGAAGCATTTGGTCATTTGGATACATATTTGTGCCACTCTTCTCCAGTCTCATATCTGTCTATCATGTATCTTAAGTACTGTAGTTTATTCTCTGGCCAAGTAGAGCTGCAGCGACTATCAATTAATGAATAACTAAATCAATATAAAACTAACCAGATTAAAACTAAAAAGTAATAATCTTATGATTCAACATTCCAGCTGGTTATTTGCTGCTTTTGTTAGTGGGTTAAACAAAACAGGCATTTTTTACATCACATTCAGCATAAAGAAACAATCTTTTGTTATTTTGCAATAATTTGTTTCTGTAAAATGATCTGCAGATGGTTCCATGGGGAAAATAATGAATAGTTGCAGCCATAAAAAGATGGATGGTGCAACACATCTACTCAGCTATGACAGTGGCCTCAGGTGCTAACAGTGCTCTGATTGAAGTGGAAGATGCCTGGGAAATTTCTGCCATCAGCCCGAGCATTGGTGTGTGTGTGTGTGTGTGTGTGTGTGTGTGTGTGTGTG
>CALSBZ010046932.1:3094597-3105286 GCA_943591055.1 Gobionotothen gibberifrons
ACACACACACACACACACACACACACACACACACACACACACACACATTTCCCCCCTTCTGTCTCACACTTACACACAATCCCAGTTCGCATATTGACAGCTTTAGCTACTGCTTGCTAGCATGATAGCTATCAAGCTAGCACAGTGACAAACAGGGCAATCAATAAACACTGATAGTAATTATCCACATGACATTGCATTGACATACAGTACACAAAACTGAGTTATGCTGGGTGTCACTACAGTGTATGAGAAAGAAAGCCTGTTTAGTTTCTGTAAAGCCCTTGCAAAAAAAGAATTTGTGTATCATTACTTCCAACAAGGGCGTTATGTTTCTGCTCCGTTTGTCTGTCTGTTTATCTGACTGTAGGATTATACTGTCCCAATTTCCATGAAATCATGTGAAAGGGTGTAACATCTGCCAAGGACAAACACATTACACTTTGGAGCAGATCCAAAACAGGGGAGATACATTAATTGTGTTACTTTGACATTGTGAGTCAAGGCAGCTTTAACAACTCGGAAACAGATATCAATTCTTAAAGCTAATAAACATGTATATGCAACTATGCGAGTAGCAAGTGAATGCACCATTGGCCTAGAGGTACAGCATGTGCCATAAGTGCTATGTTAGTTGCATATCAAATTGTCCCTCATTTATTATTTGCTGCTAGGTTTTTGACAATAATGCAAATGCTTTGGCTCTATGCTAATGTTGATTTAAGTTTTAATTGAAAATAACAGGACTGGCGACATTCTTCACTTGGTCATCAGATCAAAATTTGCATCAGAAATGGCATGCTTAGCTTTTTTCAAATGTAAATGTTTCCTTTAATGTGACACACCATGATTTTTGTCCAGAAGAAGAAGTGTACGGTTTGAAATTGGGGCACTGACTAACCACATGCAGGTGGTGCACCTGTTTGCCTTTCCTCTCATTCAAAGCTACAATGTGAAAGATAAATTCAAGCATTTTTCATTTATTGGTAATTTTTTCCCTCTGGATGTGCTGTCCCCAACAAACGGTAAGCAAGGGTCAAAAGATTCCAACATGACTGCAGGTACCTGAGCCCGTCTGTTTAATGAATTGGTTGTTTTATCACTGTTTGAGTTCCTTGTTTCACACTTCACACTTTTTCACAAGTTTCCTACACCCCTCCCCTTACAGCTGTGTACTGTGTATTATTCAGTGTTGATCTATTTCTATCTTTTTGTGCCAAATCAACATGCTGTCTACTGTCAGCATGTCTGTGGGGGCGTGTGACTTTCAAATCTGTAAGATTCACGTCAGTGGAAGCTATTCACCTACACACATGTACCCATGTGCGTATGCTCACACACGCACGCAAGTTGCTAGAAATAGCTGCTCTATATTTGAATGACTACAGTCACAGTCAATGTCTAATCAATGTCCTCGCTTTTCTCTGCCTACTGCAGTCTGAAAAACAGAACATACAGTAGCTGGATGAAAGAGTAAATCACATTGGCAGAGAAATATACAGTGTATTCTCATTACCTTTGTTATATGAAGCCATATAATATACAACGGTAATAATCCCAACCAGCGATTGTTTTATGTTCTAATCCCTGGGCTGGTCGTTTCATAATCCTCTGCCAGCTCCCTTCACACACTTTCCCTTTATTTTTTCATCACTATTAACCTACATTTGTGAAAATCTCCTTACGTAAAAAGGGGGTCATTCAATCAAATTCAAAGTGCTCCAGATGGCATGTGTGACCTCAAAGATAAACCTCATATACCTTCTTTAAACAATACCCCACTTGTTGACATGTACAACGCGGTCTTAAATTAACCAACCAGTTAGTTGCTACTCCACTTGGCTGAAAGACTACAAACTGGGTGGAAAACATGAAATGGATATATATCTATAAATAGATATTTTGGCAGCAAGGCAGTGATAATCAATGCAACTCTGACAAAGAGGAACACAAAGAGGCATAATGGAAATCCACAGGTGGATAATGGTATAGTCCATCAGTAGAATTGGCAAAATCAAGACTGAAAGGAAGAACATAAAGAACCAGAGCCACTGACTGCAACAACATGTTGCATGTATAGTGCATGTGCTTTCAAGCAAAGTGGCAACCAGCAGTGTGGCAGCCTCCTAATGATATTTAAAAATACACCTCTTTTCAGACATAGCTGAAGTTGGAAAATAATGCACAGAGAAAAACATATAATTAGCCAAATGCAATAAGCTGTAATGCCATGGTTGTGCTCAGGTGCAGCGGCAGTAAGGACAAAAAAAGGATTTCAAGCACTCTTAAGCATAGCTGTATAATCATGAAATGCACATGATACACACCCCCTTTCAAAAATGAAGACAGAGAAACATGAAAGATGGAACACTGCTCATGGTCTACTCTGTTGGAGCTGTAAAATCATTATTCTTTCATTCTGAAAAATACATAATCACATTTGGGCTAGATGTGCTGTAGAAATAGCGCTTGAAATATCTAAAAGAACTGTGACTAGTTTCTGATGCTGAAGACAACATCAAGCAAGCTTAAGAAAAAAAAATAATTAACAATAATAATTAAAAAAAAGTCCTCTCCTTTCAGTAGCAAACCTCTACCTCCTAGTGGCCATATTGGCTACAAACCCTCTAATTCCACCAAATTAGGTTTTACCCTGTAAATGTACCTATATATTGTATCTACTCTGTTTGTTTTCTCACACCCATTCTAACAGATACAAACAAACGCTTGAAGAAACTCTTACCCTTTGTGTTTAGTTTACTATCTTGGGTGCTGTTAATGGGCGTTCCAGTAGGGAGTGGTACAGGAAGTAATAGATTGGTCTCACAGCTCCCTTGATGCCTCTTAGGAGGTGGGGATGATGGCAATACACCTGACCTCATTAACGGGGCTGACAACATTGTTGCCATTTCGGCGGCAGCTTCTGTGCCATCGGTGACCGTGAGCGAGCGTCGGACAGCCACGTGTTGGTAGGGCGACCTGGGTGGGCACGCTGTTCCCATTGGGTCAAAATTCGGCATGTTTGGTATCATTCCTGGCAAGCCTCCCATACCTGTGGGGTACGCTCCGGCCATCATCATGGGGACAGACAGGTGTGAACAGTCAGACATAGCCCGTCTCACTGCAGTCCGCTGTGGCAGTGCACTGCTTTGGCTAGTTTTTGTCTCTCTGCTCAAGACAGCACATGATCCCATTCTCTTTTCCTCAACACAACTTACGTCCTGTGGTGACATGCCTGTTGCGACTCCTTTATCTGTATGGCTTGAATTTTCTTTTTCCATCCTCTTCCCTTCTACACACTGAACCACACCAAGGTTGGCTGAGGGTGGAGGTAGGCCTGCTGTCATACGGTCCTTACTTTCGGTTAGGTTGACAGCAGAAGGAGCAGTGCCAGTAGGCTGTATATCAACTTTACTTTGCTTTCCTAAACATGGCTTGAGCGTTTGATTAGTTGGAGCTCCAACTGAACTTTCTTTCAAACTTCCGAGTAGCCCTTCGGATGTAGAGGACGTATCAGATTTCTTCTCATCTTTATTCCCAGGGCTTGATCTTGTACTTCCAGTGAAACCAAGATTCAAAGGGGGAGGCAAGCACTGTGTAGACACTGGAGATCCCTGGATGTAAAGTCCATCCTTGTTGCCTGAATAATTCTGTCCAAAGTTAGAGTCTGATGTGGGTTTACGATCTAGCGCAGAATCTGGGAAGGTTCTTCCAGGTGAGATAGAAGGGGAATGTATTGAAGAAGAAGGGGAAGAGTGAGAAGATAAGGGGCTGCTGGGGCTTTGTCCTGTACTCCCTAATGACCCCCCTGCCCCTCCCAGCCTATGTCCATCCTCCCTTGGCCTGCCGCCTATGGTCCCATCATCCTCTATCTTCAGTGCTGGCATCTTTAAGCTCTGCGTTCCTGGTGCTTCTACCACCATCCCATACAAAGTCCCCTCGGCCTTGCCCCGCCCCAATTTAGCCTCATCTTCTGACAAAGTTATTTTTGATCCCCCCTGTGATGCAGCAGCAGCCTGGTAGTGCCAGTCACTGCTCCGGTCAGAGGCCAGGCTGGAGGTGGGCAGCGGAGTGGAGGCCGGGACCACAGGGATGTTGGCACCAGAGAGGGTAGTTGGAGGCTTGTGCTGCTGCGGATGCCCACTGGAAGGTTGTCCGTACCCGCTGCTTCCACTAATAATGCCAGGCTGCTGCCAAGGCGAGCCAGACAGAAAGGACATCCTCCCTCTGTTGTCTTGCCCTTTTTCTTGCTAGGTCAGTCTCTTTCCAGTTCTTTCGTCGTTGTCTTTGTAATTGTTGCTTCTTCTTTATCACTGTCTCCAGGTTTCCTGCTGTCTCCTGCTTGTTTCTATCTCCAGTCGGTGTCCTTTTACTCTTCCAGGATGCAGAAATGTCCTCAGTATCCAAAGTGTTATGAGCTTGGAAAGTACAGTAAGCAATGCATCCTCTCTCTTTTTCTTTAAGATGATGCCTCGGAGTTCTCTGTGGGTTCAACTGTGCTGATGTGTGCTGATGTGCATGTGTTTACAGGCAAGGCAAAAGAGTGCGTGCGAGAGTGAGAATGTGTGTGTCTGGTTGTCTCTGCTTCTCTCTGAGCACTGCACGGATCAGCTGTGGGGCTAAATTGTACCTTGCTCTCTCTCTCTCTCTCTCCCTATCTATCTCTGTTTTCTTTCTCTCTCTCTCTGACATCACACGGTCACATGACAGCCCGGAATATTCCCTCATTCGCCGGAGCACAATTTCAGCATCTAGCCCCTAGCGACAAACTTGCCCAAGCATACACAGATGAAAACACATGATCCCACACATACATTCACACGCATAGTGGCGAACATGCACACACACTGATCAATGGTTGCCACAGTTTTCCAGCTGCCATATGACTGCCACTGTTCACATGTTGATACGGAGTGAGATTCACAAGAGAGATTAGTGAGACATCACTGAAGGCTGTAATCATCCTGACGAGACTCTGATTGGACTCCCTGATTCAGCCCATGATTGGCCCACGAAAGTAAAAAAATTAATAAAAGATAATATTATTTTTAAAGCCTATAATTTTTCGCCCTTGACGTCATGAAATGGCACTGCATGACCTGAATAGTGTGCTCTCGTCTTGATTAATTTGTGCCTTCACTGAAATTATTATGTGCGTGCCATTTTTTCACCCGCTTACTGCTTAATAACATTCACTGGTTTAGTTGACAATAATTCATTTGATTAAATAAATTGTATATTGCATTAGACTAAACTTTTCTTGGCAGTGATTGTGGCTTGCCTGACGTCATTGCAACATGTTCAGTTGCTTTCATTGTTGTTCCTTATGACATTAAGTTGAGAATGGAAGAATGAACACAGACTGTTAATTTGTAAGGTGAGCATCTTGCATTGGTGATGTATTCATCTATTGCTGAACAACTAATCACATTGATTAGCTTTACATTAAATCAAATCACAACCAAACTAGCATAATTAGCTTACCGTAAACATGTAGCTCAAGATTTGCATCAACCAGCTCCCTTTTTTCTCTCAGGATTAAATGAGCAAACCAGGTATAAAATCCCAGAGATTCCCAGTACATTCTCATGGGACAAAGAGGATTGCAAAGAGATGCAGGTTTGATGCAGGCTAGGCATCCAAAACAGCCAAATGAGATTATTGCTAATTATAAATATGAAACTTTTAATTTGTGTAAGAGACTTCCTGCTGCCTGTTAGTAAGAGATCATTAGGTCCAAATATTTAATACATTTTCAACGCAACATTGGATTGAGCTTTTCTACCTGATGAATGTACAATAAGTCCAATAGTCATTAGCATCTCGCTTCTTTTAGGGCCTCCATGGTCATTTGACATTATTATTCTTATTGAAATTGTAGGTTTTTCAATTATATCTGCTTTGTATCATGTAAGAATATACCACAAAAAAAAAAACAAAGAAAGTGAAGTTCAGAAGCAAGGACATTTTGACATGTCATAGCTGAAAAAGCTAATAACATTAGTTATGGATGCATCCCTGTTGCAAGAGTTGAGTTATTGGCATGGCTACTTGAATGAAAACATTGAACTGGGTCATCACAAATGTAATTAAATTTAATCCAAACACCTGTGTGGAACAGGTCAAAATGTCTGCAGTAAAAAAAACTGGTTGTGTCATAGCACAGAAGAACAGCGTGGAAAAAGAGCACACAATTCATATGTTGGACAAAGGGAATAAAGCTGGACCCTTTAGCTGTCAAATATATAAATAGTTGGCATTAGGCAATTCCTACGGTGCCCCTATGTTAATTTTGCCCAATAACATACCGCTTCTTTAGGCCACCTGATTCAATATATAGAACAGGACTATATGGTAAATGGACTGTACTTATATAGCGCTTT
This sequence comes from Gobionotothen gibberifrons, assembly GCA_943591055.1. NCBI lineage: Eukaryota > Metazoa > Chordata > Actinopteri > Perciformes > Nototheniidae > Gobionotothen > Gobionotothen gibberifrons. The sequence continues at coordinate 3,100,981 of CALSBZ010046932.1, forward strand.
ATCCAGTCTTTAAGACCCCTCAAAGTGCTTTACATACTACATGTCGTTCACCCATTCATACAGAGCAGTGTACCTTACTCTAGGGCCTAACATTCACACACATTCACACACCGTTGGCCATGCCATCGGGAGCAACTCAGGGTTAAGTATCTTGCCCAAGGATACATCGACATGTTGACTGCATGGGCTGGGATCAAACCCACAACCTTCTGGTTGAAAGACGACCGCACTCCCTCGCAGCCACAGTCGCCCTATATAAAGCTAGGGTGAGCCGAGTGTAGATTTCTACTCTATCCATAAAAGTGGATCCTTCAAGAATGCTGCAATATCCCACTCCTCTCCTCTCAGGATTTGCACTACAGCTTTGCAAGGAGGATTAAACCTTTTCTGACGCAAAGAGTCTCAGCCTCTCCTATCTCCACGTTTTTGCCTAGCACTGACTTTCTGGACTCAGCTGAAAAACTGAATGTGTAGCAGCTAACTTCCAGTATTACTCTACTGTATCTACATTAAATTGCAGGCTTAAGTAATACAATTCATAATGTATATCTACATTCTAGGCATTTAGCTGATGCTGTTTTCAGGGTGACCTTATGACGTTCTGCACTCATATCATCATCTCCACGCTCGGCAGAGAACATACATTGGCTTCAAGGAGTGCAGCCATCTGGAATACAGCAGTCTCTAGTCATATAATTTCTTCTTGAACTGAACATTATTCAGGATGCTTAAAGCATTGAGGATCCACATTAAAATAGGGAACTTATACAATATGTACCATGTGCATTTTTCATGTAGTCAAATAAAGGGTTTTATTATATTTTCAAACTATATGTTTGTATGTATTGTATGTATTTTAGATAAATGTTTTGGAAAACAGAATTATTTTTGAATAATTGTTTTTAAACTTAAAGCCAAATCAAATCCAACAGTTCTACTTACAGAGGAAAATTCAACATTTAGATTTTCTCTACTGATCTGATAGTTTTACATTACAAATAAAGAAAATAGTTGTTTGAACAGTGTTAGTCCTTGTATTAACTGAGAACAATTTGCCTTGGCCATCTAAAGGGGGCCTATTATGCTCATTTTCATTTTCATTCTTATGAAAAAATGCAGGGGGGGAGTGTGGAGGGAACTTTGGGATTTTAGCCTTAGCAGACCGTTTACATGCACAAAAAACAAAAAACACTAAATACAGGAAAAGAGAAAACCCCAAAAAGCATAATAGAGCCTCTTTAGCTTTGATGTTCACGAGATCAGGACTTTTTCTGCAAAGGTGTTTAAAAACTCCAATTTATCTCTTCCTCAAACTCAACTTTTTGTTGCCCAAATGATGTCATTTTTGCACGTTATGCCACCTCCACACAGCTTTTCTACTGCCATACAAACAAATGTATACTAACAGATACATGTATGGTAATGGTGTCTGTTGTATTAATCTGTTCTATAAATCCTAGAGCATTGCAAGCTAAAGACTGCTTCTTTTGAACACAGATCTCGTGGCCTTCACACTGTTAAAAGTGAGGATCCATCAGAAAGTGATCATTGCTCTCAGAAGACAGAAGAAGCCAAGACAGCCAGTTCACATGAAGACGGTGTTAAATGTCTCCAGAACAGTACCTGTTTTAAACTAATTCCTGATATAACATCCTCACATCTATCCAGAGTTCTTCCCTGCACATAACAGCCAACCGTCTCTCACAAACCCCACTTCCCCCCCAACACACCCCAGGGCCTGTGCCAACCTAACAAGAGCAGCTTGTCAAGCATGAGTGCAAATGAATGAGTATTATTACATAATCCTCCATAAACAATGTGTCTACTGTAACCACAGAGGGGGGAACAGCCAGAGAGAGGAAGAGGAAGGCATTAGAGTGTTATTCAGTTTCAATAAACTTGGAAGTGAGGGGCGTTATGCAAGATGTGGAGGCTTCTGTTAACGCTTGGGTCAGGCTCAGGGTTAGGGTTAGGGGTTATTGCTAACATTCAGGTGGGTTACAGGTTAAAGCAGAGACATGTGTAGATATGACAGCTGAGGTTCAGGCATTTCAGACAAGAGCGATCCTGAAAGTGACCCCCTTCCCCCGTATTCAATTTGCTCCTTCAGAAAATGTGAATACTTTCATGTTATAATGAACAAATCAGATAGAAGGAATCTAGCTGGTGGTGATAGGAATGTGTTCTCAGTGTCTTTGTTAAACTAGAACATCTGAAAGCCGGGAAATGAGCTTTAGCTGATACCGATTGCTCACTGTCCTCATGATGTTTCAGAAAATCACTACAATGTTCTGTACAACCATAGATTGGTTTGATTCAGGGTTTGTGCGTTGAATCGCCCCAACCGTTGATTGGTCTCATCCTGTTGAAGATACAGTGTTACTGTTTAGGCCACTGAGTGTTGTAGCATTGAGCCTTCCTAATCCCTAGTCAGCTGTCATTTTGATCCTTTACAACATTTAGTCTTGTTCATTTTAGCTGTTTCCTGCTGAGAAAGGTTATGTTGCTCTTACCAATTAGCAAGAATTGATTTATCAGTCATTTTCTCTCAACATGATGCAGATACGTGTGGGTCAGCTTACTCTAGAGCTTTTGTTTTTCAATTTCCGTTTTACAATGGATTTTTACAACCCTTTTGTTTTGAAAATAGATGTATCGTCTTCGGTGGATAATCATCCTCTGAGTTAACTGTTGGTTACAACTTGAGGACTGCAATTGAGGCTATATTTGTTAACGCTTTGTCCGAGTCGCCTCACTGTTTGAAAATCAATGAGTTACAAAAGGCAAAACATTTAATTAAAAAACACTCAATTGGGATCTCAATTCTGAAAACACAAAACTATTCTTAAAAATGCACTGTACTGCTTGTGAGTATCCTTAGCACTAGTCTTCAATACACTGTACGGCTAAAACACTGTTTCAATGAGAAACAAATGGTATTCCTCCCTCTCCTGTGGTCTTCTTTAAAGGAGACCTATCATGCTATATTTGAATAATATATTGTAGGGCCATACCTATATAAAGGTATATTTATACGTTTTTTTTTTCAAAATACCAAACAGATCATGCATTTTAGCCATGCCTCATTTTGCTCTATTTTGCTCTCCTCCACCCTGTCTTTGAATGCGCTGCAGCTGACCACACCCCCCTGCAAAGGAGGGGGCCGAGTTACGAGTGTCATGTTACCATGCTGTTACCATGCCATGGCAACCTCTCATTCCCCTGATTGGTGGAGAGTTGGCCATATAGGCGGAGCTCCTCGTCACTGACGTCACACTATTTTCAAATCTGTATCAGTCTGTATCAGATCCGTTGCAGCCCCGTTTTTAGAGATTTGGGTATGGAGGAAAAGAGAGAGGGTTGTGTTTTCTGACACTTGGTGAGTTCCCTGACACACAGGGGACACATATTCATGTATAAAAGACGTACAAAGGTGCATTTTGCATGATAGGTCCCCTTTAACCATTTATTGATTTTATCGCATAACTTACCATTCTTTTTTAGGCTAAGGCTGTTTATATTTTTTCTTTCTTTTTTTCTGTCAACAAATCCCATGCAAGACCATATGATGAGTTATGTGAGTTTAGCAGCCTGTTATACAATATATTTTCCCTCTGTGCCTTAGAGCGTATTTGTTTGTTGCTCCACTCTCAAATACAATTCCCCTTTTTATAGCATATTGCTCTGACATCAATGTTGTCACTTACTTTAAGTAATGTTCTATCAAAATGTTTTGATCACTTTTTCTGCCTCATATTACTATGTATATAATATCATGTTAGATGTCAACATTGATTTTAGATTACAAGATGTTTCCAAAACTGGCCTAAAGAACCCAGGTGGCAATGGCAGCCCATAGTTGATTCTCTTGCTCTAGCTTTTTCTATCCATTTTCAGGCTTCTTTTCATTAGTATGCTAATGCTATGGCTATAGTTAAATGTGGTTTCCCAAGTTAAACTGTATACATCTCTAAAACCTTTAGCAACCCTGCTACTAACAAGCTCTCCCCCAGAGACACTGTGGGATATAAACGGAGAAGGACAACTAAAGTTCAAAAGCAGGAGAGCCAAATAACAAGTCATATATTTAGAAAAGGCAGTCGATAGGTCGAATTAAATCTGATACTCTTGTGGCTTTCGGCTCAGGATTTAAATCGCAGAGGTCACTGTTTGTCCTCCTTTTGAAGGTCACAGATTGTTGAACACCAGCTGTAGATGGAAGAAACAGAGAGATAGGAGGCTACAGCTGGTTGCCCATGGCGCTGAGAGAGAGAGAGAGAGAGAGAGAGAGAGAGAGAGAGAGAGA
>CALSBZ010046932.1:3105386-3142197 GCA_943591055.1 Gobionotothen gibberifrons
AGAGAGAGAGAGAGAGAGAGAGAGAGAGAGAGAGAGAGAAGGGGAGGAAGAGAAGGAGGGTGGAGGATCTTGTCAGACCGGTTCTATTTTTACACTTCGACCTCGCTGACTGTCACACCCAGTCCACCCCTTCTCTATCTCTCCATCCCTCACTCGCGGAGTCTCTTTGTTTCCACGGTAACCGCCTCCCATGTCTCCCTGACAACGCAAAACCCCCTCCCCACCCCCCAGTCTCCAATGCAGTGATTATTACGGTGCCGCAGCGACACAGGGAGTCTGGGCAGGAGAGGGGAAGACGTGACGTGGATAAAGGAGACGGAAAGGGCAAAGAGATGGAGGATGGAGGAAAGAGGTGGAGGGGGAAAAGGAAAGAGAAAAGAGACAAGGGGAAGAAGCAGGAAGATGGAGGAGGGTGGACAGGGGGAGGGAGAAAGAGGAATCCGGGAATAGATATGGATGAAATATGATAAGGAGCAACAGATGATGTTAGCAATAAGGGAGGAATGGAGGAAGTGTTAAAGGGAGGTTATAATGAAATTAACCAAGAGAGGAAAGAGTCTATGGAGGAATGGGAGTTAATATAAGACAACATAGAGATTGGGGTGAAAGGGAGAAGAAAAGAAGGATCATTTCTTTTTGTATATAGAAGTTTCCCCTAGCATATTTCTCACTTTAATCATTTACATTTGATTGGTTGTGGTCTTAAATGAGTCACACATATAGTATCCAATTAGAGTAAGAGGTTAGCGTGCTAACCTAATGTTGCTCAAATCAAGACCTGCATAATTACTTCAAACCAAAAAAGAAGATTTGCAGCATCTTCTGGCATCTACATTGTAATTTATGTTAGTTGTTAATGAGTCAGATGGATGGAAGGAAACTAACTTTCCTGCTTTCTGGCAACAGCAGATTATAAAAAGAAAGTGAAAGGCATCAAATCCACCATGAATGCATGGTCAAAAGGATGGACAGAACTGAAAGGAATAGAGCTAAAGTAGGCATGGAGAATATCAAATAGAGACGGATACAGGTGTCAACCTTCAACCAGGTCGTTAAGACGTCCTTTATGAGATCCTGCAGTTTGCAGCGCTCCCTCATGAGGGAAATTCCACTTTAAGAACATCAAACAGGATGATTGCATTTACCCAGCATGCACTGGCCTCACGCAGGCAGAAGGTACCCTGAAGATCCATCACATGCAGGAAAATTAAATGAGACCTCACGTGGGCTTTTCCATTACCCTGCTATTGTTAGGATGAATATACCCATAAGTCTGGCAGACATTTTCCAAGTCCCAGACATCATGCACCTTCAAAGTATAAATAACCTAAAATGCTACATTATTCAACCCTTTCTTTTAAAAATCCATCACCAGAACACCACAAAGAACATGTTGACACTTCCTCTACAGTTGTCTTTAAACCTCAATTTCATCTATTTGTACTGATTGTGTGTCTTTCTGGGTTTTAATTTATTTTGACATTTTGCTAGACAATACTCAATAATGAAATATTACTTGGATCTCAACATCTATCCCTCAGGTTTCTTATTTGTGTGTATATTGTTGTCTTTGTTTGTTTTAATTCTACCTCAAACATCACAGTGAGGCATCTCTGCATGTATCAGTCTAGCTCTATGGACTGTATGCTTTTGGCAGTTCAGCAGTAGTGGTGCAACCAATATATCGTTTTTTTTTTTGATGATAACTCTTGATAACTAATGAGCTTGGTCTATACAAATGATGAAAAATGCTCAGAGTCAAGGTCTGACCTTCATGTTTTAGTTTTTTCCTGACAAATAGTGAAAAGAAGAATCACCAGAGAATTGTGATTTCTATTGGCCCACCATTTTCCTCGCAGAAATATAACTATTTGCATGGAATTAATTTCAAATATTTCTAACGTCTCATGTTCCTCACTACACGTTCTTTGATCGTTGTCAGAGCTGCACTTCTCCGAGCAGACACCAGATGGAGCCAGCGAGCAGCGCTGAGACTCGCCCACCCACAAATGTTTTACAACCAACACACACTGCAACACCATCTCATCTGCACTGTTAGACAGCCAACCACGACACACATTTGTCCCCAGTGATGAAAGTATCCACTTTGATTCACTCCGTCTGCTCTCAAGGACAAAACCAGGTCATCGCCTCTCATTGTTTATGTGTGTGTGTCTCTGTGTGTGTGTGTCAGCACTCCCAGCAGAGGAAAAGATGGTTACTTCTTTGCTTTGCTTACAAAAATGCTATCTCCGTCTCTCTAACACACATGTATACAGTTTCTCTTGCTGAATGATGACCACGCAGCAGATCACACACACATACCCAGAAACTCTTATACACACAGGGATGAAAGCCAGCATACATTCCTGCGTGGTAAAAAGTGAGGGTGTCCTTGCCTTACATAAGGGTAAAATAGCCTCAGACATCAATAGTGTATGAAAGAGAGAGGATAGAGAGATGTGAAGGCAGTACGCAGGTTTATAAATAGACACACACAGTCGGGAGAAAAATAGACACAGGTAGAAAAACAGAGGGGCCGAGCAGATGTCTTCATAACATTGAACCACAAAAGCAGTCAGCTGTCAATAACTATATTAAAGTCTGTCCACTGATTCCCAGTCTCACAGAAGCACTCCACCAGCACTGTTTGAGCCACATTTCACAAGTGACCTCAATAAAGTGACAAAATATTATGATGTATTATCTCATCATAATTGGTATGATGAGTTATAATTAGAATGTTGCTATTGAACGATTAGATCAGACTCTGTCATTTATCTAGTTGTAGATCTATATGTGGCTGCATATATAAAATCCTTAGCCAATTCAATAATATCATTAATTGTTTATGTTAAGGGATGTAAAACAGTTTTTTAAAGTGGTGCAACACATCTACTACAAATTTGAACTTTTAAAGCAAATTGAGTTTTGGAAAGAACATAATGCATCTTGTTAACATTTACATAATAATTGTCAATGTTATTTTGGCCAGTCCTCTAACGCTACAGCACTGAGTGGCCAGTTTAAGAGGTCTCATAAAGATTTTCAAGAGGTCTCATAAAGATCCACTAACTTAGTTATTCCGACTTTATGAGTTAATGAATATTAAAAGCTCAATTTGCACTGCACCATCTCTGTTTGACAAACTGTAATAAGCTACATTTTTCAAAACCCATGAAGTTTGTGTGTCCGTGCTGTAGCAACAGCATCTGCAAAGTCCAGTACTGAGGGAGGACCGGCTGTAGAGCAACACATTCACCTTGGGACAACTTAGTGCTGACTGAATACACACATTAAAGGCTTGGGTGGTGTGTAACTCTGCAGCAGCAACAACATTTCAACCAGCACAAAGAATCACAGAAGAGAAGCTAAAGGGTCAAGTTTCACATAAATGATTTCTGCCTATTAAGTCAGATGGGACAGAACCCTCTTGTTTAAGGTGCATTTGTCTTTGAAAATAGAGCTAATTTCTCGAGCATACAATGACACACACTAGTCTAAGACCAACTCATATGGTGTGAAGTATAACATCATTATTTTCCAAGTAAGACCATCTGGTAGACACTGAGTGGCATGAGATGTTGAAAACAGCTTAGTAACAGAATGGCAAGGATGTTCATAATGTAATTAATGTGCAGCATTCACTGGGTATAAAGTGACAATCCCTTAAAAGTAACAGACTGATAACGTTTGGAATGCTGACTCATATCAATCATAAAAATAGACTGTGATAAAATATCAACATATTCATTAAACAGCTGAATCTTAATGTATAGACTATGCCCATTTCTGTTTATAAAATGCTTTAACAGTTGTACAGCATTATGAATGCAAAACTTGCTTTGGTAAAATAAAGAATAATTATTTGATCTAAGAAGAACCTGTGCCTTTTCAGCTAGTCAAAATGGAAACTAAAGAGGGTCTATTTCACTAACCCTCTTCTATGCCACATTTAGTGAACATCAACAGTTATATGTAATCAGTTTGAATATTGTTTGTACCAGAAAAGGATTTTGAAGATTTCTGTAATGCTATGCTGGGATCAACCTAAATGAAGACAGCATGTCAACATTGAAGCCTCATAAGAGGGCGCAAACAATGATTTCTAACTTTTGAAATAACAGTGTTTTAGTTCATTTTACTCAATTTTTACATGTTAAACCTTCACTGCCACCTTTGTTAAAACCACACAGGAATATACATTAACCTTACCCAACAATCACAGCTGGAGCTACTGTGGGTCAAGGTTGTCCAAAGCCTCCAACAGAGCTCCAAATTGAATACAGATTGAAGCATAACATATACCAAAAGCAAAAAGAGGAACTTGTCTTACCTGTTGTTCAAGGTGACATGGTTGGTGGCATTATGAAACAGAAAAAAGGAAGGGGGAGAGAAAAAGACAATGTTCAGCCAGTTCAGAATCAGCTTCAATGTGATTAAATCAGCAGCCTCGACAATACAAAGGCCTCAGGGTTAGAACTTATAGCACAAATAAAATTGTGAAGATGCTTCAAAACTCCAGTTAGAATTTCTTCAGGTTTAAGGATGCTTTAGAGACTAAAGGGCAGTTTTGCTTTGTCTGGATAAAGGCCTTTTTATGTGTGTAATTGGTAATGTTTTAGTGCTGGGGGAAGCATAGAGAGAATCACACTGGAAATGAAAGCTTCATTCAGCACTTTGGGATGTTGCCAGAGACAATCATCATGACTGAAACCTGGCATTATCAGGAGGAGGAAGTATTAGACTGAGCTCATCTCAGGGTTTATCCCAGTGTATAAGAGGTCAAGCAGGCCATAAGGGCCGACATTACACTGCTGGCTGTTACAATCATCAGCTTTACATGTTGAAGTTATGTCATTCACGTGGCATTTCTCAGACTTGTCATGTCTGCAGTTATACCAACTGGGAGAAACCCTGTCATTTGAAGGTGGTTAGGTTTACATTAGGGATTACGTATTCGACAAGCACAAATTTAATTTTTAAATAGGGTCAAGAACACAGCTTTTTGTTTTGTTTTTAAACCTAAAAACTATTCTGGATCTTTGCAGTGGATAATAAAGGTCATAAGAAAATGAATAAATATAATTTTAGTATTTTGGCTTATCAAAGAGTGGCCACACAATGATGATGTTGTGATGGAATGCATTATATTCAAGAGTATTTATTCTGCCCCCCTCATGTGCACATGTAAAAACAGAGGCGGGGGCAATACGAAAATGGTGTGAAGATAACCTCAGTAATACTCATTTAGTTGAATTTAAACATTACTGTCAAGGTCACCAAAAACTGAGCGGTTGTAGTGACAAATATATTTACTCAAGGCAACCTTATTAAAGGTCTTCCAGAGCTTTGCGACGCATTTTCTGGCTTTCAATTTTGTGAATGGTTTATTCCATTTTTTGGGGGGTTGCTTTGGTCACTTAAAGTCAAACTCTAAGTATTGTCTTACTCTTATCTGCTCTATAGTGGGTAGCATGAGTCAGATTTGCTGCCTAAATCAGAACATCCTACAATAAGCATTCTGCTTCTCCACAAAACATCTATAAATGTGAGACTCTTAATGTGGTCACATAAATGACAAACAGTTGTAATATAAACCCAAAATATAGACACAATAAACCCAAGAGGCATCAAGACAATTGGATAATTCCAGGATGGGCATCTAACAACCACAACCATTATACATTACACCCATTTGTTTGTCGCAGTCATGTCTACCATTAACTTAAATTTAACAACTACAAACATTTTGCTCAATGCAGTTGATAAACTATAACATTGACTTAATAAATCTAAAAGGCATTAGCAAAATAGTTTGCCATGCAAGGACCCAGGCCATGTGTGTCTTGGTACAGACAGAGAGGAGATAATGTGGGAGGTTACACAGGCAGCTGACAATCAGATGAAACAGGAGACAGCGGAGCAAGCAATGCTGGCATAGCTATCAGAAGCAGCAGGTCAGGTGATTCAACTGTTATGATCATGGTAACAGATACACAGAGGCAGGCAGAGGGAAATCAGACAACTTATCAGTTTACCCTCGCAGTTTTGTCAATATAGGGCCCGACCAGCACAGTGCATTTGTGTCCCATACTCATGCCATCAGATGATATAGTGGACACAAATGTTTCTCTGGTACATTTTTGAGATACAATCATATTTCTTAGGTGTTATGAATGGTCGCAAAGAGCCGATTTCTGTGTATGAATATCTAAAAAAGAGATTGAAGTGGAGCTGCTCTCTATTAATGTGTCAAGCCCTGTTTATTACAAATACATAGAGGAAAGGATCAAGCACCAAGGAGGCCTGGTACTTAATCCACAGACAGAGAGCCATGCATACAGGAAGACAAACAGTAACTACTTCCTGCTTTCCTAGTCTACAATGATTTTGTTCAAATGTTTCTCCATGTTATTCATAATCTTCCCTGTAGTTCACCAACCTTCCATTAGGGGGAGCTGTGGCGACGAGGACTCCCGGTGCTCTGAGTGTGCAGGGAGAGAAGGAGGGGCTGCAGGGGTGATGGGTGGAGGGGGAGTGGCTACTGCTGAGCTAAAGGGCGTGGCTACACTTTTGGGGGGTGTGGCTGATGATGATGATGGTGCAGGAGTGGCTTCATTCTTAAAGGGAGAAGGTGAGGAACTAAGGGTCATGGCAGGGGTGGTAGTGGGTGCTGTAGATGGGCTTCCTGTGAAAGCTGCTGCTGCTGTTGTACTAAAAGCTGGAGATGCTGCAGTCATGCTAGAAGACATGAGCGTGGCTGAGGGGACGAAAGGCTTGGCATCGACATTGAGGGCTGATTTGACTGTGGTTGTTGAAGGGTATGTGTCAGCGGAAGCTAACGGTGATGGGTTGGTTGACAGAACAGAAGTAGGAGGAAGGTCTGTAGTAACCTTTGAAGGGTTAAGAACAGAAGTGGCTTGTGAAGCAGGGATGCCCATTTCTGACTTTGCCATGGGGGCTGTAGCGAGGGAGGGAGTGTTAGTGATAGGGGTGGTGGTCTGTGAGTCAGGAGTGGAGCCGGGAGGGGTCTGGAGAACTGAATCCAGGAAAGAGAAGGTCTGGGAGACTGGGCTAAGATTCTCCCCTGTCATCAGTGCTAGACTATCGCTAACATCCACAGCTGAACTATTCTTGCCAGGAACATTAGTCGCTGGGCTAATGGTAGGTTCAGGTTTGGTGGTCGATACTTTCACTTCATTTGCCTTTTGACCATCTTTAGCAGACATAGGGAAGTCGTCTCCACACATCGGCTCATAAGAGCGAGGAGATGAATCTGGTGCAAGGCTAGCATTGGAACGATTAGTGAAACTTGTGGGAAATTGTGAAGGGGAAGAGGGCAAAACAGGGCTGGGGTTGGAGTCAGAATGACCAGAGTCGGCAGTAGCCCAGGTAGGAGCGACTGTAGCCGGCGTCGGAGAGATGGGCTGCTGGGGCGCTCCCCACTGTTCGGGAAGTTTCGCCCGACTCTTAGTCTTCTTGCCTTTCACTCTACCTCCTCCTCCACTCTCTCTTATCTCCCACTCCCAGTTCTCCTCGTCATCCTCATCCTCCTCTGCCTCCATTCCTCCCTTATCCTGCATCCCAGGCTTTTGAGATTGGCCGATGCTATTCTCTTGGCTATCCAAGAAGTCGTAGACCTGGTCACTGCCCTTCCTCTTCTTCTTCCGGCGCCTCTGCTTGTCAGCCTCGCCCCCTGGCCCCACTCTCTCAGGGCTGAGGGGTTCGGAGGCGGAGGAAGAGGGACTGCTGTCGTCCATTGAGCCGTTTGGAGAGAGTACGGGAGCTGCTGAGGGGGGGAGGGTTTTATAAGAGGAGGAACCAATCACATACTGTGTCAGAGCCAAAAAGCCTTCAGATTGTGGTTACCATAGCTGGTTTAAACTACCTTATTTATAAATTGTTTACAAACTTGTCCAACAGATATCTGCATGTAAAGGCATGATCTCTAGGCATTGGGGCAATATCTTTGTACCATTTGTGGGAAGAGTAGTATTGACCAATCATGTTTGAGTTGGCTTTGATTGAACGTAAGCAGTGCATGTGGAGAACAGAGCGGGCGAAACGCATTGGCAGCAATGCAATGACGCAACCAATTGGTTATCATCAATTCAGATTTATATTTTACGTTGTAAACTGACTACTTGTGAGACAATCTGGTCATATAGTTTGTCTCCTTTCTGGACACTGAACTTGCTAATCGGACTTTAAACAATAAGAGCTCGCGGAAATGAATTATTGGTATCCAGTGGTTGCACTAGAACACGTGAAATATTGGCTCAAAAAGCTTGTAAGACCCATAACCAATGGGATCAAGATCAGGTTTCTTTACACTATGCCACTCCCTGTGAATGTGTCAGTATTAATAGAATCAGAGTGTTTACGGAGAGGATTAAGGCCGTCCCACATATAAACTGAGGTAGATTTAAGGTTTTGTAGCAAAAGTTCTGTCAATCCAAATATCCTAATCAATGTTTCTTTGTGTTGCTTACAGATAGAAAGGCTTCTATGAGTTTGTCGGACCCTGGGCAACTGGTCACGTCATGAGTACAATAACGCCAAGGTACAAGAAACTCTGTGCTAAATACATACACAACATAAAAATGTGTTAACCACCTAGAGCCATAATGGATTGCTGCAGTTTATTTCTCAGTGTCTCCCCTGGCTGATTCAAGCCATTGTAACCATAATCTGACTGCTTTAAAGCTCTTTTTGGCATAACCCTTCAAACGCTTTCATAACATATGAAGTACGTGATGGTGCCTGCTTTTATAAATACAATCAACCTGTAATTTACTTACCTGTAACAGACATTCTATATTTCACTAAATGTAATTATATGTGCATTATCCATTTCCTATTTGGACATATGGAGGTTCAGCGCTGAGGATCGGTTCAGAATCATTTGTTTTGGTTGTGTCTCAATTCTTCAAATGTGCCAGATTTGTATGGTCAAATTGTAGGAGTGGAGGCTATACATATATCTATATTGATCCTAATGAATACAGTATGATAAGATCAATTAAAAGTCGGAAGATCCATTGGGGCGATTTAATCTTAATGTGTACATTTTAAAATCTGAAAATTCTGTATGGAGTCTGGAATGGACTGAGTTTTATATTGGGCCTTTTCAGTCAAACAATAGATTTATTGTGTGATTGTCTCCCTGTGGAAAACATATTTGATTCATCTCTTTTTAACATGATCATGACCCAGAGGGTAAAGCTGATCTTGTAGGGAGCAGGCACACACAGCAAAGCACACTGGGAGCAATACAGCTCTGAAGCAACTTTACAAGGTAAATGCATCAAGCTCATTTCAAATCAGGATCCAGCATGCATGATTAAAAAAAAATGCATGCATTTTTAAAGAATCCTGTTAGAAAAAGGATCATTGTCCCACATACAGAAACACAAAAAATGATCCACAAATGGCACAATACACATGTGGAATGAGTCACAGAATCACAATGACAGAATGTGCACATGCAAGCTTTTACTTATCACAAAAGAATAAAGCTTGCACGGAATTGATCCCTTCATCTCTCTGTTCCCACTATCTTATCTCCTGTTGGCGGAGGAATTCATCATCGTTGTTTATGTTTTTTCCTCAAAGCAATATTTTTCAATAATGTCTGACAAGCACTCCATTACCTCAGAGAGAATGAGGGAGGAAAAGATGAACAGACAGATACAAACAGACAGATTGAGAGAAGGACTGTATAAACAAACCTCTAACCTATATCCCGCTCTCATTTCTCTTCATCATGTCTTCACCCGGTTTTAAGTGAAACTGCTCTATCACAGTGTTCATCGACCCCTCCTCTGTTTTACATCACTGGATATGAATGTGAACGCAGAAAAAGATGCATACCCCTTTAATCTGTAACATTTTCATATATTTCTGAATTGATTTACTTATTTAATTGTAGCTATCTTCTCCTGTTGGCCTCGAATGCTTGTATAGCTATAAACAGCTCAAGGTTGAGATGAAACTGGAGCATTATCATGTATATTTAATGCGATAAGTTATTAAAAAGGGATTACATCTTAATCTGGAGACTGGCACACTGCCAAGCGAGACAGTCATGTTGGAGCACTACCTGCCTCTAACTATTAGCCTATGCAAAAGCGCTGCGTGTGAGGGGTCGCATGTCAGCGAGTCCCACTAGCCCCGGCCTGCACACACAGAGAAGCAGGTGTGTAGAGGACTTTAAATATCAGGCACTCCGAGAAGAGCCGGATGCTGGTTGGTAAATATCATCAAGGTTTGTAGCTCCAAAAATACCTTTTCTTTACACTGTAAGTCTTAGGGTCTAAGACTTAGACATTAAATGCACCAGGGTCGCAAAAACGTGTGAATTAGAAAGGGAACCGCAAATGAGTTATTTGTACTAAGATTTATCCAGCACATCTCTTATTGTACATGCGCTGTTCATATTCCTGCCGTCGAAGAAGAATTATTGTGGAATGATTTGACCAAACAGAAGCACATATTGACAAACTCCCTCTGTAAAACAAGTTATTTAAATAAAAGGTTTAATGGTTTTTGCTTTATCCGATATCCATTGATGTAAGACAGGAAGAAGCAGAAGACATGACACGAGTCCAAATGTTTTTTCTGCCTGGCAACTAGAACAAATACTAATACTCAAAAACTTTAGATCTATATATCTTTCAAACACACCATTGCATTTGACAAGTCCTCACCTTTCATGTAGGACAAATTACTTCAATAGACATTACAATACTGTGGGGCTTTTTTTTACGTTTGCTCATTGCCACTGCTTACTGTCACAGTTAAATACACAGTGAGTCATTGTTAAGGTTTCCTTCATTTTGAATATTATATCAATATGTACTAATAACATCTTCACTGCAGTCATTTGTACTATACATAATCGAGGTCTTTGGCAGATACATGAATCTAATGGCTCCAGTAACCCTGCACTCTGAGCTAACAGAGCGTATCCTTCTTGAGATATTGAGCTCGGTTTATCCCTCATTACTTTTGTGATTAGCGCAGTTTAAGACACAAAAACAAATTTCCATCTTCATCAGCTCATATGCTCTGAATTTAATTTCTGTGCTTAAAGGTTGCATATTGTATTTCAAAAACAATCTGCAACAGTAAACATTAGGTTAGTTAATCCAAAGCTTATTTTGCATTCTTCATCGCTGTCGTCTAAATGATGTAACAGGATTGGCATATTTCCAGAGTGTCTGCAGGTATTTTGTTTAATAGAGCGGTTCGCTAAGGACATTTATTTTAGAACAGCAGCATCTGGTTACATCACTAGTCTCTTCCCTGAAAATTGAATGGGTTTTCATTCTAAAAACTAAGTGTGTGTCAGTCAATACAGCAACTGATGTTGGGTAACAGACAATCTCCCCTCAATTCATCCCTGGTTTCTCGGAGATGTCTTTTTTTAAATGTCCTGTAATGAACTAGGATAGTAACTGTTACATAACCAGCGTGTACCGTTAGCTGGACTATCTTTAGCACACCAACAAAACAGAAGGGAGAAGAGATACACAATAAAACCCTGAATAAGAGCGTGCTGAATGATTAATACACTCTGAACGAATGAAACTCAGATGCTGAGTCATTTTTTGTTTAGTTGTGTTTTAAATCTTTATTTCTCAAAAGCTTTAATGCTGAACAGACATAGAGAGTAACATTAGGTTAATGGGAGAAAATAACCATGTGCAGCACTGCAAGCATGTCTTTATTAAAGCAGCTTGAATGTGTGCATAATTACAGAGAAAGACCCTGAAAGGCATGATGTGCTGCTTCGTCTTTAAATCCTCTCCTGGGATTTGTGTTTTTGTTGCTAGGCAACCATACATTCAGTTAAGACACAGCTGTTATTCCCTCAAGCGTAGTAAACATTAAAAATGAATGATAAAAGGCAACTAGAATTGTCATGGTTGCATATAGGTTGGGTTTTTTCATCGACATAAAATAATTTTTATGGCCACTGCATAAGTCTCATTTGATCAAATTTAAAGATAAAGAATAGTAAAGTGCAGAGAGGATAAAGCGATGAATCCAGTGGTGATGACAAAGCTGAACTGCAGTGGAAACAACTAGAAGAGGCTGCCCTCTGCTGCTCAAATGTGCCCTGTGTGATCAGGCTCTTACTCTCCTATCACCATCCGCCACTGCTGCCATGCTACAGGGCTTCCTATAATAATGTGCATGACGTATGAGAATCAAGTCAAGCTAATTTAAGATTTGACAAGGATTTACTTGTTTGATTCCAGCAGGGGCTCCAGTTTTCTGTGTGAAAAATACAACCAGCCCTCCCTAACAACTACACAAAAACACCTGCTCAGTATTGTGTTACTGGGAGTGTCAGGTAAACCTTCTTCAGCAGAGATTACCACTACCTGTTCCTCCTCTCTCCTCCTTCTCCTGTCTCCACCCGCCCCTTCTGCAAATAGGAACACATGCAACCAACCCTCTTTGTGATACCTGCAGAGTGATCCATGGAGGGGATTCCCAGGCCACCGAGGGAAAATGGATCACTGGGTTTAAAGGGACTGCTTCCACTGGTGCTTTTGTTTTCCACACCAAACGGGCCCGAACTCTTCTGGCTGTCCATAGCAGAACCCATCCCCGTCTGGCCGAGAGCCAAGCCCATCCCGGACTGGAAGGGGGGCTGGCTGGACCCCACGGGCCCTCCCATCCCAGACTGAGAGAAACCTGATGGACAGACAGAGCACAGAGACCGGTCACCAACAGATAATACGTGTTTGTACTGCAGCTACATACACTATATAAACTGGTTGCTTCTTCTTTTTAAAGAATATAATATAATGCAATGATTCTCAATATTTTTGCAGACAAGGACCTCTCACAATATAAACTGGGGACCCCACATTTTGTTCCCTTGAAATAAAATTAAGATCATTTGTATAGAAAACATATTAAAGACATGTGAAGAATCTTATAGTAATGGATTTGTTGGATTGGAACGGATTATATATGAACCAATATGGATTTAAAAAACGAAAATATTTGTTGTCGATCTATGGAGCTTCTTCTTTAAATAAAACATTTAAACTTTCCACTGGAGTGCCATCAACACCATAGTTAAGAATATCTGCTGTAAGGAAGCTGTATTAGTAATGGTGAGTGCACGTTATAGCTATCTTTACTAAACAATGAACCCTTATTAAGAATTAACTGGCCTGCTAATTTATAGCGTATTACTAACAGCATTATTAACAGCTACTAAGTAGAATTAGAAAATGTCTTCCAGCCAAGTCCAGTTTTTCACCATATAATGAATGCCATTAGAATAATTTAAAACATTCTATAAATCCAGTCTAAATAATAAATGAACACATTACAACCACCAAATTTCAGCCGAATTAGTTGAAAGGGTTTTATATTCGGTATTGTTTGTAAACAAACAGATAGAAGGGATAATATGATACCCTTAAGTTTGTATTCAAAGGTTAAAAAAAGTAAAGTGGACCTAGAAATGAGTCAGGCATGCTGTTGTCCTTTGTCTTGTTCATGCTCCACTGATCCGTCCGCACACCCATCATAGGACCTGCAAAGATAGAGATAGAGAGGAGGAGAGAAAGAAAGATGGAGAGAAAAAGAGTGAAAGGGGGATCAAGGAGAACGATTTTAGCAAAGTACATTGGGGTCAGAGAGCCAGGGAGACAAAATGATGGGGGAGGATGTAAAAAAAGAGAGAAATGGTCGGAAGGGGAATGACATTTTTCTGTTTTTAAATATTCAAATCATTGAAGCTATGCCCAGAAATGTTGCAACTGGCAAGGTTTTTTTTTTTCAAACTGATCCAGAGGGGGAACTAAAAGATCCCATGTGACTCTGCACAGATTTCGCACATGCTGTCTACACTAAATTAGAACAACTGTGTGATACATAAATAGCACTCCCTCCCTTCCCCCTCACCAGACAGGTAGTCAGAGCTGAAGGCGGGCTGTCCTTGTGGGTCTTGGCGTCCCCCTAATGACATCATTGATGACATCATCCCTGGACCTACAAGGAGATAAAAACCAACATCAGCATAACCTCGGACAAGCTCATTATTCTGTCACATTTTTTCAGAGCCAAAACAAGCACTACTTAAATTCCCAGGTAGGACATGTCTGGAAAAATTGGAAATGACACCCAGACCTGGAAATATATGACCTACATGTTTGTGGCAAACACACACTGCCTCCTGCAGGCTTTCTTTTTAACATACTCTGAAAGCTGCACCTGAATCTGTCACTCTGCTCCTGTTGAACGGTCACACAGGTCCTGCTTCACAAAAACACTCTAGTGTGTGTCTGTGTGTGTGTGGTGTGCACATATATTTTGACAGTGAGGCAAACAGACACAATCCGTCACTGAAGGCACCATCACCATGGTTACACAAGGAGAGGACGACAGCATCTGGGTCTCCCTAGGCAACGCCCCGCTGTCAGTGGACGTTTCTTAAAGGATCGATGCACATGTGCCACCCACTGAGACACACACACACACACACTCTCACACACACACACACACGCACTATCGTTGAATGTTTAATAATACCGGTTCAGTCAGGGGAGCAGTAGGAGGGGAGTTAAGTGCTTCTGTATGATATAGGATGGATGATGTTATCCTTTGACATAA
Organism: Gobionotothen gibberifrons; assembly: GCA_943591055.1. Lineage (NCBI taxonomy): Eukaryota > Metazoa > Chordata > Actinopteri > Perciformes > Nototheniidae > Gobionotothen > Gobionotothen gibberifrons. The sequence goes on from CALSBZ010046932.1 coordinate 3,120,033, forward strand.
GTAAAGATTTGCACAGTAGACAATCCCATTAAGCAACACAGACATAAAATAGCTATTATCAAAATCTATCATATTAACAACTCAATAATACACATTTTAGTCTGCTTCATCGGGGGCAAAACCCGATCGAATTGTTGTTCAATTATTTAATTTGTGTAAAAAAAAGGACTTCACTTTTCAACAACAAATACTCCATACAAGCTTTACAAATGTGCTTTTTAATCAACATGTTATTTAGTTCTGGGCGCTCAGTAACAACAGTGGTGGAAGAAGCATGGACTAAACTTAAGGATAGGGAGGGTCATGTATTTAAGAATCAAAGTTTTGTTACATTTTGATATGCATCTGTCCATGGTCCTGACATATCAGTGGTAAAGATAGATAATTAGCCCTAAAACAAAATCAAATTGGAGACTTATCAGGTTGTACTACCTCCTGCTGAGACAATGAGTGTTTAGTTTGTCACTGCAGGGGTTAATGCTCAAGCTAAAAATCAGTTTTCCACCAAATGTTTTCAGGGGGAATGAGGACACATATTTTGGGCGCTGGGCCAGTATCAGTGTAATGGTGGATTTCATGAATAATTAACCAATCTGCATTAACTTTTACTTTAGGCTCACTGGATCGAGTGCAGCTGTTTTCTTTTTGAGTGCTTTGTGACTCAACTTAAAGAGCAACTTGCAGGTTAGACACACCAGTGAATAAATGTGTAGGAAAATGATGAATACGCTAGATTTTCCAAAAAATATACAGAAATATACACTACAGTGACATCTGGCGTCGTTTTTGTAAGACATTTTTACTTCCGCATAAAAAAAGCCTCCCCACGTGCATGATAGGTCCCCTTTAAATAAAATAAATAAATACATTCACTTAGCGCTTTTCTAGCATATCGCACAGCCGAATTCACAAAAATGTGCAATTGTGTAAAATGTGTAATTGTCACCGTTAGAAACCTATGATTATTTATGTGGGCCTATTCCGTTTTAATCTGTTTAATCTCTGTTAACTCTGCATCTGTTATTGTTATACAATCCGGTGCGCAGTGCGCCCTATAAAGTTCAAGTGCGTTGTTATTGCTACCCGGCTGCGTCTCAATCAACAATAAATCGTCTTCTGATTAGAAAAAACCTGCTGCATTTCGTGTGTAAAATCCCCCTGCCCCCCCAGCTCTGACTGACTTCCCGCGTCCCTGGTGGGGAGTGGCTCCTTATTTTCATCTAAAGTAACAGACAGAGAATCAGCACTTTTGAAACAGGGCTGAAACAGAGAGGTTTATGGGATGCTACAATGCATGTTTTGTATATGCGAGACCTATAATATATTGATGACAAATAGTATAATAGGAGACCTATAAGTACATTGTGTTCACAGGTACAAGGCATGTCAGTGAATTGTCAGTTAAGTAAACATGCAAAATATTTTATAATGGATTCTTTTTTTACTACTCAGCTAATAACACCATATTTAACAATGACACGTGTTCTTATAGTAATGTGTCTAACCTCCTCACTTGCCAGTGATTATGTCTTTTCTTACAAGGTCTTTTGTACTGTAACTATTCCCTTGTGCTTTAATTCAGCTTCAGCCCATTCACATTTCTCACTTCATTCATTCCACTTAAAACTGCCTGTGGGAGCTTTCTCACACACACTCCGCAGGAGGGGAAACCTGACAAGACTGCACATTTAATCTGAATACTGTTAAGGAGACATCTAAGAATGGTCCACACATGCTTGGACTGATGAATATTCATCTATGATAGCAAATTAAAACCACTTGAATTATCCCAAATGTTTGAGTGACATTTATGGAGGTGCAAAACTACATTGTTGGATTGACCCTTTAAGGGTGCTGACATAGCCTCTAACTTTTCTTCTCAGAGGTCAGAGTGCGGGGCTGTGTGCTGTGCTGTGCTGTGCTGTGCCTCCGAAGTGGTTTTGGGCTTGCTGAAGTGCACTTTGCGATGACGCACCAAACTGTCGGGGGACCCAAGGCTGAACCCAGCTGCTCCCCAGCTCCCAGCAACAGCTTTCTAGATGGAGGCATTCAACCTTCAGGCAAAACTATTTCAGTACATTTGGATACCGATTATATGGGTCAGTTACAGATGGTCAACAAGGTCATTTTTAAATATTTGCATTGAACCTACTTTGAATGTTGTGCTCATATCTTATTCCAGGGCTGCGTTTACAAGCTAACATTTGGTGGGTTTTAATGAAACCCTGCTTTGGTTTAAGCCCTGGTGCATTTTTATGTTGGCACATTATGAGTGCAGTTAGTTAACCTGTTAAGCCCGGAGCCTGTTTTTCAGGCCTCAGGCTCGAAAATGACATTCCCAGAACAAATGACTATATCTTCACTTCTAAAAAGGGGTAAATTAATAATCTTTTTTCTCAAAGCAATGATACACCTGTGAGTTGGATGTAGAAAAGTCAGAATCAATATAGATTATTTTTATTTTAAAGTAAATTCAGATTGAACATGACAAAAAATGAAAATTATAGTTTCCGTCTAAAGAAAACCCATTACTTATAGTGAAAACTACCCTTAAATGATGGGATAGTAAACCTTTAGGAATCCAAAGTATAACGTATAATAAGTACCCTGTATCAAGGTTGATGCAAAACAAGTGACATGTGAACTTTTTAGAGAGGTTTAGGAAGAAAAAAAACACCTCTGGGTACATTTGGGTGCTCTGTTACACTCTAATGAAAAATAGGTTTATTGCCATAAATGTTATGATGGATTATCAGTAATCATTTCAAAGTGACAGAGACATTGGATTAACCTTCAGCAGCGTTTTTTAATGCGTTTTAATGCCCTTGAACATAACTTTTGATCAGAAAACAGCAAAGGTTTTGTATTTGCTGCTTTGGCCCTGTAAAGTGAAGTTGTGTGTTTTCTTTCCTGGCTTTCGCTAAGTAAAGTAAAGTTGTGTGCTTTGGTCGTAAAGTGATGATACGTATACCAATGGAATCTGTGGAATCTCAGCTTTCATGTGATATCTAGTTTGTGTAGATAGCATGAAGTAAATATTGAAAATATAAGATTAACTCCATTTCGGGAAAGGGGTCTATGGTAACCATTCATCCTCTTAAAATACACTTAATCCACAAGACACAATTTGATCCCATCAGCCATAATGGCCTTGAAAACATTGTGTTGCATTTGGGTTCTTCCTCCTGCTGCTTAGATAGTATTCCCACAAGCTTCCTGAAACATGTTTTTAAATTGCATGGCATCAGAGCTACTAGAGATAGTCTAGTCAACACCTCCCTCAGCTCAGGACAGTTCACAAAAGCACTAAAAACAGCAGTAATCAAGCCTCTTTTAAATAAAAAAAAACCTAGACAACTCAATCATGCAGAATTATAGGCCAATTTCAAACCTACCCTTCTTGGGTAAAAGTATAGAAAAAGCTGTTTTCCATCAGCTCAACTATTTTTTGGCACAAAATAACTGCTTTGATGCTCTCCAGTCTGGATTCAGAGTCCATCACAGCACTGAGACCGCACTTATGAGGGTCTTAAACGACATATATTTAAACACAGACAAGGGGCAAATCACTATTTTGGTACTGCTGGACCTCAGTGCCACCGTTGATACAGTGGACCACAAAATATTACTGGTTGGTTTATCTGGCAAAGCACTTAATTGGTTCAAAACGTATCTGCAGGAGAGGGACTTATTTGTGTCTGTTGGTTCTTTTAAACGCAACAAACAGCAATGACTTGTGGAGTTCCCCAAGGGTCGATTCTTGGTCCAATTCTATTCAACATATACATGCTTCCACTAGCCCAGATCCTAAAAGTAAACAAAATGTTGTACCACAAATTACAATTATGCGCATGACACTCAGTTACACATTACAATAAAGCCTGGCGACTACGGACCACTACAATCCCTCACCAACTGCATGGAACAAATCAGTAGCTGGATGAGCAACAATTTCCTACAATTAAACAAAAACAAAACAGAGACAATTATCTTTGGTACCAAAAAGGAGGAACAGGCTGAAGTAAGCGCTAAACTAGAAGCCCTACTGCTAAATACATCGGAAAAGGAGAGAAATCTAGGCGTAGTTCTGGACCCCGACCTCAATTTCAAATCCCACATCAACACAATTACTAAATCAGCATACAAAAAACATAGCCAGACTTAGAACATTCATGTCTCAACAAGACCTTGAAAAACTAGTTCACGCCTTTGTTTTTAGCAGGCTTGATTACTATAATAGTGTATTTACAGGTCTCTGTAAAAAATCGGTTAAAAAACTACAACTAATCCAGAACGCCGCTGCCAGAGTCCTGACCAAAACAAAAAGAGTAGAACACATCACCCCAGTACTCAGATCTCTGCACTGGCTACCAGTAGCTTACATAATCTATTTTACAATTATATTGCTAACTTATAAAGCATTAAATGGTTTGGGACCCCAATATATGTCCGACATGCTTCCCTGTTACGAGCCTCCCAGAGCTCTGAGATCATCGGGGGCAGGCTTACTCATTGTTCCCCGGCTCAGAACCAAACACGCCGAAGCTGCTTTAAAGGTGGGGTAGGTAATTTTGGAGAAACCAGCTCGAGTGCGCTAGAATTTGAAAATACACAGCCGGAAAAAATCTGCCACTTCCTTACACAACCCCTCCTCCAACACACACGAATGCGCACATGACCAATGAGGGCACGAGATAAGTTTGTCATCCAGTTATTTTAGCCGGGCCGGCTAAAATGATTGGTCGTGCTTTTTACAGTACTACGGCTTCCACAGATTACATTTTTGTATGGATTTTTTGTCAAAGCACTTAAGATATTCATTGCTATAAGGATGTTAAGAGCATTCCATGGAATATATATATATAGTTTTTATGCTCCCCACAAATGGAATAAACTTCCAGAAAACCTGAGTTCTTTTAAGTCGAGGCTAAAAACACTACTTTTTAGAGCTGCTTACCTAGAAGCCTTTTAACTTGTTTTAGCACCTACCATACTTACAATGTCATTTTTTAACTATTTTGTATCTCATTAATGCATTGTTTTTATGAATCTGTTATTCCATTATGTTTATTTATTGTGTTCCTCTCTGTTGTCTTACTATTATGTGTTAATGATCAGGTAAAGCACTTTGAATTGCCTCTGCGTCTGAAATGTGCTATATAAATAAACGTACCTTAACTTACCTTACCTAAGTGTGTTAGCACTCTTTCGCTTAGTGCTAATTCAGAGGCTTGGTGTTACCCTTGTTTAACTAAAAACGCCGGTGGGGTCAATCGGGCTTAACAGGTTAACACTGTGTCCGAACCAAATGAACAGTTTCAGGACCGCTTGATTCCAAGTGAACCATGGTGTAGTTTAATCACAGTGAGAAGAAAATCTGCAAAACTTGCAGGAAGTGAACTAAAGCGCGGGGATTATGGGCTGCCGGCATGGAGATTAATTGAGATGGACTGAGGTGAACAGCAGGTTAACATGAGTGGGAGAGGATTATCTTGGACTCTTGCAGATCGACGATGTTTGCAGGATATCTGGGTATCAGCGATGATTACACTTTGATGATTACACTTTCGATTCCCAACCCTACCGGTTGGGAATCGAAACTCGGTTCCAAATGAGAACCGATAAGAAAATGTCCGGTACCGGGTACCCATACAAAATATACAATTTCGGTTCTGCTTAACGGTTCCTAAACGCTGTAGACTAACCCTTTAGAAAGCCTACATATCTGCACGGACGTAGGCTAAGGCTACGTAGCTATCTGTAAGGACCTGTAGTAACGTGACGACGTCACGCATCAATGGAACAGCAGCGTGTGATTTGTTTACATACCCAGCATGCACGGCTCAGTCACTTCATAACACCAAAGATGGATCGCGGTAAATGCTCAAAAGTGTGGCTCCACTAAACACAAACATAGAAAGGTAAGGCACAATGCAATGCCTGTGGCAAGCTATTAGCTTGTTCATCAGGTTGCACAAAAAAATTACAGCCTTTAGTGGCTTGCAGTCTCCGAGCCAGAGTATGGCATCAATAGCCAGCACTAGCACCCCGGACCGGCCGCTTGCATGTCCAGAAGTGCCAGGTACAGCTCGCTGCGACACACCGTTCTCTTTGGCATTAAAAGGAAAGCTGAGCAAAGAAAAAACGGAGGAGTTTCACAGAGCGGTAACAGCATTTGTTGTCAAAGGGCTACATCCCTTCTCGGTTGTCGAAGCTCCGGCATTTAGGTAGGCAAGGTTAAAAAAAAGTGTAACTATAGTGTTACTGTTATAAAACTTATGTTGAATATTTTTTTGCAGGGAAATGACCAAGGCCCTAAATCCAAAGTACACGCCTCCCTCCAGAGTTAGCTTAAGCTTGATTCCTGCCTGGTATAAGGTGCAAAAATCAAACATTGTATTTGAGCTAAGTGGTTTTAGCAAAGTTGCCATAACCATCGATGGCTGGACAAGCATTTCACAAGACCATTACCTTACAGTGACAGCTGACTATATAATTGAGGGAAAGATGCCCAAACAGGACATGTGGTGGCTGAAGAAATTGGAGAAATTCTGCAAGAATTTGGCATTATCAATAAAATAGTGGCTGTCACGGTTGATAATGCAGCGAACATGGATGTGGCCATAAAAAGGCTACATTTCATAAAGCTAGGCTGTTTTGCACACACACTCAATCTTGGGGCACAAAGTGTCTATTCTCTGGCATCGGTGACAAAATGGACAGCAAAGATCAGGGATGTTGTCGTCTGGATGAAGCGTTCATCCATGGGAAAGACTGTGCTCCGGGAAAAGCAACAACTCCTACTAAGCAACCCTCAGATTACTTCATTTAACCATTCTATACGACAGCTCATTAGTGCATTATGTATATTTTGAAGGTCTTCATTTGTTAACACAATGCAAGAAACATTATATAGACCTTATACAAACTGAATCTCCTTATATAGATGATCATGATGAGACAAGATAACTTTATTGTCTGTCACAAAGGAACACAAACAATGCATATTTAAAATGCATTTAAACACATACACGTAGAATATAAATAAAACTGTTCAAAAAAGAATCACATTTCTCAATCAGATTTTCTTGTTTGTGTTATAGGTCTGCCAAAACACTCTCTAATTCTTGATGTGAGAACTCGTTGGAATTCCCTCTACATGATGTTGGAACGATTCCTTGAGCAATATCCTGCCATTCAAGCAGCCAGGCTCGATCAGCGTCTGAGAAAGCCAATGGAGAGGGACCGACTTGCTCGACTGACAGAGGACGATTTTAGAATGGCAGAGGAATTCATCCATCTGATGAAAGTCTTATACACATCCACACTCTGTGTTTCCTCTGAAAAGAGCCCCACTTGCGGTCAGATCCTTCCAATTCTCCGAAAGCTTGAGAAGCATTTCACTGTTGATGAAGAGGGAGACACAGTGTTGGTGTCCAGCCTGAAGCAGGCTGTCTGGGGAAACCTTTCCTAGCGGTACCAAACTGATGGCATCAGAAACTTTCTTGAAGAGGCCACTGCATTAGACCCTCATTTCAAACACCATGTGGAGGACAGCACTGTCTGGGACCGGATCAAGGAGAAGGTGATGGTAGGAAAGCTGACTGAGTCTGAACAGCCAACAGAACAGGACCGTGGTGAAGAAGATGGTGTAACACAGCAGCAGTCTCTCACTCAAAGAGAGAATGAGGAGGAAGAAGATGGAGAGGAGAGTGAGGAAGAGCAGGAGCAGCCACCTCCCTGCAGCAGCAAGAGGGCTAAAAATGACTCTGCTTGAGGAGCTTTTTGCTGCTGAAGACAGCCTGAAGATAAATAACTTATGAACAAGCACCACGTCCACCCAGCAGTACCAGACTGACAGAGACCTGAAGATGTACCAAGACATGCCACCTACAATGACATCTGATGACCCTGCTGCCTGGTGGTGGAACAAAATAACCACTTATCCTTTGCTCTCAGAGGTGGCCTTCATATTTGTGTGTGCAGGCTTCCTCAACCCCTAATGAGAGGGTTTTCTTATCCCTTATTGTTGCTCGGACAGGAGGACTTATATGACTTACTGTATGTCAGTAGGTTTCCTGCTGCTACCTCAGTTGAAATAAAGCACAGCTATTGTGTATTTTTTGTATTTATAAAAATGTCAGTTAAAGCTTGAAAGAATAAAGATATTTTTGTTATCTAAACATTTGACCTCTTTCTTTTACAATTTTGGAATTGAAACGGGCAATCGATAAGAACTGGAATCGATAAGCAGAATCGGAATCGATACATTTCAAACGATACCCATCCCTAATGAAGGGTCAGTAAAGCTTGTAAGAAATGTCTTTAATTTTGGTAAAACTCAAGGCTGATCGATTATCTTCTTGGGGTCAAAGGTCAAATGTAAAATAGGACAAAGTGACATTTTGGAAAGTCATGGATGTAAACTGCAAATGAACCGTTTGCTGATGCATACACCCACGAGGTGGTTATTCCAGTACACCAGGCAACAGTAAACTCATTACCCTCCATGAATGACGCATCCGTTTTGATCTTTGAGGTAAATGCAGAGAAATCCTTTAGCTAATTTGTGTAATAGGCCTGCTGAAAATGCAACGCCGGTCACAGTTTTTCCATAATCTGATAAATGACGTCTGTTATGAAGAAATCAAAACTCAAAAAGGAGTTTTTACAGACCAGAGGAGACCTAGGAAACACAAAACCTTTGAGTTGTTAATATTGTTTCTCTTTGTTTATACATATATCCCCAAAATGTAAAACCGCTCTGAAATCCCGTCCCTATCCATCTTAATCTCCTGATGCGCAGGCCTGTCCCTGCTCCTTGCCCTGTTTAATGCAGCTAATATTGGCATGTGTATGTTGCTAATGCTTAAGTCTATCTCTCCAAGCCAAGGACAGGGGTAGGTGAAAGTCAAACTGCAGCATCACATACTCACTCACAGCTGTCACTACCTCTGGAAAAGACAAGCACTTAGAGGGAGGGAGAGAGGGGGAAGGGAGGGAGGAGGAAGGCAGCGAGCACTAATGGCACATTTCCACGTCCACACTCACAACAACGGCCTATACAGACATAAATAAACCAGCGACTGTATTCGCCATGACACAGACAGTCTGTGGTTTGTACTTGTTTAAATTTTGTCGAGTTTCTGAACAGATATGAGGAGCTGTGAGCTTGAGTGCAAACAGCTAACGGCTGATGTTGGTTTTGTGGTTCGCATTGAAGATAAGGTCGCGGCTCCGCCTACACTGCGTTACTATAGTTACTGCCCCAGCAACTAAACTGTAATGGAAACGCAGCATAAAGTGAGCCTGGCCTACCAAGGCCTAACTATACCGTACTAAGCCGTGCGAGGCCCTGCAGTGGAAATGCGCCATTAAGTGGTGTCCCTTTCTGGTGGGACCGTGCCTTCATCAACGAGTGTGGATGTTTCCCTTGTACCAAATGTTTGAACACATAACATTGGAACACTGTTTGGAGGTGAATACAACTTAGAAAATAAATCATACAGGTATAAGAAAGAGGCAGAGGGGAGGAGGATGGGAGATAAATTGCTTGTATTTTTGTTTAAATGGCTGGAGGGATACACAAAATGGAGCAACCTTTAAAAGAATGGATTGAAGGAGAACTGATTACTAATCTAAAAGAGAAAATAAGAGAGATGCATGACATCAGAGTATGACTTAATGACGGGGAAATAAAATACACGGAAACCAAAACAGAGGGAGGCAGAGGAACAGGAGGATTATTGTCTCCTCTGGGTGATGGTTTTGCTGTTGTGATGACAGCCATTAACAGCAAAACAACACACTCCAGATGTGGTGCAATAATGGTGCAATCCCATGGCCAATGAAAACATGATGCAAATCCTATTACTGTGACAAACAGACCGTGGAACTGCTGGTACCTCTGGGGTACTCTCCTTAACTGTACTAAACCAGCCAAGTTTTCATCTAATTGTAATGCAAATGTTAACCTAATTTTCAAAAAATCTCCACTAGAATTTGTTTAAAGGGGACCTATCATGCAAAACGCACTTTTTGATGTATTTTATACATAAATATGTGTCCCCGCCCCGGTGTGTCAGGGAACTCACGCAGCGACAAAAAATAAAACCCTCTCTTTTTTCCTCCATACCCAAATCTCCAAAAACGGGGGTACAACGGAGCTGATCCAGATTTGCGTCCGATATGATGTAATACCGGAAATGTGGGCTGGCTTTACACCCATGGCCCTATCAGAAACGTTGCTATCAGAAACAATGCCCGACTGTTTTAGACGTAATATGGTCTGTGTTTACATTAGCATCGCTAACACTCAGAGCTAACCTGTACTGCACAGAGCATGTGTGTGAAGAAGCAGGAAATAAAAAGGAACTCACCTTGTGGTATAACCGGCAAGAGAGAAAGCCTTTGAGCTCCATACTGTTTCAGAAATAATCCTTGATAATCCATGATATGGCGTTTCATCACAGCAGAATCTGCTGGTAGAATCTCCCGCATGAGCTCAGCCCCCTCCTTTTTTCTTGATCAATTCTTTTTTTTTTTAAAGCTTTATACTCCAAATCAGCACTTTTGAAATAGAGGGATATAAGGCATAGCTAGAATGGGTGATCTGTTTGGTATTTTGAGCAAAACACTTCATAGACATGTTTTTTATATATTTGTATATATCTGAGACCTATGCTGTTCCTAGCAGTTGTACTGACAATGTAATATTCCATATGAAGTTAGAATGTAACTTGTTGAAAGCAAGTTGTAAGCATGGAACGTTACGTAAGAAAGCAACATAAAGAATTATGTTAAAGTAACATTTCATTTGGAGTATGCAAGTAACTTTATGTAAAAATAACTCAACGGTGATTTTGGTTTCACAAAAGGACACAGGTCTCTTTGGTTGTTTTATTTTACTATCACATCAAATTATTTGATAATCCTGCTGCAATTAGCTGATTTCGATGTTATAACTGAAAGAAATCAGGGCCAACATTGCAAGAATGAATCAAGTTTTAATAAGCAGTCCTTTCACTTCTTCATCCCAAACTGTTGCATTACAACGAGACTACAACTCGTAAATTAAAGCTAAAACCATTTAGGCTCCACACAACACAGATGCTGTGTCTGTCAGTGTTCCAGAAGTGCTGTAAAAGCTTCAGTTACATCATATTCACTTCAACATGATCTGCTGAACTCAGCACACGCATCCAAATGATTGCCAGTGACAGCCAAGGTGTGTGTGTGATGACCTCACCAGAACAGCATGTGTGTGTGTGAGGCTGCTGGTATTGATGTTCCACTGTGCTGCAGTCACATGTGACTGCAGTGTCTTTTACTGTAACACACACACACAGATACAAATGCAGACCCATGCACTCAAGAGTGCACACACACACAACTTATTAATGCAGTGGTCCCTCTCTCCTCTTCCCTCTCTCTCCCCTGTACCTCGCTCAAACACACGTACAGTGAAAGTACACACACTGCAGAGATGTGTTCTCATGCCTCAGCAAACACAGTTCCTTCCCAGCTTGAGTGAAACACTAGCAGACTGCGGTATAACTTTATACTCTGACTAGACTTAAACCTGGGTGATCCTACATCCAAGGTCAGTCAAAAGTTATAATAAATCATGAAAACTGTGTGGATGGAAAATATCTGAAAGTAATTACAGTTCCTTTGCACTCTCTGATAAAAGTAGCCTAATAAAAACATAATGAAATATTGCTTTAAAATGATTAAGAAATTGAAAAAAGTCAATGTTATTGAAAACTGTTTTGTAAAAATGTATTAGTTGAACTAAAGTGTGGGGTCACCGCTTAGCTCACTTGGTAGAGTTTACAGATTAAATCATCTCTTCTATCTCCTCCTTTCAAATCTAGTTCTCCAAAAGAGGCTAAACTGTCCAATAAAATCATCTTAAACAAATAAAATGAATAATGTGTTCCTTTAGTGAAATATGTGACTTACAGTAATACATCACTTTAAACATTTCACAATCAAACCAGAAAGAAATTAACCTTTGCGATTCAATATGTTATTCATAATGATGCCAAGTAAATTTGGGATTAACAGATCTGTATGACCCTTTTTCAAATATATGTGACCGGTTAAATCTTAGAAAAGGAAACGGCTTGATTTTTCAAAGGTCAATAAAGTATGTAGGGATACAAAATGGGCAGGACTAAAGGTTTGCCCTTACTGACATTGAGGATGGATGATATGTTGGTTTTCCATTCATTTCAAATAGCAGAAGTCAGTTTTATGAAGTCAAAAAATAAAATGAAAGGAAAAGCAAAACATTTCAAACTACAGAATAAATAAGATAAAGATGAATAAGTAACAAGACAAGATATGTAGAAACAAATAAGAAAGACAGTTGGAGATGACCATGAATAAGAAAAACAACAAAAAATAAAAAGACAGATGATGTGAAAATAAAAAGAAATAGAAAGAGTGTCTGGGATTTATGAAAAAATGGTTTAGCTGTTTTACTAAGGGTGATAGAGATGGGTGATCCTCCCTTGTCTCAAACAATAGATCTCATTGATTGGTACTGGTTCTGACATGTACCCTGACCATCAGACTGAATATGCCAATATGTCAATCTAGCAAGTTATGTCAAAGATATTTGATATTAACAGATAACATTTCTCATGGAACTCATAAGACATTATTGTCACCCTGTCCGTCCCTACACACTGCCAAATCCTGCCTCTCTGTCACCCCTCTACAGAGAGAATAGGTTCCTCCAAAACGTATTTGACATGTCTTTTTATGGGAAAGTGACTTTTAGGAGACCAGGCCTCCAGTATATAACCTGCCCATTTCCACTAATTTCCTTCGTCAAAGTAGCACTGTTGTTTTTTCAAGCCTCCAGGACCCTATTCTGACCCAGTCCCGGAGGTAGTACCTGCATGTACTGTAAGCCTTTATTTCTCAAATAAATTATATACCATCAAGAGCACCACAGAGGGACTCTGTTGAACTTTTTGTAGCATCCAATAGAAAGAGTCAAAGGTTATCAATCAGTAGAAAGTTGAAAAGATCAAGGACATCAGAGACAATATATAATGAGAAACCCAATGGGCCTAGAATTCATCCTTGAGGGGTCCCACATCAAGGTTAATATCCTATCACATGAGGGTCTGTGGTGCATTAGGAATCTGATTGACGGCCTATGATATGAAAACATTTGTGAAGCCCGGTGGTAAAACATCTGTTTTCCACACACAGTGTCTCCAACACCCATATGGCACTTACAAAATGTAGCCTAAAGACCAATATAGTTACCAGTATTTTATATAGTCACACAAACAGCCAGAGGATGTGTGCCTGCTTATGGTGATCATCATCATACCAGCTGGGCATGGGTATGTCACACATTGCATGTGAGAGAGGATACGACAGGCTGGTGGTTTATCATAAAGGATTCAGAAATAATGCACGCACTTCTGGCCGATGTGCCACCTCCATTTAACAGCAATATATCAAACTAATCAGCAGCCAGACAATTTATTACCATGATGAATCTGGAATTGGTAATGTATACATGAAATTCTGATAAGCAACTTGACATCTTTGAATGTCACATTAATGTTTCAAAATACTGCAAAGTTATAATAATTGAATTTACAACTGCTTCTTCAGAGTTTTAATCATAAGTTAAGTTTCCTCATCTTTAGGAGTATTACTCACCCTTTATCAAATGTCATGTAATGTCTTTGGATGAAGTTTTCTATATTGTGTATAAAATTGGTCCAGTGTTTTTGGATCTCGACCGATAAAAAGGACTTAAAGTCAGGGTATCTTCCTTGTGAATCCCAAAAATATTAACATAGCTTATCTATCTACAAGTGCTATCAAAAATATTGTTCCCTTAAGCTTGTTGTTATTTAAAAACGGACAGCTATATACAGTCTCACATTCAACTCATTGTACCACACTGTGTCACTGGCTGGGAGCTGATTGTGTGTGTTTGAGTGTGTTGATGGTAATGATGCTTATACAGCACTGTCTCCAGGCTGACACAGCGCAACAATGACAGAGAGATAGAAAGACCACATCAGCGAATAGAAATGAGACCAGAGGAAAAATTAAGCACCAATATAAAAAGCAATAAGTGAAAACAATAAATATATAATGAGTCAAGATAAGGCCTGAAAAACACAAGAAGAACGCAGGAGAAATAAAGAGAGCTTGAGAAATAGCGACGTAGTGAGACACTCAGTTAATTTAAGTCTAGACAGGGTTGGCCAAAGTGACAAGGCAATTACACTTTATCTTCGACACACACACACACACACACAGCAGGATCCCTGATGGCCCTGATACATAGAGTAGTCTAAGGAGCTTGTAGTGTCTGTATTTTGTGCAGTGATATTAACAGAACAAAAAAAAATCCACTATTATCATCGGACTGCTATTGATAACTAGTATTCAAATCACATGATCTACTAATTTTACATGTTTTAGTATGCAGTACCCTACGTTTTTGAAAACAACATTAATTATTAACAAATCTTGTTTCTACGGTATAACATCTGAGGAGAAAGCCATTGTATTGCAGCGCGTGTTAAACTCAGAATTAATAAATGATCACTGCATTAGTACAATTGTTAACAATAACAACTGTCCTTTGGTCAAAGCAGGACTGGGAAATAAATGGAATTTTGATTTCATGTACAATTTTGGCATCCAAAAAGGATGAAAACAAGATAATCAAGATTATTCGATTACTTTTGCTAGGTTATGCTCATATTTTGCTCATTTCCTTACAGCCAACGGCTCTATGATTGAAGGGGGTTACTAAAGTGAAGTATCCCAATGCTGACTATGTTTGGTAGCTTTTCTGAGCTAACGTTAGCGCACAAAGCTAAAAGGTTTGCTAGTCACTTATTACAACTATTAAGAGGGAGATACGTTTTCAGATGTGACAAAAAACACTAATTTATTATCATCTCCAGCTTGCTTTCGTGTTTTAATATTGTTGGCCATTTAATGAATAAAGCGATTCAAAGGGGACTTTACTCATGGGTACCAGCCCACAGAGGAAAGAAAGCAACTACATTTCATCATTCTCTCAATAGAAAATAAAAACTAGTGTTGTTCCTTGTTGGCACAAATGACCCCCCTCCCTTGAGGTTTGAACAAAGCCCCCTCTATATATTAATCCATGTCTCTGTGTCTCTACAGGGCTTTTGTGTCTGCTCTATTTAACTGCCCAGCTCTGGACTGCTCTCCTTTCCTCAAATCCTCCAGTAGTCTCTTATCTTTATTGCTTCTTTCCTAATCTCCCAGCTCTACACTTTATTTCTACCAGTCATCCATCTTTTGTTCACTTCATCTGTAACAGTCAGAATAAGCTACAACATGTCAGGCACTTTTACAAGCAACTAATGAAGCTTAGTAAAAGTTCAGTAATAAAGACTCATTATCTGTCTCTTGTTTTTATCTAATCATCTGATGGGTGTTTACTCTTTCAAGCTAAACCAATCAGATTTTGCCAAATTCTCCCTGAGCCAATGATAACGTTCCTGTCAAACTGGTAAGATGACTCTTCACATTTTACACTTCGGACAAACACATATTTCCTTAATGCTGCTGACAGAAAATAAGACAGAATGTAAAAAACCTATCAAATTACTACTTTATTCCTTCAAAAAAGAGCCTCAAGAGAGGTCTGTTGACTCACCTCGAGCAATAGAGTGGTGCAGTGACGAGTCCTAAAACCCGGAAGTGAGTTAGCATTTTACCACGTCCGGTTCCCTCGTCTCAGAGTCAATGGGATTTCTCCATAGGATTTTGGAAAATAGCTCGAAATAAGGTCTGTGTTTGACACAAATGTAAGCGACGGATCACGTTTTGTTCTATGACATTAAATACATCAGCAGTGACCCCGCTGGTGATTTTTGAAAAGTTTACGTGTCTGAAAAACGATGGTCGTTAACAAGTGGCTGAATAGGACTACAGAAGTCGTTGAGGACGTTGTACGTCATTACGCCGAACACGTAAACACTCCTGCTAAGTTTGTTTGCCCCTGTTCTGCTGGAAAGCAAGTACCTGCGTTCTTGCAAACTCTTAAAACAAACGCTTCAACTTGTACAATTTTGAATCTGTATTTTTGAATATCGATCTTAAATTGGCGTGACGTTGAAGTCGTGCGACCCTGCTGTTACATAAAACACATGAAGACAAAGTGAATGACAGATTCTCCTGAAAAGGACTTCAAGTCTGTAGTTCGTTTATAGCATAACGTTAGCATTTTGCTTCTGGCGATTAGATTTATGATTAGAAAATTATAAAAGTAGGGTAGACATGTGGAGATTATCCGGCTGAACAAAACGTGCATTTATCAAACAGGTTCGTTTTCCACAGACCTTATTTCGAGCTATTTTCCAAAATCCTATGGAGAAATCCCATTGCTTTTTTGTCGAGGAAACCCATGCGCAGCTTACTTCCGGGTAAATACGTCATCCCTGCACCACTCTATATGGATATCAAAACAGTTTCATAATCTTTGAATGGCTCTAGATAACCCTTCTTGAGTCTGAGAAATAACCAATATGAGTTTGGAGTGATGTTATCAGGGTTATCCCAGCTGAGCCTTGGAGACCACAATATCTGTTATACAGCAAGCTTTTTAATGAAAAGATGTTGTTATTGTGCTGTAATGGGGTTTTGAAAGTTGAACCTTTCTATAGACGAAAGGATCAGGATGTATTGATCTATGCTGCTTCAATTTGAATCCTAAACAAATATAATGAAGGTGTATTACATTAGTTATACTTTTGAATTCATAAGACATGGTTAGGACACAAACAGTGCAATACAGTTTTATTTTACCCAGACGACTTAAATTCAAAACCAGTGGCTCTTGTAAATGCCCACAAGCCAACTCAACTCTCACTCCCTCCTGAAAAGAGGACGTCCCCTAGAGGGATCAACATCACATCCTCTTCCTCTTCACATCTTTGCTCAAACGCTCACAGCGACTCACCACTCTTGGTGTCCTTTCCATCCAGTAAGGGTCGGTAGTCGCTCTTGGAGACCGTCTCTCCCACCTTGTCATCATAGCTCTCTTTCTCCAGTGAAGCCACAAAGTCCCTCTTCATTAGGGCCTCAGCAGGGGCCCCACCTGGGACCCCACCTCCACCCCCACCCAGAGCATCTCGCAGGCTCAGGTCCATAGTCCTGTTACTATGGAGAGAAAAAGGAGAGGTGTGATTACATTTATTATTTGTTTATGACTGCCTCTTTTTTGCTGTCTTTATAGTCGTATTTCCTGTTCGTCATAAATGAAACTGCACCCTCTTCCTTTCAATGATCATCATTCATACAGTATGCGACTGACCTCTTACATCTTTTGCAAGCTTGTCGATTCAGGTGAGAGTGCAAACTATTTCTAGACAGATTGCAGATGCAGGATGATAACAGAAACTGAAGTGTGTGATACGTTTCTTTACCCTGTGCTTTAGATGTTCTACATACAGACAGTATGTCCTCTCTCTCAATAGAGGTACATGCTTGCTTGTGCAATACCAATCTAAGGGAGAGTCGAAGGGATATAACTATTGAAACTTTGGTGGATTTCAATTAATTCATTATTTCAATGAAAATAGAAAAACTGAACCAACTACCTCTCTTTCCTAAAGCTACTAAGATATATGACACGATAATACTTCAATGGTCAGATCAGGTCTGAAAGTTGACTTGCATCACAGCAGCTCCATTTGCAACATCAACGTCATGGATAAATATCAAGACACAATACATGAAAAATCACTGATAGAAACATGCTCAAAGAGCCTTTAGCGTGCATTTCATCTGGGATTTAGCTCTGCATTTACTGTTAAGATTGACGTTATGAATAGGGATGGGTATCGTTTGAAATGTATTGATTCCGATTCCGGTTCTGCTTATCGATTCCGGTTCTTATCGATTCCCCGTTTCGATTCAAAATTGTAAAAGAAAGGGGTCAAACGTTTAGATAACAAAAATATCTTTATTCTTTTAAGCTTTAACTGACATTTTTACAAATAAAAAATATACATGCAATACAAATGTATTAACAGGCATGACACTGTGCCTCGTCTTTTTCTTTTTTAGTGTAGTGGAGCCTCACTTTAGAGCATTTACCGCGATCCATCTTTGGTGTTATGAAGTGACTGAGCTCGTGAACTGTCTACGGGAGGGCGGGGCCGGGGGGAGCATCGCTGCAGGGCAACTGTGGACCTCTGTCGCCTGTCAGCGCAACTTACATGATGCCGTTTGAAAAAATTAAGGGCGGTGCCGGCCGTCAGCGTACCGAGCCGGCCGTCAGGGTTCTGTGATTCTCCAGAACACACAGATGGCCAGTCCGCTATGTATTCCACCGGGTCACCGCGGCGCAGACGGACCCGGTGGAATACAGGGTCTACCGTGTTTAGGAACCGTTAAGCAGAACCGAAATTGTATATTTTGTATGGGTACCCGGAACCCGGCATTTTCTTATCGGTTCTCATCTGCAACCGAGTTTCGGTTCCCAACCCTACTGATGCACAAAGGAGTGCTTCAGCCTGACTTTATTGAATCGTGGGACCCTGTATCTTTGATAAGATGGTAGCAGTCCATATTTGCTGTTCAGAACATGGTTTGGGTCAGAGATGATGTTGTTGGACGGTTGTTATGATAGGATGACTCATAAATTCTCTTATATACCTGCAAAACAAAATTCTACTGAGTGTAGATGTTCTTTTCTACTGTCTTGGCACTCATCTGGATATTATAGCAGCTGTTTAACATCAATGAGGCACTTCTACTTATGAAGTGGTCAATACAAATATAAATAAAAAATGGCCACTAAATAAGTAATGCAAAAGCAAACCATAAATCCTTTGTCTATCTCGAGTCTCTGCATGTTTTTTTCCCATCAACCTTGTTTTTCAGCCTGGATTCTGGAGTGTTAGCGCCTGGCAACAAGATGGTAATGTGTCCTCGCGCATTGACTTGCCGCTGTCAGGCATCAAGATGCCACCATTGTGTGGAGCGACACAGGAAACAATGGGTGCCAGTGTTTTGATGTGTGTCATACTCTGCAAGCGTGTGTTGCCAGCGGTTGCCAGTACGAAGCTTGTCACTTAAATGAGCTGGTCCACCTTAAAAGGTCCGCCTTCCTTACATAAGCTTGAGGTAAAGTGGTCAGTAGCTTCCGGGATTCCATTTTATCATAAGGTGGCAAGCAAGACACAGGGACTTAGCTTAGCATTTTTCGTGTACAAATAAACCTTAAACACACTGCACTGCCACGTTCACAGCAATAACCTTAGTACTAATTTCCTATTTGATGTCACACACGCTTGCTTTCCTACTGCACACTTGATAACATGTTAAAGTTAACTCTTGAAGACGTTTGCTACTTGTAACACATTTTGGATAGAAAACAACTTAAACATGTTTTCCTTTTTGTATTCCCTGATGCTTAGGTCCAGCGGGAATTGCAATACATTGGAGTGTGGACGTTATTAATATTGTGGTAACCACTGTCAAGTATCTTGTCTGTAATGACATTCAGTGCAATGCATATGAAGTTCTTATAATAATTTCAGTTAGTAAGATACTGGACATTCACGTCAGGGTTTGAACAACGTATTGGTTAACTGAACCTTCTTCAGAGCAGGCTAGCTGTGCAGGTTACCATGGTGACTGACCCCAGTTAAACTTGAATCAGCTTATTGAAACAAGCCCAAAGGCATCCAGCTAATGTGAAACCTTTTTGTCAGTAAATGGAATGCAGTTAGTTTGAAGAGTACCTGATATGCTTTTTGGAGTTGTCCCTTTCCTGTAGTGTGCTCTTTAGGTTTGTGTGCATGTAAATGGTCTGCAAAGGCTACAATCCAAAAGTTCCCTCCAGAGGGAGTTCCTCTCCCACTCTAAAAGTAGCGGATACAACCCGTTTCGTTCTCGTGAAAACAGCGCCTAAGAGGCTGACCAATCACAACAGAACCGGCCATCTAACCAATCAGAGCACACTGGGCAAGGGTAAAATAAAAGAGGAAAGAAAAGTAACATAAACATAACTTTATCTAGAGAACTCAAAAACAGAGACATCGAAAATAACTTAACAATGACTTAACCTAAGAATAAACCTCAAAGAGGATTGCTTGGACTCATTTCACCTGCTTAATGTGACATGCATAAAACTGCCCCAACACTTAGACAGCATGACCCCTGGACAAACTCCTCTTTCTCTCCGTCCCTGTTTCTGTTTGTCCCTCCAACCACGCTCCCAGCAAACAAGCTATCATTGTCTTATCATGCAACTGTACCACATACACACACACACACACACAAAACACACACACCACACACACACACACACAGTAGAGTTATAGCAGGCCTTGAATGGAACTGTAGGCCATTGTTTGGGGGGAAGGACAGCGTACAGCGGACACCTCCTTACACACAGACTTTCACTTTGCGTTCCTACCACTACCTAGGTCCTAGTCAGTTCTCTCGATTACTCATTTGGAGTTATGAATGACTGTCTAAAATTCATGTTACTGCCTCAGAGTCGCCTCTCAAATACATTTCCCTTCACATTATGGTAAATGAAATGCTTCTCCATATTTGATTTATAATCACACAACAATTTCTCTCACACACTGACTCACGATGCAATAAATAATTCCATCACTCACTCCAGTGCAGAAGTGAACCAATCCCAAAAAGAGGCTTCCCAACCTCTACTACCCTCTTAGAGTATTATTCTGCGATATTTATCGCTCCATTGGAGAGGTTTCATAAGCCAGAATATTCAGTGGCCTGGAGCTGGGGCTCTTTGTTTTCTTTCACCCATTGTAGCTCTCATTACTTCAATAGGATTTTTTTTTAAGTTTGAATTATTATGAATGTATTTTTTGACTCAATTACGTTTGAACTGATGTGGAACCTGTGTTTGACCTTGAATTTAGATGTGGGATTTATTTGTATGTTTCTTCCAGTGCTTACAGACAGCTTAATTACCCCCATTCCTACATGAAAAGAACAAAGAGAAATGCAAGTATTTGAAATGAATCAATCTTTTTGTATCTTGTTTTGCATGTCTGTTTGTAGCTGCACTCGTCAGTGTTCAACAGAACATTTTGCTCTACTTTGGAATCCAATTTGTGGTTTTGGGAACACGTTCAACACGCAGACAGGTATTTGCAATGACAAAGTACTTCTTAACCAACTTTATAATGCCTTTCTGCGTAGTGAGATTCTGCAGAAAATTGATGCTTAAAAACTTGATATAGACTGTTAGAGAATAGCTTATGATTAAAATGGAGCACTTAGCAGCTTAAAAGCTAGATATTTTCGTCAGGAGTTGGTGGAGACCAAAACCAGAGCTAAAAGGAGATGGCATATCCAACTGACTTTTGCCATGTCACCGGAAACGTAACTCCAAATAAATGCTAATGTTTCGCTGCGTCTGCTGGAGTGGCAATGACACATCAGCCATATCAATTTTATAG
Organism: Gobionotothen gibberifrons; assembly: GCA_943591055.1. Lineage (NCBI taxonomy): Eukaryota > Metazoa > Chordata > Actinopteri > Perciformes > Nototheniidae > Gobionotothen > Gobionotothen gibberifrons. Next base: position 3,141,521 of record CALSBZ010046932.1, read on the forward strand.
ATATGGCAATGTTGTTTTTTCAGGTTTTTTGCTGCCCCACGTGTCCAATAGGGATCCATTAATGCAGCTTCAAATCGTATAGGTGAGTAAGGCTATACGCATATAGGCTATAAGCATTTAAAGAAATATTTTAGACCAAAATATATAATTTTAAAGAAATCGCTTCAAGCTTTGCATTGTTGCAATATTCTTACATGAAATGCAATTTTAGTCAACTTTTTACAGATTCATTATGTTGTAAAGCGAAGGCGATGGTGGCGTGGATGACGATGATGATGGGATATTGGGTGAGACAGCTGTTGCACTCTGAGGGATTAATACAATCTCTGCACCCACAATCCCCTGCTCCAGCATCCACCACCTATCCCTCTCTGAACCCAGCCTTCTGCTACATAACCATCTCATCCTCCCAAACACTGACAGCTCTCACGCAACAGCCACAGTTTGGCATGAAATCAAACACATAACTGTACCATGACAACACAAGAGAGATTTGGCGGATGATATTTGTGTGTGTGTGTGTGTGTGTGTGTGTGTGTGTGTGTGTGTGTGTGTGTGTGTGTGTGTGTGTGTGTGTGTGTGTGTGTGTGTGTGTGTGTGTGTGTGTGTGTGTGTGTGTGTGTGTGTGTGTGTGTGAACCATGACCTAAATTAAACGCCATCATCCCCCCGTCACTG
>CALSBZ010046932.1:3150301-3171647 GCA_943591055.1 Gobionotothen gibberifrons
CTGTCAACGAATATGCTGTTAGCTCAGTCAGCCATGCTGCCATGACTGGGAATTTTGAGCAAAGGGGGAGTGTTGTTGTTTGTAATGCTAGTACAGAAGCTTTGGACCGCTGGGATGAGGAGGTTAGATAGCATCTTAGTCATAGTAGTAGCTTGCTATGTCTTAGTTGTTGCCCTTGCTTTATGTTTGGCGGATCTGCAAAAGTTATCCACTTGCTAATTCAGATCACTACTTAGCCTAGAGTTTACCTAACAAATGCATGTTTAACACTACAACTGTCCATTTGAAGATAGCAGTACATAATGTAATTGCAAACTGTAGGGGTGCTAAATCACTATTTCCGACCACTACATCATGTTCAGGATGTTCCTACTCAACTCGTATTGCTACACCTTGTCTGTACTGTGGTAGCTCAAATATGCATGACTGTACGATGCATTTATTTTCTTCAAACCCAACACATTACATTTCAAATGTGACATGTTAGACTGAATAGGCTACCAAAAACAAAAACAGCTAGAGAGAGAAAGACCTTAGCATGGATGGAACAATGTGTACTAATCCACTCAGAGACAGAGGATGCAGTATGTGAGTCTCTATCCATGTATGTGTATGTAGAGTGGGGAGGATGGGTAGGCCTAATATTGTACGATAGGCTTAGGCATTATAGAACATCAGATTTTTCATGAAGACTCTGTAACATCGGAAAATAGGCATTATATAACAAGGCCTTAGCTGATCTGGAGCTGCACCTGCTGCCTTTGAGAAAACTATACTCCTGTAGTAAATGTTATAGAGACAAATATCACCAAAAGCATGGTTTATAGGATACACGAGTCCCACTTGGGACTATTTAATAGGCAGTCTTTAAAAGTCTACATTAGCATTGGATGAATTGAGGCTACTATACACTCATGAATGATTACTGAGGAGTACTATGGCCTCGTGTCGCGACAATACACGAATATATATAAGTGCTATAGTCTGGTGATTTTTCAGCATGAGGGGTGCACCATCCCGACTGCGGCACCACCATAACAAAGAGACATGAATCCGCGGAGTCTGCATGAGAGGCAGAGATCCCCCTCACACGCCCACTATCCTCAGCCATTGTGATGGGAAACACCGTGCACCACAATGTCGAATTGTATGTCCGCCATATAAAAAGCTAAATATAGGCCCATATCCATGCCACTGCAGGGCGAGACCTAAATATCGGTATAATTATGAATGTTAACATTCATGCAGATATGCACGAGAGGATGGCGCAGCACAGGGATACAGTACAAAGCAAACAACGTTTATCACTCAATGACACATCGTAAATCAGATAAACTAATTGTAAAAATCTGCTACTCACCGTTTTGATGTGTTCCGTTACTGTCAGAGCGTATGTGTGTGTGTGTGTGACAGTCAGAGTGTGTGAAGGTGAAAATCTCCCCACCTTTCGCTGCTTGCAGAGCAGACTGGTGCCAGGTCTCAGATATTAAGTCCCGCCCCTGCCAAGCGGCTCAGCCAATCACTATCCGGGAACAGCAAAAGGGTCTTCTCATCTGAATCTGATGCTGCTGCCTTCATGTGCTGCCGTAAATGTGAAACTTTAGTTGGAGATGATCATGGATTTGCAAAACACATTACAATAATTCACAGAAATAACATCTAATTTCAAACATTGGCTCAAGGTCTACAAAGATTAAGACAGACAAATACATATAAAACGTTAAACAATATTTGTTTAACTTTACACAAAAATATGCAAAAATAAATAAAGTAGCAAACATCTAATCGTTAAGAATTTTCCTCATAGATAAGACATTACTTATCTAAAAGCAATTCATTTTGGGCAATTTGACATTACTTAGGCCATGGGGAGTATGGAACATGGTAATCTGTGAGCAATGTTCTGGAGACTAATTCAGGAAATGATCATCACAATTGGTTCAAGTGTTCCATTACCATAAAACAAAAATTACACTTAAATTAAAACACTAAAGTGTTCGCAGTGGACTACTATTGATAGAAAAATATATATTTGGATCAAAGAGCAAGGCAAAAACCACATAATAACTCTTCAAAATGAATCAAATGTAGTTTAGATTTGAAGGACACACTTCATCTAAACTCCTCTTTCGATGTATTATACATTTGAGGGGTCAACTGCCTTTAAAGAAATATATTTTTGTATTACCTACTTACATAGGGCTTATAGCATGAACCAATGTAACATACTACAGCTGTAGAAAATGTGCAATGCCAATCTCTAAATAGGCCTTTAAAATAAATGTAACTACAAAAGACCGACAGAACAGCACAAGCGACTTGCCTTGCCTTGCCTAATGGAGCAAACTCAATGACCATCAGTTGCAGGCTGATGAAGCTAGCTAGCCAGATGACTGACTGGCTGTTTGTATGGCAGCAGTTTCTATAGGATTATCTCGGATTATGGCTCCCATTTGATTTGGTGGTTTTGTTTATAATCTCTCAAATATTACATACAGTCAACAGTACAGAAGGCACAACATCACATGCAGTGAAATAGCTGTAACTGTATGAATATCCATCGCAGTGATAATCAAGAACGTTGTCCATCAACAAATATTGACTTGTTCGGTTTTAAAATACTAATGCAGTACATTTTGTTTACCTTTTTGGATGGAGCGTTGATCAGACATTGTTTGAGTTTGTTTTCTCAAAAATGTCTTATTTTAAAGTATTGATTGTTATTTTAATTTACTGAAGGAGTAAACATTCTTAAACCCCCTTGATGGAATTATAAATATCAGATTACTTTTATAAAAATAAAGACTCATCATTAGCTCAGGTCAAACCTCTGGACTGTGATTTGTCAGAAAACCTATAGCCTGTTGAAAACTGCACTTTTATGCACATCAGTTTTTCCTTGAAGTGGAGGTGTTTTTTTTACTACACGCCTGCAGATGCAGCAGCTCTGGATGACTCAAACTGGAGGGCGTGGCAGCGAGTCTGCCATCTCCATCAGGTTCATGCAGAGGAGGAGTCATAGTGCTTTCTCTTCATTCACATCCTGCGTCACTGCCTGTCCTCTCCCCAGTTTATCATCCGATCCACCCTTCCTTCTCTCCTGGTCTGACAGAGTGTTATTTAATATTCTGCCTGCCTGCATCATCTCCCCCTCCCTCTCTCTATTTCTTCCTATCATCAGCATCCTTGTTACCTGTCGGGCACAAACTCAATCTGTCACAGCATCTATCCTCTCTCCTCTTCATCACTCCTCTCATGCTGTATCATCCCTGCTTCTTACTCGTTTCCACTCCTCTTATCACTCCAAGGCTTTCCAGAGATTCTCCCTTGGATTTCTTCTTTGAATGAATGAAAAAGTAGAGAATTCAATCAATTAGTCTTCCTATACTCTTTACAGCCAGTAATTGCTATATTCACTTCCACACTGGTATAACAAATACACAAATCTGATAAATGTCCTCAAGTGATGTCACTTAAGTCAGCCTAAGTCTGCTGGAGGCTCGCTCTATCTAGGCTACATCAGCCAGTCCTGAACAGAGTGTCTGGCCAAAGCATTGAGTTGCATTGTGGTTAATGTAGGTGTCAGGATTTGCCAAAGAAGAAGAACATGTCACTAATAAATTATAGCTCATGTTCTGCAACAATTTTTACACTTTCTTTAAATAGGATATTAGTCATTTTCTAAGAGGGAAATCAAGATATACATGTTGGTACAATCCATCCAAAAGTTGTTGATACACTTCATTCGAAAACAAAAATATCTGAAGGAAAGGTCAGAAAAGTCTGTAGGATACATCTTCTGGAGATCATGAATATTATATATGCATAATTTCACGATCATTCAACATATAGTTGTTAGAGGTATATCAGTTTGGATCAAAGTGGTGGACCAACAGTCTGCCAATCACACAACCACACGACTAGTAACGTAGTCTATAATGGTGGTTGTCTATTATTGTTTCCATATGTAATTGTTTTCCTTTTTAAAGTAATTGGATCGGGTTGAACAGTGGTGATAAGACAGATGGTAACATTGTTTGGTGGCCTTCTTTATACAGTATGTTTGTCCTTGAGTCATCCTCTCTGCTCCATATAGCACATGCATACAACAATCTCTCATACAGCTTGATGGCCTTTCACCCTGTTAATGGAAACACATCTAATATTGGATTTATACATGTGATTCATGGATACTAATGGAAACTCTCATCAAACATTGGACCCATAATATCACAATGTCATCACAGTATGAGAAACTGTGTCAACACTTCAAAATCAATGTTATGTCATATGTTATTCTGTTTACATTAACATCTAAAGAATACATGGTCAAAATGATTGAAAACACTATTGTTATTATTCATTGTGCAATGCAATAAAATGCATATTTATATTAGGTTCAATCCAGAGGGGATAGTGTTTACATCCTGTACTCCGAGTACCGGAGTGTAGGAGTACTCTGTTACAAGAAAAATATCTCTATTCCAAATGTTACTCAAGTTAAAGTAAACAAGTATTAGCAACAACATACTTAATCGAGTAAAAGTACTTATTGTGCAAATTGGTCCTTTTCAGAATAATATATATTATATGTTTTGATCGTAATTATTGTTGCTTTTATGAAAGCTGGTAAAGGTGCAGCTATAGTTTTAATGACTCAGTATACTGCAGGGTAGATAGTGAATTTACTCTAAGTCTTATTTAAGTGTTGATAATATTTCACATCAATATTCCAAACCTGAAAAGTAACTAAAGGTACAAAATAAATGTAGTGGAGTAAAAGTACACAATTTACCTCTGAATTGTAGTGGAGAAGAAGTACAAAGTATCATAAAATGGAAATATTCAAGTAAAGTACAAGTGCTGTATCTCAAAATTGTACTTAAGTACAGTACTTGAGTAAATCTACTTAGTTACTTTTCACCACTGATTGGGAGCATATGCTTTTGAGAGTCAACAATAGAAAACCAACTACACCGTGAAGGGGTGAGTTGGCACATATTACGAAGCAATCACAAATCAGAAATGTGATGCAACAGTGCCACTCAGGCTGAAATCTTCTGAAATCATAAACTTCAATAATTTTGGAATCACATCATTTTACTTTCATTTCTAGGTTTACTTTGTTATTTGACTTAATATACAGTCCGTTTTGGCCACTGGTTACCAATTTAAGGGTTGTGTCAAAAGTTAGATGTAAGGGTTCTTGACACATTTTTCAACATGTCTCACATTTTGCCCAATTGTGGTGACATTTGGCATCAAGCTGTTATTTAAATGGCACCATTACAGAAGTTAAGTGGGGGAAAGCTCTCTTTGATTGTAATATGTTAAATATTCATTAATATGGTGCTGCCAAGAACTGTATTCACCCCTTAACTTAAACATTGTGGTTATAATGGGCACCAACTCTTTATGTGAGTGAGTGTCCTGCATGATTTAGGCCAATCTGGTTGTTGGAGTTAAAATCACTCTTTTTTTATTCTAGACCAATCAAGAGGAGTTCAACACTTTTTACCATCTGATGACCTAAATAAGGAGTGAACCCCTGCAGAGCTGAGGCTTAGCTGAGGGATTGACACACTGATACACTGGATATGTCATGTTAAAACTGGTACACAACCCACACACACACACACATTCAAACGCACGTCACTCACAATGGGAATATTCCGCCAAGAGCAACCAACACACAATTAGAAATGTATATCAATCGCTTGTCATTTTTTAAAATTAGAAATACTGTTTACAAAGACAATGTTAAAAATGATTAAGCCATTGGAACATCTCAAGTTAATGGTGGATGTGGAGTCTTTTTGTGGCGGGGATGGACACCGCTGGGAGAAGGGAGATTTGGAAGAGAGAGTTTTAAAGCTGGATGGGGATTTGGGCCGAGGCTGTACAGGGGGTGTCTGGGTTAGAGGGGAAGGGGGTTGGGGTAAATGAAGATAGCAATGCATGGGTGAGGAAGGGTGAGGCAGACATGCAGTGGGAAGGATGCTAAGGTGATGGAGGGTTGAGAAAAAGCAATAATGTTGTCAGCCCTTTTACATAAAATATAAGGCTTCAGCCCGGTTGAACTGTGTCTGACCCACAACTCTGCACTGCAACACAGCAAAAGCACAAAATGACCTCTAACTGGTGATGTGGTCGCCTATCCTGTGAGAGAACTGCTCTGGATGCTCTTTACAACTCTTCGCCATGAAGAAAATAAGGCTTTATAACCAGTGGTGTACTTTTCATCCCCATTTGTATCCTGGCCTTTATTTGTACTATTATTTTCATTTCATGTTATTGCTTATTTTTGTCAATAAAAATGAAAAAAGAGAGGGGGGGATATTCCATGTGCAGCTAATATCCTTTATGTTGGATGAGAGTCACTCAAAGTTAACCTTTGTGCTATTTAATGTCGCTTATTTTGAATATTAATTGTACAGAGCATTTTAAAACGATGTTGTATTCACAGTTTCAATGTTATTAACTCATTGTGTGTACATTTAGTAACTTTAAGGCAGCTTACTAGTGTTTGTCATCTGAACAAAGCCAATGATACAAAATGAGGAAAGAATAAGATAAGATAAGATCAAATGGACCTTTATTAATCCCGTGGGGAAATAAGTGTACAATGATAATAATAATATGTCTCCCTCTGTAACAGAAGCATTGTTACGTTGAGCCTGTATTATGTTGTCTTGGGCTTTTCTAAAGCAGGAAAAAGCAGCAGTAAAGCAGCATCCTATTTTGTTTTACATTATACGATTACCGCAGAAAGAAAACCAGAGTGATTTCAAAACTGGTTGTGGCGCCATTTATACAATTTCTGGGAACAATGGTTTTCCCTGTTTGTATGTATTTGTCATACAGAGATTGAGAAAATCTGTCCTGATATTTGAGTTGTAGGAAATATATTTGATATACTGTATTAGGACGTATAAGCTATTTATCCTAATAACAATTGGTTAGAAGCAAGCTACTGCTTCAAACACTATCAATTTAGATGGTAAGCTATTTATGTTCTGTGTAAGAACAGGTTGAGTGTAAAATCTAAGTTTTCAATTTAATGGAAAAAGTGTGTTTGAGTATCCCATTAGTTCTGAGGCAGCACACACCAAACAGCTGGTTCATGCTGCTTCTTTAAAAACCAGAAACTATTCACCGCATTGACATACAGCACCCCCTGGTGGCTAGAGGGGGTTACAAGCTTCTATCAACAATCAATCTGCACAGCACCTTAGTCAGTGCATAACAACTCATTTGATTTCTCTCCCAACACAGTGACCTTTGGCCTTTTTATAATCTGACACGTGAATGGTGTGTTTTGCCAGTTTTTAAGAGGTGGGACGTGAGTAACCCCAAAAGGTAATAGGGTTTGGCTTGATTCACTGTTGTATCTCGTGGTGGCGCTATTTTAAATGATTTTAGATCTATATTTACATTGAGCTTGTTAAATCCAGTCAGCAGCTCCCAATTTAACGGTATAAGGTTCCTCCAAGATTAATCAGTGGGTTCGTTATGTTTTATACAACAACACAAAATGAAAAGTCCAATCTCCTTAGGATTGTATTTGAGTAAATTAATTAGTTCTACCAACCAGGTAAAAGTTCTCAATGTTTCATTATGAAACGGCTCATTCAGTTTATTCCTAAAGCATGGCTGCACAATGATGGGAGCGCTTACATCACTGCTTTAATCTTGTTTTCCAAATGCTTTTACTTAAAATCTGACAAGTCCTGCAAACAAGGAATACTGTAGTTCATAAAAAAGGCAAATTGAGCATTAAAAGCTGTTCAAATAAAAAAAGGAATGGCTGACAAGTGTTTCAAAGGCTGCATCTGTCCAGTATTTTTCTTCATATATAGAGCACAAATCATGATAGTAGGCCTTTAGAGGTTATTAGAGCTTTGGTGAAGACATAGGGCAGGGAAGGCCAAACAATTTCCACTGAGGGCCAAATGGTATATTTCAAGCTTGCTGTTGAAAATAAGTTTGTTTTTTTAAACAACTATGATTTGCTAGAAAACATTTTCAACTTAAAAAAAGTATCACTCGACAATGGCTTGATAATCAATAATCAGGTCCCAATGTATTCTTGCAAGAAGGAGCAGAGCTAAATCACATACAGAAATATGTTTCAACTCACACACACGAGGTATGCTGCTCAAAGGATAAGAAAATCACATCATGCTCATATAGTCTTCCCACCATCCCATACCATAGTCGTAAATCGGTTTAGCGCCAGCGGCTTATTAACACATTAATGTATAATATATTTGTACATATATATTTAAGAAGTACAATATAAGACAAGCACAAGTTTCATGTGTGGGTCATATTCCATATTTTTAGAATTAGCTGCGGGCCAATTCAAAAGGGACCACGGGCCGCAGTTGGCCACCGGGCCGTAGGTTGGACACCCCTGACATAGGACTTAGTAACTCACACATTCCTTCACACAGCCTCCTTCTCTCTCTTTCTTTCATCATCCCATTCATTCTGGTTTCCTCTCCCACTTCCATATTTGTATGAATAAGCCTCTGGGTGATGCATGCTTCATTGTTGTTGCTCTTTGCTTTTCAGCACCTCTCTACTCTTACTCGCAAGTAGATAGCAAATGTACCCAAAGGACACACACACACACATGTACACAGACAGACAGTCATGAGTGTGACCAATATAAAACTTCCTCCTAGATGGGAAATGAAAATGCACGAGTGTGCCTGGCATTGTTTGACCGACGACAGAGATAGAGAACATTAACACTGACTTCAAAGGCTCTCGTAGGCTCAATGTAAGGACAACACAGACACAGGAAACTATGCTTTAGTTGTGTGTGTTTTAGTAAGTGTGTGTATGGCAAACACTTAGAGAAGAAATATCAGATTATAAGTGTCCTATACACACTGTATGGATCTGTATTATCACAAGATTGAAGTCACAAAAAATTCAATTGTGATTTTAAACATTTAAAGCGATGACATATGGATTTATATCCTAATTTTAACTGCACTTTATGCAGAATAATGCCATCTTCCACACACACACACACACACACACACACACACACACACACACACACACGCTGAAAGGGGATCTGTGCTGGATCTGGTTTATGTGCAGATCTATTCAGTGCAGCCACAGGACCTCATGCCATTTCCTGTGTTTTACATGCGACTGTATTTACTTGTTAAACGGAAAATGTTAAACAGTGAAGATTAAAGGAACACTTGAACGATAATACAAGTACTCTAAGGACAACAAGTATTAAAAGCTTGGGAAAAATTGAAAGTAAATCTTTTCTCATTTTAACAATTGTAAGTTTAGAATCTATCAATGTATTAATTATATGTTTGCAGTAGTACTAGTTTATATATAGTTTGCATTTATTAATAAAGGCATTTCATATTGATAACATTTAGATAAGGAATGATATGTAACAAAGTCAGATGATTTTATAGTTTTTAAACACATCTGATGTGTTGCTTGTTAGCTTCAGCCAATACATTTTGCAAAAGAAGAAAAGAAAATTGTGCTAGCATTCACATTTATGCAGTTGGTGAGTGCTTCAAGATCAAAAGTAACAACTTCATTTTTTTTTTGCTGTCATCCGAATCTCACTGCAGCTTACTTCATTTAAATCATTTCGATCCAAAGTGGTTTGACCCTTGCCATGATCACTCAACACACCACAAAGAGTCTAAAGTCATTTCATCATGTAGCAGGATATCCTAGCGCCATTATATAAACACTCAGAGGGTCCCCAGGTCTCTCCTTACCCCTCTGCTCTCCCTCTCCTCTCTCTCGGAACCCAGGATATGATTGGTTGTTGAGAACTCGATAGCAGCAGTATCTGCCATCCTGTAGGGTTGTGGGACAAACCCTAGGATAGCAGTTTTTACCTCAAACCTAGATTTTGAACAAAAGATGAATGAAGTGAATACGTTTATCAGCGTGCACTTCACCAGAGAACAATAATGATCTTTGGTTATGAGCATCATTATTTCAATCATCAGAAAACTCTTTACTAAAGAAGTGTCAGGCCCCTTAACACCAGACTGAAGTCTATCCATCCTTCTCTCTACCCAAGCAGCACACTACATTGTTTGTTGACAGACAATGAGATGCAAATGTGCAGCAGTTACTGTACCGTAATGCTAAAGCTTGTAAAATACTCGTGTTTGTTGGTCAATTAACAAACTTGTTTGATTTCATATTTAATTTATATGAATAGTTTCTGTATTTTAGATGTTTTGTTCTTCAGATTGTTATTTTCTTTAGTAATTGATAAGAAACATTTCTATATATTGTTTGTTTTAACTCATTCACTTGACTGATTTAAAAAATATATATATTACAAAATGTATACGAATAGTTTCTGTATATATATTTGTGTATCACTTGTTCTTACACACATTACTTTATTTTGTCTCACCTTTTCACTTGTGGTTTTACTGAATATATTTGTTAGTAATTGATTTGAAAAGTTTTATATAGTTTTTTTAAAGTTGTATTCATTTTTTTTCACTTGCCCTTAAAAAATAAGGCTAAAAACTTAAACAGCGCAAATGTTTAAATATATAAAAAATGTTTCACCTCACAAACAAAAATAAAAAAAGTCACCTTTTCACTTGTGGTTTCCTGAATATAATTAGTTACTAATTGATTTGAAAAGTTTTATATAGTTTTTCCCCCCCCCCCATGTTCTGGTTTTTGAAAATAAACCATGGAGCTTTTATTTTCATAACGCTGCCAGTGTTCTTTTTGCATTTTCTACTTTTCCTACGAATAACCCTAGATTCAAAGCCTTAAATCTTTAACATTACTTATACATTTGGAGTTTCATGCTACTTTTTAACATAATATTCATTCATATGGAAACCATTCCGTCATCCAAATATTCCTGCTTCTTAACTTTCTTCTTACACATTATATTTCAGCATAAAACATTCCCACTAGCAATTTCTTCAGGAATTGCATTCTCTAGTTTAGGACCTGCAAAGTAAGGTGACTATGACTGTCGAATAAAAAAGACGAGCATAACTACAATAGATTGTTCTGAAAAGTAGTGTTGTATCAGACGCACAGACAGATGTACTCAAACAATGCTCAGTTTTACACAGCCCACATGGGTAGATTTGTATCACACCATCTTTGAAATGACAATCAGTTACAGTGAATAAATCAAATATGAACAAAGCCTTTTGTTGCAGCCATGAACTTTAATTTAGATTATCTTAAACATCAAATGTGAAAGCATCTATTCCCAGTGTGCAGTTCATACATGGCTTCTGTCTAACATTCCCAATCTAAGGAAATATTTACACATTGCTTTGTTTTTTTATCTGTGCTTACCGCATGTTCTACTGAAAAGCATCTTAAGAAATGTTGTTTATCAAAAATAGGACATGTGGATGTTTTGAGAATAACAGCCTTTGACCCTTCCAAGCAGAGAGCAGAGAGCTTTTCTAACAAAGTCTTTACAACAAAAACAACCCGCTTCTCTCTCTTGTACTTGCCCAACTAACAATCTTATTATCATCAAACACATCCTTAAATAAACATCTAACTGAAAACCATATCCTTACTTAGCTTTATCTTCTTACAACAAAGTGCCTTATCCCACAATTATTTTTCAAATAAATTAAATACAAAGAAAAACACAGCATATACATATTAACAAAGGTTTCATCTCACTTATCACCATATTTTGTCAAAACTCTCCTGTTTCTGTGATTCCATTAAATAAATGTGTTGACATAACAGGTTATTTTTTGCTCACATATAAGGCGGTGAAACTTAAATTGTTTGACTTAATAACTGATTCTTTGGACAGTTTATAAAACAAAGTAATTCAATCCTCAGGACTTTTTTATGAAAGAGTAACAATTTGCTCTTTATCTTCCAATCAGCCAATCGTTATTTCTCCATTTTCTGAGAGGCGGGCTGTAGCTCAGGCATGGCTGACGGGCAGATGTGTCAGCGAATGAGACATGAGAGGCTGAAGCAGAAGTGGGTCTGGATTTTGAACTAGGGAAGGTAAAAAGAATGACAATTATTTATTAATCAAGAGGCTATACATTATATCTGAAACAAATAATGTAAATACAAATGACAGATGTTCTAAAATAAATCTCAGATTCAAACTTTTCTAAATACTAAGACTATTATAAAAATGTGATTCCTGGGTTAGGGCCTAGCTTTGGTTTTACATGGCAGCCATAGTATACACAGCTTTTCTATTGATGATTTATATTCTTTGCACTGAGCTAGCTGTGCACTAACTGTATTTATAATCTCCGTCAGTAATGGTGATGTGTGTACATGTTTCTTACCATCCATATAGGTCAGTGTAGTGAGGAGGGGTGCATCCTGGGAAATATAGGTTGTGTATTGCAGATCGTCCATCATAGGTGGCGTCAGCTGACCAGGAGCAAAGGATGCCATAAAGGTTGAGGAGGAGGAATGTGGGCTGATGTATTTCTTCTGACGAGCTCGACAGTTCTGAAACCAAACCTGAATGAGGAGACATGAGGTGAAAAGTGACTCCATCGATAACTTGAGTCCCAACACTAAGATATCCTTCTTTCTCTATTGTGAGAATTTATCACAATTGTTGGAGTGAATTTCTCAATCAAGTTGTTGAAAGAAATATAAGCATTCACCAATATTTGCGTTCAGCAGAGCCCTATCTTTAGGGCAGTAACCGTTGCTTTACCTGAATGACCCTGCGCTTGAGACCAGTCCTTTCTGCCAGTATCTGGAGGGTCTGGGCATCTGGGTTGTTATCTTTAGCAAACTCAGTTTGCATTACCTACATATGTAGAGATGAGGAGGACATAAAAGGATAACAGAATAAAAATATACAAATACATGTGTTCCAATACAATGTACAATAGAGGGCAAAACACATCCGGGTTTGGCTAACTGTTTTTCAGGTTACTCATGTCATACTTATTATTATGAAACCATTTCTTATTTCTGAAACCTCTGTAAGAAAAAGTATTGCAGAGCATTTGCTAAAGAAAGCATGCAGGTGGTCTCACACTTTAGTGGAAGTTAATCAAATCGACCAGAGTAAGAAAGAAACATGGCCTAGTAATCCCGCAGCAGTAAGCAGACTGGTACCTGTAGCTGGTCCACAGTGAAGCTGGTCCTGGCCCTCTTAGCCGGCCGGGGTATGGAGCTGGCCTCGTCTTTCTCCGACAGCTCTTCCTCCACTTGGGGTTGCTCTTTAAAACAAGACACAAAGCATGTAAGGTCCCCTTTAACATTTGCCGAAACTTTCTCTTGCGCAAGAGATACGTTGTCGTGCACACGAGAAAGTTACAGGTTCGCCAAATAGGAAGTGGAGCTGTGCCTTTTACACACAGCCTTCGATGTGTTTTCCTTCATTAGACAGCTAAAGAGGTTCAAGGTTATTTATTGTCAAACTAACATAGCTACAGAGTAATTATGTCGTTGAAAATCTTAGGTCACAGGCTTCTCCAACAATGCAACACAATAATACAGATAAGCAGACAATATTAAAACAATATTGAAGTATATTACAAGTAATACAAAAAAGAAAAACAGTTTTAAAAAAAAAGTGGAATAGTGCAATACGAGTCTATATGTGACCTGCTCCATCGAAATCAGTCGCATTGACCCGAAGACACATTTTGAGTTGTATACACTGTTGGAAAGAGGATATTCCTAGCTTTCTAATGATATCAGGATTGTTTTTGTACTCCAAATATTAAGCAAAATATGTCACATTATATAATGACAGTCACCGAGTCATCATTTTGAGAAAAAGGCCTTTAAAGTTTCCTCTTCTCTGGAATCCATCGATCTGATTATTAGCGGAGCAAATGATCAAAATACTATGGAGGGAAGATATTTTTGTTTGGATTACTGGTCTGGGGGAAGCTCGCGAGTGTGTGTGTGTATATACGTTTGTGTGTGGTTGTGTAATTTTGCGTTTGTGCGTATTGTGTTTGTTTCCCGGGGAAAACACTCACGAGAAACACCGGCTGTTGTTATGCCTGCTGTGACGTTAAGTTACTCTGTTCTCCGCTTGTAATTATGCCGTTACAAACTTCAAAGTTGTATTTATCATCTGAATTTGCCGAAACAAGTTTCATAATCTGAAAGCCAAGCCTTTGTTTAATTGAAATCAGATGAAAACAAACTTTAACGGACCCTGCCGTGTTATCTATGATTACTATACGCCTTACATTCATAATTTCAGCCGGAGGGAGGAAGGCGGCGCTGCGGAAGAGCAGAGTGGCGAGGGAGAGCTGTCATCTTCCCTTTACAAGCTTCTAACATGTATTTTGCGTGTGATTTTGGAAATAAAAGTTTCATATTCTGAAAGCCAATACTTTGTTCATTTAAAATCAAACAAAACACCCGAACCCCGAAAAACTATTTTTTTATGCAAATCCACGTTTTTATTTTGAAATGAGCCGTTGCGACTTCCGACTGATTTCGATAGAGCGGGTCACATATACAAGTTATTGGAATGATATATTAGATAAATAATTACTAAGTAGCAGATGAATGTTATAGATGTTGTTACAACAGTTCAGGGGCCGTATTCACAAAGGATCTTAAGGCTAAAAGTAGCTCCTAACTGGCGAATTTAGGAGAAACTCCTAAACATAATGGGCGTGTCAGTCTTAAATTTAGGACTCCTAATTTTTTTCACTAAGAGCAATTCACAAAGTATTTTAGGCTTAAAAGTAGCACCTAAGTTTAGGAGAGCTTAAAAGTCCTCGAGAGGACTCCTAACTCAGTAAGACCTATTCACAAAAACTCAGAAGAGGAAGAGCTGTGTGATGTGATGCTGCAGCTGGACTTTCATCTTGATTTCTCCTGTGGGGAAGATATATATATAATTTGTAACACATTTTTGGGAAGCGGGTTGAACAGTTGCACATTGTAATTCTTCTGTAAATATTAAACAGAAAGGTTTTTCATGTAGCCTATTGCAATTATTGCATGCATACCCCTCAATCTCCTTTTTCACGGGGGGGGTGCGAGTGACTTCTCCGACCGGCCCGTTTTAATTGCCTCCTTGATTTAATGCAATTTACGTATTTGTATTGTTTGCTCTCTCTCTTTAACGTGCATATACAGCGTCATTATCGTGGTCTGCACAAACTTGTCATCATGCGTGTATTCTGCTAACTGCACTGTCCATAACTATTTGATAGGAATACATTTCTAGCCGAGGCTATTTCCTTGTTTTTCGGTGATTTGGTGGGCTCGTTTGTGGGATGTTGCGGACGAGTTTCACCGAGACCGCGTGCTCTGAACAACCAATCACCGTACTGACCGCTTCGAAACTCATGCACGAGAATCGACGTCATCCATAGCAACGGCGCGTCACTCTTAGTTCACTCTTAGTGATTTATCCTTAGTATGAGTAGGTCTCAGCGGCTTTGTGAATAACTTTTAAGAAAAAACTCCTACGTAAAATGTTTTAGCGCGAGTTAGGAGCACTCCTAGCGGTAAGATAAAATGCTTTGTGAATACGGCCCCAGGTGTGTAACAGTCTCATTGCCTGCGGGATGAAGCTGTCTCTGAATCTGGTTGTTTTTGTCCGGATGCCGCGGTAACACCTGCTGCCAGACGGCAGCAGACAGAACAGTTTGTGGCTGGGGTGATCGGGGTCTTTTATAATCCTGAGGGATTTCTTCCTGAGCCGCTGGGAGTAAATGTCCTCCACGGATGGCAACTCCGTCCTGGTGATGTTCTCTGCAGTTTTCACCACCCTCTGTAAAGCCTTACGATTAAGGGTGGTGCAGCTGCCGTACCAGGCCGTGATGCAGCCAGTCAGGATCCTCTCTATGGTGCACCTGTAGAAGTTGCAGAGTATCCTGGAGTCCATGTTGAACCTCCTCAGCCTGCGGAGGAAGAAGAGCCGCTGTCAAGCTTTCTTGGTGATGGTGGTGGTGTGAAGAGTCCATGTCAGGTCATCAAGTGATGTGCACCCCAAGGAACCTGAAGCTGCTGACTCTCTCCACCGTAGTCCCATTGATGGCGATGAGGGCGTGTCCCTCTCTCTGCTGCTTCCTGTAATCCACAATCAGCTCCTTTGTTTTGCTGACGTTGAGATGGAGGTTGTTATCCTGGCACCAATATGTCAGTTTTCCGACCTCCTCTCTGTACCCCGTCTCGTCGCCATCTGTGATCTGGCCGATGACGGTCGTGTCGTCAGCAAACTTCACGATGGTGTTGGAGCTGTGTGTGGCCATGCAGTCGTGAGTGAACAGGGAGTAGCGGAGAGGGCTGAGCACGCAGCCTTGATGTTTCCCACCCGCACTGCCTGGGGTCTGCCCGTCAGGAAGTCCAGGATCCAGTCATAGAGAGCGCTGTTGAGCCTGAGGTCTCTGAGCATGATGGCCAGCTTGGAGGGCACAATGGTATTGAAGGCTGAACTGTAATCAATGAACAGCATTCTCACATATGTGTTCCTCTGGTCCAGGTGTGAGAGGGCAGTGTGGATGGTGTGGGCTATGGCGTCGTCTGTGGACCTGTTTGCTCTGTAGGCAAACTGCAGGGGGTCCAGAGAGTCAGGGAGGGAGGATGTGATGAAGGTTTTGACTAACCGCTCAAAGCACTTCATAATGATGGAGGTGAGTGCTACTGGGCGGTAGTCATTGAGGCTGGTGATTATTGTTTTTTGGGGACAGAGTGACTGCAGGCTGCTTCGTTATAGCCACACACATCTAACTGCCTGATTATTATGCCTTATTATTCTATTTATGAAGGAGATGTCCGGCCACCAGGGCATGTGTGTGTGACACTGGCATTTTTTTTCAGAAGATATTAAGAAGATGTTCTGGTACCGCGCTCTCTCGCGTTTGCTTGGTCAAATCAGCAGCTCTTCATTTTTGAGTGCGCAATTAATCGGGCCTTTACGGTAATCGCCGAGAAGCGGCACTCACGCTAATAGTAGGCTACAAGAGTAAAATAATGCATGTTTTTTCTGCTTTATTTGCGATGGAAATCATTTGTACCATAAGTTCTTAATAAAACTGACACTGTTTGACTCAGTCCTAGTTTGACTGCTACTAACAATAACATGAAGTACTTTTACTGTGTACTTTTGGGCTAATACTCTCTCAAAGTCCCCTCCTGAGAACAAAATCATGCCACGTCTGCTATATTTGATGAGATACAATTATTTTTAGCCATAAGTTCTTAATAAAATTGGTACTGTTGAACTCGGTACTTCTTGGACTACTACCACAAATACAATGAGGTACTTTTACTGTGTACTTTTTGAGTCAAACTCCCGTCCTGAGTACAATAATTAATGTATTCTGCTGATGGATAAAATGATTTTTTGCAATAAGTTCTACATGAAATTGATACTGTTGGACTCAGTCAGTACTAAGTACTACTTTGACTACTAGCACAAGTACAATGAACTACTTTTACCGTGTACTTTTTGTTTAATACTCGGTACAATAATTCCTGTATTTTATATCAACTATGAATTATTGTACTCAGGGAAGGAGTTTAACCAATTATTACTCAAAAGTACAGAGTAAAAATACTTGATTGTACTTGTCGTAGTAGTCCTGAGTCCAACAGTATCAATTTCATGTAGAACTTATGGTAACAAATATTTGTATCCCTCAACAAATATAGCAGAATACATGAATGATTGTACTCAGGAGGGGAGTTTGACAGAGTATTACTCAAAAAGTACACAGTAAAAGTACTTCATTTTATTGTTGGTAGCAGTCAAACTAGTACCGAGTCCAACAGTGTCAGTTTTATTAAGAACCTATAGTAAAACATATTTTTCTCGCAAATATAGCACAAAAACATGCATTATTTTACTCTTGTACTAGCGTCACTGCCGCTTCTTGTCGATTGCCATAAAAAGGCGCGATTAATCGAGCACTCACAAATGAATAGCTGCTGATTTTACCAAGCAAACGCGAGAGACGGCTGAGTTAACTGCAGTGTTCCACTGCACTCCGACAGCACTGAGCACCAGTGGCGTAACAAGTGTGGCTATAACGAAGCAGCAGTCGCTCTTTAGCTGTCTAATGAAGATAAACACAGCGAAGGCTGTGTGTAAAAGGCACAGCTCCACTTCCTACTTGGCGAACCTGTAACTTTCTCGTGTGCACGAGAACGTATCTCTTGCGCAGGAGAAAGTATATCGTGATGAGCAAAACCATGTCACTTGGCCCAGGTGGTTCCCACAGAACGGACAAAACATGTTTAACGACCATAAAGGTCCATAGGTACCGACGGTCTATCCGCCAAAACAAACTTAAGTTTGTGTCAATCACTTGCACGTCACTTCTGGTATGATGGGCATTCCCTTTCCGGTTTGATTCTCTAGTTTGTGTTTCGGCAAATGTTAAAGTGTTTCGACACTTGTAAATGTGTCTCTAGCTTTGTAAAAGTGTTTCGCATCTTGTTAATTTGTTAATGTTAAATCATTTTTTCTTTAGTAAAAGTGTTTTGCTAATGTAATTTTGTTTTATAAAATGTACATTTGTCTCAAGCTTTGTTAAAGTGTTTCACACTTTGTAATTGTCGATTGCACCTCTCAGCCACCGTAATCTAGAGACCAGAGGCAGGTATCCTGAAACATCCTCCTCATGACCCATAAAATATATTTATAGAACACTAAATACCGTATTGTACTGGAATACTTGTTTTTCGGTAAAGTATGCTTAATTATTAGCTCAAACATAACTTATAGAGGGGCATCGTCTCTATAACTGTCATGCACAAACTCTGCCAAAGCCTCTCTCTAGGTGAGTAGCAAAGACTATAACAAAACTCAATCTCCTTTTGCCATCAGTCAGAAAGACCCTGGTTAAACGTACATTCTTGCTGTAATTCATCACATATAGACTCACCAGTTTCCTTAGTACGTTGGATATTCTCCATCATGATGTCATAGTGTGGCCGGCAGAAGACCCTGTTCTCCAGCACTCCACACTCCTCCCCGGTGGAGAGCTGGCGCTTACAGGACATGCAGGAGAAGCAGGCCAGGTGGAAGGTGCTGCCCCGGGCCCGGCGCACCCAGTCACTGGAGTGGATGTTCCGGCCACAGCGAGCACAGCGGGTCCCGTACCTCCTGAGACAGATGGGGGACAGGGAAAGAGGCGGAACAATTATTTAAACCTTAGTAGGCATTTTTTTGTATACAAGTAGGATGTGTCTTTTAATCTGTGATAATTGTTGCTGTTATTGCATTTTGTTTTTCTTAAAATTTGGAAGTAAAATAAAAAAAGTCTATAATAAACTGTACCTAAAAGACAGACATATGCATTTAAATCAATGTTTCTTATAATTGTCTTTTTTTCATATCGCAGTGGCATTATGTTAACCATCTGACATTTAAAGTGTTAACATTCTTTAAAAAAAAAAGAAAAATAAGTTTTTGACAGACATATTTTCCTCCGAGGAGTTTAGAACAACTTTATATAAATATTTAAAAAATTTAAAAAGGTGATTCTCTGACTTTGTCGCTCTGTTTCCCATGAACTTGACATTAAAACTTGTACCTTACATTTTTCCAATAATTACATTGACCTTGTGCTTTTCCTCATCTGTGCTCTTATATTAACAACGATTATTTCCTTTTCCGTCTCTTTTTGCTGTCCATATTGTATTACATTAATCTTCCTTATTAATAAAAGGAAGTGACTGGAGGTACAGTTGTGTTACTGTAGTGATGACTTACCTGAAGTAATCAAGTTTGCAGAAAACCTGTTTATCTTTGATGAAGCAGCTCACGTGTCGCCCCAGTGACGTGTTGCACACACTGCACGAGAGGCAGCGCACATGCCAGCAAAAATTGTTCACCTGAGATGGAGAAGAAAAAAGAGATTTTAACAACAATGCTTCTCAACAATGCATCACTTTAACTGAAATAATACATTTTATTTGGGGTGCGCCTTTCATAGCACCCAAGGACACCTTAGGGCATAGGGGCAATATAGGGAACAATTAAAACAGTGGATTTAATGAAATATCAGCCGGGGTAAAACAAGACAAACTTGAAATGGACTACAGAAGGACACAAAAGGACACAGGGTACAGTCTATAAAGAAAAAGGTGGGTTTTGAGGTGGGTTTTGAATGTTGTTATGGAATCAGACTGTCGGATATGTAGTGGCAGGGAGTTCCAGAGACTGGGAGCCAAGCAGCTGAAAGCTCGAGCACCCATGGTTTTGAGGCGGGAGCTTGGGACGGTGAGAAGTCCTACGGACGAAGAGTGGAGGGTGCGGGAGGGGGTGTACTCCTGAAGGAGGTCGGTGATGTAGATGGGGGCTAGGCTAGGTTATGGAGGAAAAGCATTTTTTCTATGCTTGGACTCATAACCAATAATAATTTCAGAGCAAAAATCAATTGATTACATTTCTATAATGCATAACAAGGGAATGTAATTTAGAATTGGAAAGCAACATATGTGCCAAATGAAACAATGGTTTGTACTGGTTATATGCACAAAGAGAAAGAGAACACAAATAATAACCAATAACAATTTGACTGCAAGTTTTGAGTATTCTGGGCATTTTATGCAGTTTAAAATGGAATTGATTGCATTATTGCAGGGGTTCTCAAAGTGCGGCCCGCGGGCCAATGGCGGCCCTCGGAAATGTTTCTGGCGGCCCGCGATAGTTAATGTGACAAAAAATAAATAATAACTTTTTTTTCTTTGCCTAAATCCTTCCGGCCCACATTTGTAAGTGTTCCGGCCACTCCTTTTTTGCTTACCTAAATCCTACCGGCCCACATTTGTAAGTGTTCCGGCCACTCCCTGGAGGGATGTTACAGATGGATAAACAAGCTCCAAAGCATAAAGGCGCTTTTGTATAGTTTGTGTATACAGTATACAGTATTGTAGCGAGCCCTGGTTTCAGAGGGAGGAGCTTGCATAGGGGAGGGCAGGGGGGCTTGGCAGGGAAACGGGGTTCAGGGGGAGTGGCTGTACCCGTAGGATAGAAAAGGGGGAAGTGACGTCTGACTCAGAGGTCGCGCGGCTGTGGCGAAGAACGTGTTGCCCACATTCTGTTACTGAGTTTAGGCTAGTTAGCTAGCAGGTTTATTGTTTTGGGTGCAGTCACTTTTGCCTCCACTTGCTGTTCAAATAAATGTTGAAAGAAAAAGTAAATCTGTTTACAGTTCTGTTTCATATGGGTGTTGAGAGATGTATCCATAGATTTAGTCCCTAATTTTGCTCTCAAAGTGCACCAGATTGATGCATTTAACTTCAACATTTAAAAAAAATTGAGGATGCTTCCTACACCCATGTTCTATTCCATGTGTCAAGTCAGGCAAATTGGGTCCAAATGTTATTGCATCAATGATCTGTTAACATT
>CALSBZ010046932.1:3171657-3182251 GCA_943591055.1 Gobionotothen gibberifrons
GGCCGGCCGATACATGCCGCGCATTAAGTGGGCCTGTCTGTCAATTAATCCCCGGGCCACTTTTTCCTCCCAGTCCGCCCCTGACTATGTATAATTGGTTAGTACAATAAAGTTTTGGAATTATTTTGTGTTCCGTTTTTTCTTGGGCGGCCCTCAATCCAATATTGGGTACCTAAATTGGCCCTCACTCATCAAAACTTTGAGAACCCCTGCATTATTGTAACTAAAATAATATAAATAAAATATATTATTAAAGAGTTTTTTTTTTTTTTACTGAAACTGAAGAAATAAGGGTCTACATACAAAAAAAAGTAGCTTAGACAAATGGCACTGAGATAGCCTCAAGTCATGAGAGGCTGTCTACTTGTTCTAAAAGGAGGCCCAATTTGTAAGTGTTGTCAAGCATACAATTGTCAGTCTGACCTTGAGGAGGTATCTGTCCACTATCTCCAGGCCGCAGGAGGTGCACAGGGTCTTCCCCTGCAGGGAGGTCACAGTGGGGAAGGAGGCCGAGAAGGACGAAGCGGGGGAGGACGGAGAGTAGGAGTCCTCCTCAAATAAATCATCAGGCCCAGAGGAACCCTGCAGGAGCATCTTACAATGTAACAACGTGTACAACTTTCATAACTAAAACTGCATTCACACTGCTAGCATAGTCCTAAAGCAACATATGTCTAGCTACACTTTGAAGTGCGAATACAGTCACGCGAGCTCCAAATTTCCTCTTAACTGATTATTTTTTTAACACGAGCTCCAAATGTCCTCTTAACTTTTCACAAGTTATTGGTTAGATATTGTTAACACCTACTGTGTCGACATAAATATGTCTTTGTTGTAGCTGAGTGAGAACAGCCTCCGCTTGTCTCCTTTCTTCCTCCGACATGCTGTCAACGAGTCCAGAGTGATGCGAGAGACACAATGACACAGAAGGCTAACGTCCCCTTCATATTTCCTTCACAACCACGCTCATTAACCAATGCACTAAGAAAATAACAAAACAACATTTTCGCTTATAGTTTTTCGAGCATTCGTGTCCCTTCAATTTAATTAGCCTATGTGCTGTCGTATATCGACACTAAATAGTGGAGGACAGTATTCGTCCACAATATTAACGTTACAATGTGAATGCTTACGTGTGTGCTACAATTAACAAATCCTACCACCGGCCACGCTCACAGCTGAACGAGATCTGACTAATTATGATGAGCCGTGCACATGATGAGTAATTAGCCGACTGCAGGTGTGTTCAACGTCTGGCTTTTATAAGTGACGGTGCGGTGTGTTCTCACAGTATTCACCTGTAGACCGACACTTTTTATTTTTAAAGAAATGAAATGCACCTGTGATTCTGCTATTGTAACGAAGGATAACGAGTGTAATTAGGGTTAACCTATATTAAACTTTGGTCAAATATCAGCAAAGGTTGACTTTTCTAAATATGGTTCATATGAAGAATGATACAAATAATAATAACTTTTTAGGGGCAACGTATAGGCCTATCGGAATAATAACCGAAAAGCATAATTCAATATAAAATCACAACTTTATGCTGATACCCTTTACATACAATTATTTTGCAGTAGGCGTAGGCCTATGTAACTGATTTAGTTTGATGTTTAGGAGGTTCTAATATACAGTATGTAGCAGAACATTGAATATACCAATAAAGCCTGGAAACACTACTGCATACCCGATAAGACTTTTTACCTTTAGACTTATGTCCGTAGTTTTCAAAATAGGAAAGCTAGCTGTTTATAACCTGAAAATAATTTAGTTCACTCACTGTATCAAAATGCAGCGTGGCGAAATTCTTAATTCACAAAATGAAATAAATGGGCCTATAGCCTCCAAAATAAAAAAGGTTTTGTCTTTTTTATATTGTATTTACTTTGTTTAGCGTCTGGAAACAAACGAAAATGAACAGTGTTGTGAAGTCGTAGTTTTGTAAATGTAAAATATATTGTTACTTACAACGCTGTTGGAGGCGCAGTTAGACATATCCACGGAGCGTCTGCCGCCCCCGGTGCATCCCTGTTCAGACAGATGTGGGGAGCCTGACCCCGGTGTTAGTCCCCTGTACCCCCGCTTGACACCCCAACTCCTTCAGCCTCGCTTCTTGCTCTTCTGAGGACTTTTTTCACTCACCGTTTGTTTGTGAGACACATGCTTTTTTCATGTAATGTTAAGCAGCTCAGTGCACCTCCCACTGTGCTCGGACCCGCCTGCTGCACCATCAATGAACAGTTAATTTAATGTTAATGTTAACCCAAAAGGACCCACCGTGACACAGGTGTCACATGACATTTACATGTTCTGGAAAGTTCCTCATACAGCTTTAGCCTTGTTTTTATCCCATGAAGTCCCACAGTCTGGTGGGTCCTGGGCCAGATCATGTAATTTTGTGTTCCAAGAATATGTCCATGTGCCATGGCTAACACATGTGACAGAACTAGCTACATTTCAGAAGCTTGTCTTTCGTTGCTAAAGGTCAAATTCAAGCCATTTAAGAAATAAAATGCTTACATCACGTCCTTTATTACATTTAACCTGTTGTGGTTATCAATTATATTTAGTTAATATATTCTTTATTCTCCAATTAAAATGATGTTCAAACAAATTTAAACCAAAAAATCATCCTCATTAATTAAGTTATAAATAAGACTTACTTTACCATTAAAGCCCATGTGACATATATGTCACTTTTCAGATATTTGACACTAGGGGGTTTCTTGTCAGAAATGTGTTCTATGTGGTGTATTTAGTCTAAATTATGTTCCCCTTAATTTCCCCAAAAGTAGAAATGGGTCTGGGTTCTTATATTAAGATGAAGTTTTCTACATATATTCCTCTTTCCTATTTTTGATGTTTTTGCAGACTGGAAATAAATGGAGGTAGCTGACTTTGCGAAATGCAGTAGAAAAAAAGCCAAATATTTTCATTGTGATCAAGGGACTTCAATTCAGGCTAATGCATTAGACATCATAAAGAAAAGACTGCAGGATTTCTGTGTATAATAATAATTCTCACCAGGCTACTGAGACTGCACGACTTTAAGAAAACCAAATCTTTTCCTTTGAGAGGCATTTAGATTCACTTATCCCGGTCTGACATTATCAGTATTTCTCATCTTTTCCTTTTTGGCCATTGGGGATATTATGAACACACCACAGGTCGAGTTTGGGGACTGAATTGTGTTTATTCAGACATCCACACTGTCTGCAGCACTCTCATGGCAGCTCAGCGACATGGCATAACTTTCCTAGTCCTCTAACCTGGTCAGACTCAGAGTAAGTCAGGAAAAAACTGTTTCATAATTTAAATGAGTCGACCACAGGGTGATATTCTACTTTTTGACATATAGCAGTGAAGTAGAACTGAATCTGTACCTCCATAACTATGAAATAAATAAATACAGAAATTCTAATAGCCTGTAATATTTTGCATCATAACCAAGATTTATAAATGCTCCCTTTAGATTATTAGAATGAACAACAATGCAATAGAGCAGGTCAGAAACCCCAAAAGGGCTTTTGGATTTATTTTTAAACTAATGATAGTTTTTCTTAACATAATGAGACATAAAAAGGGCAAAACGGTTAAGTTGTTATGGTAATAATAATGACATTTTTTACATTAATTTATATTGCAAATATTTATTTCCGCGTATTATAATATGCAGGACTTCATTCTACTATACAGTATTTATTGTGTTTTACCTTATTAGACTTTAGATGTTAAAATTATTCCTGCTTATTACTGTATTTTATTCGTTTTTATTGTTAAAAGGAGCTTTGGATTTAAGATTTGTATTGCCAACAACACACTGTTGTTCATATAAAAATAAAGCCTTTGAATCTTTTAAGAATTTGCAATTTCAATCTCAGCTTTTATAAAGGTTGGGGGCCAAGTGGTCTCCCCCTCTTGATTCTACAGTGTACCTTCTCCTTCATGAGTACCTCTTCAGACTTTAAGTGAAGGTGATGGCTAACCAAAGACTGGGGTCAAAAAGGCATGAATGAAAACATTTTCAGAGGGCACTTTGTGAATGGAGAGGCAAGAGAATGGGTCAAGAATCCCTCTGGGTCTTGTCTGCGCTGTGCATATACGTCTGCAACCCAATCCATCAGACTCTCAGCCTTCCAAACTTGAAATAAGACTAACCTCTAACAAAAAAAAGAAAAGCAGACTTTTAAAACTCATGTGAAAACTGAAAGAATCAGCATCACACTAATTTATAAATGTATAAATCAAGCCCACAAAAATGTTCTAATATACCTCACAATTGATCTGATTCTCCTTTTGGATTATTGTTGTTGTTGTTCTAAAGTTATTTATTTTAAAATGAAACATGTATAATCAACGTCTGGAATGTAAAATCTTTGAAACTCTTTAAGAGCTTACAAATGAAAGAAAATTAAACAAGAAACCTTACTTTCTGTCATCAGTTACTCTTAATAAAACCAGGGAAAACTCAGTTAAGATAACTCAGGTTAACAATCAGTAAAAAACCTTTGTTTTTGTTTCAGTTTGACAAAAACGTTTTGAGTGTAGCTTTTAGTAAACTTTTGAAAAAGACACATGGAGCTTTGCTGTAAGGGTTTTATAAAGCTATAAGCATATTGACAGTATACCCTTTTTATTTAATGCATCACAAGGAAACAATCAGTTTGAATTTAGACAGGAAATAAATCCTTCCTCATTGTGGCAAACCCTTCCACTCCACTGCTACTAATCCAGCCCTCCTCACAGAAGGATTCAGGACAACACTTCTGCAGACAGCATCTGCTGATTTATTAAAAGAGAGGAGCGGGGGTTGTTGGGGGTGGGGGTCGTTTGCCCTCACGTCTTCATGTAAAGATTGTTTGGCCTTTGACCAGTCATTTCTCCCTCAGATGTAACCTTCTGTGGTTTATAAACCTGTCAGTGCTGCTTGATAGGTAGCAAACACTCCTGCTAAATTCATGAATCTGCCTGCCAATTTTGCCAGTTAAAATGACAACTACAATGCCTTAGCGGGCGCAATTACACAAGATTAAGTATGTTGCGTGGCTGCTTTTAAAACATTGATGAGTTAAGAAGGTCTGAGAGCTCTGGACAACACACACACTGCAGACACCTGCTCCTTAAAGAAAGTGGGTAGGTAATTTAGCTGTCAAATCCCTTAGTGCAACCAAAAGTCAATCAGCCACAAGGAGGATGTCAAGTATCAGTTAAAACAGAAAACATTACGTTTGCAGGGATTTATGGACATTTCAGTTTTGAGAAATTACACCAAAAATGATTTGACTATTGTTGCATTCACTCTTTAAAGGGGCCCTATTATGCTAATTTCAGCTTTCATGATTGTCTCTTGTGCTTTTACTGTGACATGTTTACATGCTTTAATGTTCAAAGGGCTTTTAACTTTTCTCATACTGCCTGGGCTGCAGCACCTCTTTTCACCCTCTGTCTGAAACCAGAGCCCAGTCTGCTCTGATTGGTTAGCTGGCCGGCTCTGTTGTGATTGGTAAACTGCTTAGAACCGCTCAGCCCCTTAGCTTATCACGTACAATGTGTCAGAGCGCTAACACGAATAGTACGTAGTGATGTCACAATGTTACATAAGTAAACAAAGGAGTCCAATCGGAGTGTGTGGGAGAGAACAACTCCTTCTGGAGGAAACTTTGCAGACCATTTACATGCACAAAAAACAGCACACTACAGGAAAGGAAAAAGGCTAAAAAGCATGATAGGGCAATGCCCCTCTAAATCAGATCACATGTTATCACAGTTTATCATCATGGAGACAGGGTTCGTGAGCTTGGCTGTGTTTGTCAGTGGGCTTGGTTTCCCTTCTCAGCCAATAACATCCCAGCACTGTACAAAACACACAATTGTTTTTCACTTTAAAGTAGAAGTTGCTTCTGGTTTAGCCATGACATGCCATGCTTATCTCACTGTTTGGAGGTGTCACAGTATGGGTGTGTCACAAAACATAAATGTTTGTGTGTTTTTGAGCATGTGCATTTGAGGTTACTTAGCTTGATGTCAGGAAGAGTCTAAGGTGAATCAATTGGATGTGACTTTGTGTAAAACTGTCTGTACAAGATGTGTGTTTGTGACTGAGAGAGAAAGAGAGCGATGCAGATATATTTTCCCTCACATGTTGCCATGTTTACACTGGTTACAAAACCTTAGTTGTGGCAGGTCTGGACGGAAACTGAAAAGATGTTGGGCCATTCACTGAGCACATCGAAAAATATACAGAAGGTTACTGTTAGGTTGGTGTATGTGATATAGGACCATAGGTAATCTCTGTGTGTGTTTGTGTCTTGACAAATACATGCATTTTACATTTTCCAGCATTGGAGCATATCACATGGCTTGACATAGTTTTAGATATTGCATCATACATCATGTCTCTACAGTATATTCTGAAGTCAATCAGCACTTTCTTTAACATGGTATCAACTGCCATTGAAATGCTAGTGTTTTTTATTTCTTTTTGCGTTTCAGAGGTTGTAAATCATCCGAATAATGTCACACTTTTTTTCTTGTTCTTGCATGTTCCCTCTTTCTCTTCTTTACTGGAATACATTACATTACATGTCACTTGTAAGACGCTTTTATCCAAAACGTCTTACATACATTCAGTACTGTGGGCAATCCCCACAGGAGCAATATGGTGTTAAGTGTCTTTCCCAGGCACACAACGACATGCTGAATGCAGTGGGACTCAAACTTGCTCTCCCCTGATCCGAATCAGCGCACTATCCCAACAAGTCTCAGCCTCCCTGTATACTCATATACTTTATATCCATATCACCATGCAGTTAAAAAAAAATTCAATAGTTAATATCAACCCCCCTCTCGAACTGACTGGATATCAGAGAGCCTCGGAATTTCACACGTCAAAGTTCAAAGTCAACATGATGCAAAGAAAAAGACACAGGGTCAATTTGCGACCAGAAGTTTATATGTTTGGTTCTCTTCTTCACTAAAATGGAGGGGGAGTGCATTTTTGCATGACTACCTTCGGTCTACACTTTTTTAGTGTTGGTCATTCTCTCTGTTTCATATGAAATGTAGAGAATCATAAAAGATTATTTTATTATTATTTTATTTTATTATTTACTTTTGCAATTAAACAAACTTGTTACGACATCTGACTGGGCTGTTATTAATAAGCTAATGAGTGTATGTGCTCTGATCCCCCCATCATCTCCAGCTCTTCTTTCATCTTATGCTACAATATACCATCGCCAGGACAACCAAAAATAAACAGTAGGAATCTGGGTTCTGTATTGCCGTGACAACAAAGGATAAGGGGGCGGGGCCGGATGGAACCAGAGGAGTTCCACATCTGGGTTTCATTAGCATCACAGGCCAATGACAGATTACTTGTATTCTGCCTGGCGACACAACGTTAAGCTGGATGGTGGTCTCCTCTGACAGAGAGGGGAATTACATCATCAAGGAAAGCTGATGTTGCGAGCCTCGGGGAGCCCATTCTGGACCAGGAGGGATTCGGTTTGGTTGAGTTTTATTAGGTTTGCCATTAACTGATAGGCAAGTGTTGGTCGTCCTGTGGTCCTAAACAATTTTTATGAGGTCATAAAAGCTGAAGTTTACCTAAGTGCGTGTTTTCCTGTTTCCTGAGTGTTCAGGTTGTCATAGGTATTTGTCATAATGGTGATATTCCCTTTTGTGTTTGGTCTTCTTGCTCTATTCTTATGAAATATTTTGGAATTTTGGAATCAGTGTTGGGTTTTTAAACACATTTCAAACATCTTTGATTAAATCAGACTGTCTGATTAAGTCATGTAAAATATTTAATCCAATTAAGTTTTTTTTATTCTTAATTATTTTGTCTCATCTAAAACTCACTTTTGACATCCTCCTCTCCTGCTGCTATGCTGTTGTTTAGTAGCTGCACTTAGTACCAGTGGATGGAAATAGTGAGGAAAGAAGAGAAAAACATTCAGGTAAAAGGAGGCATTTGCTCTTAATCATTATGACATAGTGGACATTATCCAATCATAGACTGAGGAAGAAGATGAGGGGACATGAGCTGTATCCACATTTACAAGGCAACAAGTGTCTTCAATCCCTGTTGAATACGTGTTTGTGATCTCACACTCATAATAATCAAACATTTAGAAATATTATTCAATCTGTTTCCTGCATTTTCTTCAGTCATCATCTGCAGTCAAACTGACTGAAAATACACTGACTGAAACAGAGATCCAAAGCTCCCTCACTGCTCCAAAGGAAACAGTGTTTTCTCCTGAGAGGCTAGCTAGCGTGCTAGTGCTCTACTGAGATTACTGTGGTCAGTGCAAACCTCTGGATTTCAGTGGTTTTATTTCAACAAGTGGCCAGTCTCTTTGATATAGGAACTCAAATATTCATATCATGAATAATGGATGGCGCTGTCATTTGTCTGGTGAAGCGTAAAAGCCTGAGATTTTACTGTTTTTACAACATCCTTATAATTGGACCTGCTAGCTAAAGTATTTTGAGGTTAGAACTCATGGTAATATATATTCCAAATGTGCAATGTTTTTTTACCTTCCTCTCTATTCATGTTCATGGGTTACTGGCCAGCATCGTTCATAAGGCGATATTTTTGATAACACCGTCCCAACCCTAATGTGTGACCGTTTGCAGCTGTTATCACCACTGTTGCCATGGTTAGCGCTGTTAGCACCGCTGATAAAGATACACAGTGGCGGGATGCTGTCATCCGAGCCATGACCTGTTCTAATATTGTGGTCAAACGGAAAAAATGGCCCACAAGTTATTGCTACTGCTGTTATTGACCCTCCACAGAGGAATGCAGTAATCAACAATGACAATTTATCAAGAGCGACTCACACCGAAACCACCAATTGTCGAAGTGCCAGCACCCAGTGATTTAAGGTAAGCCTTGTCAAGCATTAAATCTCCAGACCTGGGGCAGTACTCTCACATGACACCTTACCTGGACTAAATGTTCTGTTTATATGGCCAATAAAGCAGCAGTCTGTTGCAGAAGAGTGTTTGTATTTGAAAACAATCTGTTCTACACAACCCTCCATTGTTCAAGAAGCTAGTGTCGATAGATTTTGCCTTAGGATTTGTCTATAATTTGATGTTAGTTCATTTTCCCATCATTGACTCACATGTAGATGTTAATAATACATAGGTTTAACAGTTGTTATAACTTAGCTTTCAACGTTATATATTAGACATTCTTTTGTTCAAGTAAAACTGCAAGCAAAAAGTATTTTTCCAAATGAGTCTTGAGGCCTTACTGTGGTGCTGAGTGCTGCAGCCACAGCTTCAAAGCTCTGTCTGTCAGTTGGTTGGCTTACACAGCAAAAAATCTGACTGCAAACTCATTGTAAGCCGATTGTTGGTGTTGACGGACCACTTTCATCCCATTGCTTTATTCCTCTTTTAGCTCACGCAAATATGTCACAATACATCTGAGAGCTAAGGCAAAAATCCACAAAATGTCTGTGTATGTTGGCCAGCATGTTTAATATCCATCAAGATACTTCCTCCTCTGTCACGCTTGTGTTACAAAATATAGGGTGCACTTCAAACACCCCACAGAAAACCCTTCCTGAGTATTCAAAGTCATAAGGTAAACCCTAAAGGCTATTCAATTATTTGGAAAGCATTCCCTCTTAGCTTTAGATTACTATTGCCTGAGCACATATACTCACCTCCTTCTGAGAGTCTGAAATGCGTGTATCCTGTGAAGCGTATTTACATTTGTACATCCTGCAAATATATCAGACCTTTTAAAGAATCATTTCCTATAGGCAACCTTGAAAAAGATATGGAAGTTTAGCAATCTGTGAACATTTCTTGTAGACATGCCTTTGTAATTATAAGTTTGAGCCTTGGCTGCCCCCAAACATTTGTATTACTATGCTCTGATTATACGGGAAATTGTAATCCTTCAACCATCAGATTCTTGGCTTATGAACAGATACCTGGCTGTTTAGCTGTTAAATGCTCCATTGTTATTCTCTAACAAGTCTAAAGTAGCGTGGCCTATAAGAGGTTAATGTGCAAGACAACCCACACCCACAAAACTATTTTTATATAAATTATATTTGTATTGAATTACAGTTTGTTTGTTTAATTTTTTCAGTTTGTCCTCTTGACACTCGTAATCAAAGAAAGAGATCAAAGCTGCGTCTGTCAGTCTGCTGACGAACTCTGTTAAAAACCTAAAGCTTTGAATCACTTCTGTTATTAGAAAAACTTTCATCACTTCATCTACTGTGGCACCCACAGGAAGCCACCACTGTTTAGCAAATGATATCAGAATCACAACATTGTATCTATAAGTGGACTTCAAAGCTGAAGTAGGAATATTTTTGGCTGTCTTCATACGTTTTCTGTTATTTGTTCTCCTTACCGTCTTTATTAGTCTACAACATCTGTATACACCTTCTCTCTTTCCTTCCTCCTGTCTTCTATTCTTCCTCTCTTTCTCCCCAAACCCCATTTACTACTTCACTTTACTTCACTTAATCTCTCCCTCCTATTCTCTTTGACATGTCTGTGTTTCCTGTCCTTTGTGAAACCCTCCTCTCTGTCACATCTTGTTTTCCTC
>CALSBZ010046932.1:3187251-3224319 GCA_943591055.1 Gobionotothen gibberifrons
ACTAGCAACTGTTTCCATGGTCGACACAACAATTGTATTCAGTTGCCTTAAAATAGGCTTTGAATCTGTTTTTTCCTCAAATAATCAGTTACAAACAAGCACGTTTTATACCGTTTTTTCTTCTTAACAAATGTAAGATGAGGGTGAAAGTAGTAACATGTAAAGATGTTCACCTTTGCATCTCCATGATCTCCCCAAAATCATCTTGCAGCGCTCTCTGGTGGATAGCAGGAGCACAAATATTTAATATGACTGCCATTTCAGAGAGCAAGGGCATTTTGACACGTAGGCTATGTGGTTGTTGTAACATTAAACTGTACAAATTCCCCTGATATTGAACCAAATATTCCCTTAGTTGCAGATATGTGTAAATGCTATAATATTTCCTCGTTTGCACCTTTATATACAGTCTCATTATTTTATTTTGAAAAACACAATGTCCGGAAGTGGCGCTTGGAATTTGGCATGCGCATAATACAGAGGAAGAAAAACACCAGTGTTTAGCCGACGGTATACATTTTGTAAACATTAGCAGCCCGGTCAACTTCTTCCTGTCGTTAGGATGGAAATATAAGGTAAACCCCCGTCTTAATTAGCTTTAATTGTTTAAATAACTGTCACCGTAAACAATGTCAACACATACCGTTTTGGAAGCGTTAACTTATTTAATGTTAGCATTACAGTTTAGTACATCCGTGCTTTCTGAATGATGTCTAGGCAGACTCAAGCGGCCACAGACACCCTAAACATGTCATCCAACTTGGAAATGTCTTCATGTTTTGCTACATTTCGTTTTGTTTGTTTGCAACCATTTACTTGACCGTTTCGTGTGTTTTGAGTTAGGGGTCGCCTGTGGATTCCATACTGCTAAGTTAGCAATAGCACATAGCATCAACCGACATCCTCGGGAAGTAGCTTTTAATATTATGCGCAAACGCAATTTAACTCAGGTGCAGGCACTTCTTCTTTTAGTATATGTATAATGTGTTTCTGTAACAACTTTTGATCAACCGCAATTAAGCCACATTCGTAGCATAACATTGTAAATGGTGGTTAACGTTTGGTAGCTAGCAGTGTTCTTCCTTCGCATCCGGTTCTGTATATCTGCTGAAACTGCTAACAACAAACAGTTAGCTTATCTTAACTTAACTTGTTAATCAAGCGAAGAATGCAGCTCCAACTAAATCACTCACAGGGAGTGATCTGATTAACTGTACTAACTTCAAATGAACTGATAGGACTGACATTGGGATTAGTTGGACTTGAAGCTAATGTTTATAGTCAAGTCTGAGCCGCTGTCTTGCTGATCCCGTAAAACACCAATAGTTCTGCGTTCTTGGTTTCCCCAAGTAATCCTCATAAGGTTAATACAGTTAGTGCGATGCCATTTGAAAACTGTCCTTCATCTAGCTGCTGCCTTCTGTGAAAGCTGACTACCAAACCAACTGTTGTAGTTTACGAACACATAAAGATGCCAAAGTGTGTTTATAACAAAACAGGGAATGAGGACTTGAATTAACCAATTTGCAATCTAGCTAGTCTTTGTATTCCATTCATTCTCCAAACCCCACGGGATGCAACAGACAAGTAAGGACATACTGTACTTTACAATAGCAGGTATCACAACATTAAAACATTTCACAAGTGTAACTAGCACACAATAGTGAAATAGATTAATTTGCTTAATATAATTTTCTCAATGAATAGTAGCCCACCTTTCTGAACATTGTAGAAAACATTTATTTTGTAGACTGTGCCAGAAAAGTGTAGATTCAACTCATGTTCCTTTTTAAGGCTGTAGTGAGTGTTGGTCTCTTTGAGGACTGTAATACATTCCAAGCAGTTTTCTAATCCCCATTTACCTGTACGTTTGGATAACAAATACATAAAAAGTCACCTCATAGTTATATTGTCCACATGACCACACCATTATTGAAACACCTGTTTAACACGGTGCCAACTAAATCATTGTTAGTCTTACAGAAGCAGGGTTCATTGAACTGCGGCGTCTTTTGAACTTGATGGATTGTACAGGTGTGTCTAAATAACCTGTGACTCAGTGTAAGAAAACAGATCAATCTGATTCCTGTCTTTGGCCAGAGATATAACTACAGATCACATTTGGAAAGGTGTGTGGCACAACGACACAAAGAAAATGAAAAAACAGTGCTACATTCACTTTCAATTCCTTTACTCCATCTCTTACATTTCAAATGAGGACAGACTGACTACAGACAACGTTTGATTAGTGTTGCTGTGTTTTAGGTCAACCCCAAGCTGTGGGACCCAACGCTTTTCTTCAGTGCATGGACGCAAAGCTAATGCGCAGGTAGGTGTGGTATTAAGGCATTTTTTTTCAGATTGAAAAACATGTGGCTTCTATCACTAGACTTTAAACAAGAATGTTTTTTAATCAAAGATAAGAATAAATGTCACACTTCATGATTATATTGAGTTTCTGTTAAACTTAAATGTAGATGGCTTCAAGGCTGAACAAGATGAGTCGTTGAAACATTTACTTACTTTATTATTGCCCACCCGATTTCTTTTTAGGGCCACTAGCGCACGTCAAGACGCCACTGGAATGGACATCACCAGCCGCTGTACTCTGGGGGACCCCAACAAGCTCCCTGAAGGGGTCCCCCAGCCTGCACGCATGCCCTACGTCTCGGACAAACACCCGCGACAGACCCTGGAGGTGATCAACTTGCTGAGAAAACACCGTGAGCTCTGTGACGTGGTGCTGGTGGTGGGTGCCAAGAAGATCTACGCTCACCGTGTCATCCTGTCCGCCTGCAGCCCGTACTTCAGGTACCAAGAGACAAACACTGAATTCCACTCAGATCTGGGGAAGGAAATAAATCCACTG
Source organism: Gobionotothen gibberifrons (assembly GCA_943591055.1). Classification (NCBI taxonomy): domain Eukaryota; kingdom Metazoa; phylum Chordata; class Actinopteri; order Perciformes; family Nototheniidae; genus Gobionotothen; species Gobionotothen gibberifrons. The sequence goes on from CALSBZ010046932.1 coordinate 3,190,121, forward strand.
AGGTCACATAAAAGTGCAGGTGGAATACTTTTGAGTGCTGGCTGTAACGGTGATATCTGTTCAGGGCGATGTTCACTGGAGAGCTGGCAGAGAGCAGGCAGACTGAAGTGGTGATCCGCGACATCGATGAGAGAGCCATGGAGCTGCTCATTGACTTTGCCTACACATCACAGGTAACGGCAGTGGCAGTAAACAGTGTTTATATTTGGCATCAGGCATTGCCGTTGTATCGTTTGTAGTAACACAAAATGCAATGTTTCCCGCAGTTTCTCGCAAATCTACCACTACTACTATCATGGCCAAACACCTCAATAACATGACAAATAGTGATAATGGCAGCTAAATATGTCAAAAACGACAGCTACCTGCTCCAACAATTCTGTAAGTCTGAACAAGACATTGAATTACAGTGGATGTAATAACTATATTTCCACACTTGCACACAATACAGCTAAGTCCACAACAAGGTCATTAATAAGTATCAATAAGGATATAAATACAGCATTTCCAAGATGCTGTATTTCCCTCACAGTACAGTAAGGTCTGTCATCATTAACCCAAAGAATAATGTACATTTGACTAGGTAGTGTTAATTATTAACTTGGGGGTACCTACTTGTCAAGCCCTATTAAGAAAGTGAATGTACAAATTCATGTGTCGCCTAGAAGACTCAGACAATCATGTCATCTCGATTTTAATCAACCCTGTGAAGAGTTCTACTCGGTTCTCTTCCATGATTTGGAGACATTGGCGCAAGAGCCTATACAGACAGTGAGCATGTGTGGCTAGCTGTAATTGGACTGATTTTATGTTTTTTATCTGTTTGTTTTTATTTGTTTTGTGTGTTTAGCTTTTTATCTTATTTATTGATGTGTGTCTTGTTTTTTAGTATGTGATATGGACCTTGAGTCTGAAATAAAGATTTAATAATAATAAGAAATAGTGTCACTCTCAAAGCGTAACGGCCCGTCCACACAGCGGCGTGCGTTGACGCTTCACCATTCACTTTGAATGGGGTGACGTCACTTTTCGCCGAACTGCATTGTGGGAAGCGACGCAGAGCATCGCTGGCGTGGCTCGCTGCAAAAGTTGAGCAATGTTCAACTTTTGACGCCTCGGCAGAAGCGTCAGCCAATCGAATCATATGCCAGTACAAGCTCTAGCCAATCAAACCGCTGCTTGTTTGCCAGGGGCGGGAGATTCATGTGATTGGTTGTTGGTCGAGTTTCAGACACGCCCGCCGGCAAGCGTCAACGCACGCCGCTGTGTGGACGGGCCGTAAGAAATAGCTCAACACATCCGCAGTGAGGATGGAAATAACTAGCTTCACTCACGTGCCTCACAGCTTCATCAAGAGTGTCTGATGTCTCTACCTCCCTGCTCCTAGGTGACGGTAGAGGAGGGAAACGTGCAGACGCTGCTCCCCGCCGCCTGCCTTCTGCAGCTGGCTGAGATCCAGGAGGCCTGCTGCGAGTTCCTCAAGAGGCAGCTGGACCCCTCCAACTGTCTGGGCATCAGGGCCTTCGCAGACACACACTCCTGCCGGGAGCTGCTGCGCATCGCAGACAAGTTCACCCAGCACAATTTTCAGGAGGTAAGAGCATGGATACGAATGAGTGTTTCCACAGTCCCCTGTCACTTGTTGTTTTGAATCCGTACAATATAGTTTGATGGTTCAAAGCTCCATGAGGGAGCCAGAGATGGATTTACTGATCAAGGAGCGTTTGACTTTTCTGTTCTCTCTTTGTAAAACAGCTGCTGACAGACTGTTCTTCTCTCTTGTCTTAGGTAATGGAAAGTGAGGAGTTCATGCTGCTGCCTGCCAACCAGTTGATTGACATCATTTCCAGCGATGAGCTCAATGTGCGTAGCGAGGAGCAGGTTTTCAACGCTGTCATGGCCTGGGTGAAGTACAGCATCCAGGAGCGCAGACCACAGCTACCCCAGGTTAGTGGATGTAGAAATATCAGTTATCAGTATATCCTCCAGAGACCCATCCGTTCATTTTTGTCCTCTGTGGAGCACATTGGGCTTTGGTCCATCACTTTGAGGTTATACATGCCACAGAATTAAGTCCAATTGTGCTCCACAGAGGACATCCTGGGCTTTTCAGACATGTGACATATGTGGGGGTGTGGCTTTGAAACAGATAATTTCATTGTATTTCAAAATGGCATCCATCAACACAAGCACTATTTATAGAAAGAGAAATGGTACATTTTTAATTTTGTAATTACCAGTGTTGAGAGTTCAATATTTAAATTAATTATAGTAAGGGAACATCTTAGGAGTTATTGCAGTGAGTTTTCAGAGCAGTGTAATAATTATTTGACCTAAAACTAAATGTTTTTGTGAATGTCCTCAGAGGACATGGGGATTTGCTAACTTTTTATTCCCCCCATTTTACACAAAACAAATGGAGTCCACTATGGGCCAAAACGAACACGTAGGTTTCTGTAGGGTTCATGGCAGACGGATGCAGTGGGAAAACACACATCAAGTGCCTCAAGTGTCAGATGTATCTGCATTTCAAAAAAGGATGGAGTACAAATGAGGGCTCAGTATTTGTTGCACTGAGTTGCGCTCTAATGATGTCTAAATGTTAATGTTGTTTGTATACTATGCTTCACATAACTAACACCCAATGTCCTCTACAAAGGACACACAATAAAACAAAAATAAAAAAATATATTTTTAGTTTTTGTTAGTCATTATGTTTATACCACCCTAAAGACTTGTGTGATAAAAAAAAGAAGGAAATTTGAAACCTTATTCTTTCTGGGTCTCAGGAGGATACAACAGTTCCTGGTTATTGTTTGTATAGTTTTTGTTGTACATTAAAGTAATTTATGCCCAGCATGACTTATCTCCTGTGTTGTGTAGGTCCTGCAGCATGTCCGTCTGCCGCTGCTCAGCCCCAAGTTCCTGGTGGGAACTGTTGGGTCAGACCCTCTCATAAAAAGTGATGAAGAGTGCAGGTGAGTGCTGTTTATCAGCCATTTCAATGTCATTGGTGAGAGAAATGCTTCTTGTGGTTGAAAAATACTGAGATGAAAAACGTTTACCTTGAATTTTTGTATTTACAGAGACCTGGTTGACGAGGCTAAGAACTACCTGCTGCTACCACAGGAGAGGCCACTCATGCAGGGTCCCAGAACACGGCCGAGGAAACCTATTCGCTGTGGAGAAGTCCTATTTGCAGGTCAGTCTTTTCCGACAAAGGTTTTGTTGTATGGTAATGATGTTTGTTGTTTGTTGTTAAAAATTAACTATATATTGTAATCTCTCCACTCATAATGTCTGGTGAAAATAAGACCATTAATAATAATCACCATTTCTATTATGTTACAATTAGGGATGGGTACCAAGCCCCGGTATTAAACGGGCCCCGGGGCTGAATTATTAAAGACCGTGGTACCGCTAAGCTCCGGCGTTATCGGTCTTTTTATCGGTACTGGAGACATGTAAAAAATATGTCATATGTATTATTGATACACAAACATTATATTGCCGTTTTAGTGTCACCAACTCCGTTTCTAATATGCAAAAAGACTGCAAAATGCGTCTGCGATTTATTTTTAGTATTTTCGATCTTTCCAGTCCAGACGAGAGATCTCTCTCCCCCACCTGCTTGCAAAGGGGTGGGGCAGTTTACACACACGCCGCTGCTCCATGCAGCAACACACACACACGGAGGAGATGGCGGAGAGAACTAAGCGCTCCGAGGTGTGGTTAAACTTTACCCGTCTCGATGGTAACGAGCATTTGGTAATGCTCGTTACCAAAAGTGACAGAGAAATGCACCGGGTTCGACTGTCTTTCTAGTAGCTCTGTAGCCCCCCCATCCACGAGTAACGTTTCCACGTCAGGTATTATGTATGCTAGCTGCAACACATGGAGCTAACTCAATTATACAAACATGGGTTAATGATTAGAGGTAACTGAGTTAAAGTTTCAGCTATTCTGTTAACAGTTCTGTCATCAGATTATTTAATACGATTTGTTAAAACATTGTTGTTTCGTTTGATGTGAAATATTATTTAATTTAAATAAAAAGCAATGTTAGTTTTGTTCACAATTTGTTTAGTTAGTTTATCTTATTCTTTTCTCCAAAAGAACCGATAAGAGTGGGCTACCGTTAAAAGACCGGACCAATAAGCGGTATCGATAAAAGTAGTAGTACCGTTAAAACCTTAACGATACCCATCCCTAGTTACAATTGGTTAAAGAATGTTCACATATCCTTCTATTTTATTAAATATATCATCCCAACAAGGGCTTTATAGAGCGTGCCAAAGAAGACTGGTTGGGTTGGTTTGCCAGGTAATATTTGACAAAAATATCTGTCATTTTTCCAGGACATTCAAATCTTCAAGAACACACCCAGCGGCAATAATGAAATAATTTAATAATGAAAAATAATCAGTTTTAGACGATAACTTAAACAAGATTCCGTTGCAATCGAATATGGAAACGTGCGTAGAATTACGTAGACACCACTGCCTGTTTGGAGGATGATTGTAGTTTACCTTGGTGAAGGAAATAACTTGCATACATCATGTGCTAATTTAAAACTGTTTGTCTCCTTGTCTTGTAGTTGGAGGTTGGTGCAGTGGTGATGCCATCTCCAGCGTTGAGCGTTATGATCCCCAGACCAACGAGTGGCGGATGGTGGCGTCGATGAGTAAGCGGCGGTGTGGAGTGGGTGTCAGTGTTCTGGACGACTTGCTGTATGCGGTGGGAGGTCACGATGGCTCGTCGTACCTCAACTCTGTGGAGAGGTGTGGCACGATCACTCGGGATCTGTTGGAAATTAAGATCTAGAATTTTTTTTTTTTTAACATCAATATTAATCATCTTTAATTCATCTTTCCTGTCCAGATACGATCCTAAGACCAATCAGTGGAGCAGTGACGTGGCCCCTACTAGCACATGTCGTACCAGCGTGGGGGTGGCTGTCCTCGGAGGTTATCTGTATGCTGTAGGGGGACAGGATGGGGTTTCCTGTCTCAACATAGTAGAAAGGTATCTGTCATATTATCAATGTATGTCAAACCGTCCATGTAACCATCTCCACTTAGTGTATAGAAGTGTAAAGATTTATTTTGTCCAATATTTGTCAAAGACTGAAAGAAGAAAAAGCGTCCGATAGCACCTCACCTGTAATGATGCTAAGATAATTAGCCAAATGAACTATTGTTATCTAACCCAACATTAGTTCCTCTGTGCATACAATAACTTTCTTATCTGTTGCTTGTTTTGCTGTGTTTGTGATTTATTGTATTAATTCTGTTTCAGTGAAGCCGATATCTCTTTCTTGCGTGTATTTTTTGTAGTCCTCCATTTATTTCTTAATGCTTTCTAGCACCAGCCTTTTGATACGATGGCCCTTTTAGCATCCTATGTTGTATAGCTTTAACTTGATGGCCACAGCCCTGCCCACTTTTGTCCACGTCCACATTGACTTACTTCCTATCACATGGGCCCAAGAAAAGTTCTTAACATTACTGAAAAGCTGGTGTTTAGTCTTAATCCTAGAGATAAAACGGTGTCCTTCTTGTGCTTTAGGTATGATCCTAAGGAGAACAAATGGACTCGTGTGGCCTCCATGAGCACCAGGAGGCTGGGTGTAGCCGTGGCGGTGCTCGGGGGCTTCCTGTACGCTGTAGGAGGGTCTGATGGGACGTCACCATTAAATACAGGTACACTCTTAAAGCTAGGCGATGCAGTATTTGGCTGAAGTTCTACAGTTAATAATCCCTCCTTATCTTTTGGGTGCTTCTCTCCTCCTCAGTGGAGCGCTACAACCCTCAGGAGAACCGCTGGCACACGGTGTCTCCGATGGGAACCAGGAGGAAACACCTGGGCTGCGCGGTGTACCAGGACATGATTTACTCTGTGGGAGGGAGAGACGACACCACAGAGCTGAGCAGTGCGGAGCGATACAACCCCCGCACAAACCAGTGGTCTCCTGTCGTGGCCATGACGTCCAGACGGAGCGGGGTGAGTGTGTGCTGGGATTAAGTGCAATTTAAAAATAATGTACTTCTTTACAGGCTTATGGAAAAAGCTATAGATACATAATATTATCTCCAAAATATTTTTTTTCAGTTAAGTTACCATATTTGATATTAAAGGAACTCAAATCCACCAATCTGTATACAGAGCTGAAGTGTTGTCGTGTTTGTGTTATTGTGTGTGTAGGTGGGCTTGGCTGTGGTGAACGGTCAGCTGATGGCAGTGGGAGGCTTCGATGGGACGACGTATCTCAAAACTATAGAAGTGTATGACCCTGACGCAAACACGTGGAGGTAAGAGGCACCATGTGAAATAATAACGTTACTAAATACAGTTACTACATACAGGTTATTAGCTTTTTGCACTTTATGTTGTAGTTGCAAGGCTGTGCATCTAAAATGAAGTTGCCTTTAGCTTAGTTCATCTTTTAAGTACTTGTGAATTTGAGTTAATGTTAGTGTTCCACAGCAACATGTGTTTCCAGAAACAATGTTCACAATCCTCTGTTTAGTGTCAGGCTGTTTTCATACGCGTCACATATGCTTTGTACAGATATTGGATATTTATCTGTAAAAACATCATCATAGAATATCACTTAAATGATTGAATGTCCTGTTTCATAAAGACATGTCATAATTGACTGAGATCTTTAAGCCATGTAATGTCACACTTCCTGTGAAGTTAGAAATTGCATGAAAATACCTAAAAAGTAGAAGGACCCAAAAGGAACCAGAACACATTCTTCCTACTGCACGAAAGAGCACTTGAACTTCTCCTTCCTCATCATTTGCTTCTCTTCCCAGGTTGTACGGAGGAATGAACTACCGCCGGCTAGGTGGGGGGGTGGGCGTCATAAAAATGACTCACTGTGAATCCCACATATGGTAACCCCAACCCCAACCCCCCCCCCCCCCCCACACACACACACACATACAGTCACACACTTCTCATCACGCTGCAAAGGATGCCTCTTTTCACCGACTCCTGTGCCTCCAAAAGAGACGCTGCAATTCATGCGAGGATGAGAAAAAAGTGGTGGGTTGGGGAAGAGAAGGAAAGAGGGACAAACTTTGAACTCATCCCCCACTCTGAGGTCATTCACTTCAGAATGCCCTGCTTGTCTTCATTGATTGACCACCATGAAGTGCACTGAGAGCTGAACTCCACCGAGGAACATATAACTTCCAGTTTCCCCAGTGTTCACCATCTTAGCCTCTCCGTGTGGGACATATCGAACTTTACAATGATTGCTGCTGCGGAAGATGACCTTACACATCTTAGGTTTGAAAAAGGGTTAAGCACCAGGTCCCTGGAAGAAGGATTTTCTCAGTCTGTCCAACAGTGAAAGCATCTATCACCTTCCATTGTTGTCATATGCCAGCCCCCAAAAAGGGGTTTCAAAGAAATCAGCAGACTAGAAAAGCTTCTGTTAATGGTGTATGATTCATATTTTTCAAGAAACCTAACATTAGTGTTACATTTACTTTTTTTATTTTTACCATGCATACATCTCAGCTGTGGCTGTCACGTCTCTGGGCCTCATTTGTAGCATCAAACAGTGAAAAGCTGTCAGGCAGTCTATTTTATGAAGGCTAGGTGTTATGGCTCGATACCCTGAGAGGAAAAACATAACTTATTTCTCCAGAATGATGGGTAGTGTCCCTTGTATGAGGAAGTCACCTCAACATTTCCTTGTAAAGTTGTTGAAGGGCAGTCACTGCTTCTGCTGACCTGCGGCTGTTTGCTACACAAGTTACTGAAAGAAGTTTGTAAAAATAAAAAACTGAATTTGTTCGATCCAGACAGCAGCGAGGCCCAAGTCAGTTCAGAAATATTAATAGATAAATCCAGGACTCATTTATTATTATAATATATAGAAAAGCATTCTCTAGCCAAGAGATGTTTTACAGTTTTGCCGTTTCAGGAGTATACTGTATAAAGCCTGGGTATTTTCTCTTTTTTTGAGTCAATCTCATAATATCCCTAATTCTGTTACAGGTTTAACACTTAGGACCAAAGTCTGACCGCTGACCTGCAAAACACAAAAAAGTTGGAGAAATAGTTCATGACAAATGCAGTAGTATTTCCAGTTTGCCGCACATGAACATGATTTTTAAGTTTATACGCATTGAAAAGTCAGTGATTTAAAAGTTGTGTTTTCTTGACACAGTCATAGGGTTTAGAAACACACAGGTCCTTTGTGTTCTTTATTCTCACTTCCAACATGTTGTATGTCAGTATATACAGCATAGTGCAATGGCACCTCCTGCTGGAGGAGAGTTGTAGTGCAGCAATGACAGAAAACAAGAAAGAGCCTTTAGACACAGACTTTTGCAAAGATTGGGGATCTTGCAAGGTTAATATTTAAAACACTACAAGATTCTGTTTGAGATTATTTCCCATCCTGCCCCAGGTAGAAATGCTCTCATGTTCACTGTGTGACACCAGTTTCTCCCACGTTTCCACAGTCCCAACATAACCCACACTTATTATGTTGTTTAATGTCTGCACAGAAGTGGTGGTTAATATAATAAAAGACTAAAAACAGCTTGGTTTAACATCAACTTGATCAAGATCACAGGAGTGTGTAACAACTAGCAAACCTATTGTGATTTTATTAGACATTGTAATGTTTATGCGTCAGTGAAATAGCTTGAAGTGGTCCCTAAGTGATCTTAGCTCAATGTGAACTAAAGTGGAGATAGTTTGAATATATGGGGAAATTGGTTTGAATGAATCTCAGATTTGTTTGCACTGTGATTGGAAATGTATTTTAGATTGTATTTTTGTTCCCCCTTAACTATATTTTATATGGGTGTTCAGATGTGGCCGAGGGGATTTATTTCATAGATTCAACACAACATGGTTTGACTTGCGCTGTGTCACATACATGCCATTGTGTGTGGAACAAATGCAACGTTACAACGCTGGTGTTATGCATTATAATAACCTCTTTTCCTAACCCTAATATTGGTGTTAATATTTAATATTATGGCAACCCAACATTTTGCTGCCTTTAGCTTTTCTATGCTAGAGGGAGATTTGAAGTCGCAGGATCAAAGTTTGGCTGATGAGGACATTTAGTTGAATATTTAGTTGTTTTTATTTTGAAGTCTAAAATGTAGATTTTCACTAGAATTGTAAAATTTGCATTTTTCTTAGAGTTTGACTTGAAAAAAAAAAAGGCTCCATAACACACCCTCCATATTGATTGTGGTGTGTGCTTCTCAAAATGAAATGTTCTAGCCGTTATCAAACAAAAAGGATGCAGATCAGCCAAATGTGTATGCCTGCTTCTTTAAACTCTTCCAAGAATACTTTGCTATTTTCACTGCCACAGAATTACAAGGAACCCTCACTCAGTTTAAAACGTATTGCTTTGGTTCCAGAACAACCTGTTAGATGTTTTTTTCCAAATGTTTTTTCAAGGAGGAATAAAACAGCTTTGCAGTGATGTGCATTTCAGCGTATCCAATGAGGTTTCAATTATTTATTTAGTTTACATAGTTCATCCTTTTTAAACTACATGTTGAGATGCGTTGATGTTCATTGGACAGCGGCAGAAAAGCATTTTAACCTTTTGATATTAAGGCAGTGTTTTATTCGGACACAAAAACCGTATTCCCCCCTTTTACCCACATCTTTATCGTTTTCATTTGGACTGTATTTGGTTTCCCAAACTGAGTGGGGTTTCCAGTAAACCATGTACGCTACTAATGATGCATTTTGATTGTGATGAACAGAAGTCAGCCAGCCTATGTCAAAATGTGTTTTCTTTTCAAGCCTCTGTGCAATTTGTCCGACATGTTGTGCTCATTGTTTGTTCTCATGTGTCAGCCGTCTCAGCGCTGCGGTCGTCATTACAGCAGCTTCGGCCTCACCATGTTCACTACGACAACGATTAAACTTCTTTCCTGGGAATAAACCCCCAAAACAAACCCGTGTCTGACTCATTCTAACTGACACTATTTTTTCGTTTGAGTGAGAAAACACAAGTGGTACAATCCCGACACAAGTTCCAACACTATAGTTTATAAACTCAAAATGCTCATGAACAGCAAACGTGAATAATTACAGCAAAAAGGATAATGTATAGTGTTTAATCTACAAGCTGCAGAATACTCATGCAGGCTAAACGCTGTTTATCCTGTGGGTGAGTCATTCACCATAAAGTTGAATTCCGATGTAGTGTCTGTGATATTGCGAGGCTCTGTTTTAAATCGGTAAACTGCTTAGCAGAGACTCTGCCTGTAGTGATGATTTCAGAGAGGAATCCTGGAGCTGCTCCACATTGTTGATTAAAGCCAAAACTCTCTTACTCTGAGCCAGGAGTCGCTTAGCAGTAAGCATCACCATGGCGAACTTAAATCTCAGGTGGAAACGAAGAGCTCATTGAGGGGTGTAATCGTAGTTGTTGCTTTCATTCACAGCGTCTTTAAACATCTTTTAGCGTTCAAGAATTACTCGAACACTATTCTGTCAGCCATTAACCTTAAGTTGTAGAAACAACAGCAGGAACAAATGATCTTTTATTATCTCCTGCATTAATCCAGAATTGTATTCATTTCTAAGGAACTCAGTATCCATTTAAGCCACAAACACACACCAACAGTGGGCACTTTGATTACACGGCATTATGTGCTCACAGTATGTTTGCTGAAGGGAGAGCGTGTTTTTTGGGAGAATTGGCCTTGGAACAGTGGCGCAACTTGTTTGACTATTGGGATCTTGGCCTAACAGTGTTGCAGGGGATGACGTGTATTTGTAGGTTGACCTCGAAAAGGATTCCCTCGACAATGACGTTTTGCCAATGGATTTATAATATTTTTTAGGACTCATTCCTGCAGCTTTCTATAACCACGTGTGCAATAATTAAGGATAAAAAAGACAGGACACTTGCAGGATCACGCAAAATCTCTTCAAAAGCATTCTTGTCATCATTATCACCTGTGTGGTCACTAACTAAACCACACTGTTTAAAAAAGAGGTTGACAAAACAGCTTGGGCTATTCAATATTATAAACAAAACTTTAGTTTTACTGTTGCATGCTGGTGTCGTGCTTGGTAGGAGTGGAAGCAATGAACTGTGAAATGCCGATAGGCTCTATTTTGGTTCTGCTGTTTCCCTCAAGGCACCTAAGGGTGGACAAACACCCAGCACACCTTCAAACACACAATCGTGAGAGCCTGACAGTACATTCACATCTCCTTCTGTTTCAGTACCACTTTTTGTATCTCTTTCTCATCTCGTTCTCCTTTTATGTCTCATGAATGAGCACTGTGCCAATGGCTGCAGGCATTTCTTTACTGAACAGTCTCTTGTGTCCTTCCCAGAAGATACACCCTTGCTCTAAAATATACAAAATTTGCGCTGGGCGAGAAACGTTTTCAATTCTTATATTTCTGTGTGGCTCGGCTGGAGCTGGCCTTTGCTCCTGTATGTTGACTTTATATATGTGCATCTCATCTTTCATCGCGTAACCTTAACACTGAGCCAGAAATACAACACACTGCCCAACATGACCAGCTGCTCCTCAGAGAATACATGGGGCAGATGGTGTGATCTTGAAAGGCCAAGGGTTATGGTTATATAGTCCATATTCACATTGACATAACAAGAGTAAGCTGTAGCATTACTAGCCTTTGCCAAAGTGAAAGCTTTTTAAATGCAAACTGCCAAGTGAATTGAACTTGCAATATGGATGACTGTATTTTTGTAGGATATGAGTAATGTAGGGAAAAAAAATAAGACCGGGCTCCTTTTTTATAAACAGATCTGCGATGGAAATATGTCGAAGTTTGGGTTTGATTGACAGGAGCTGGCAAGCTGATCTCCGGCACGACCCTAACCCTAACCCTGTGGGTGAGATTGTATTGCTGAAAAGTTATTTTAAGCTATCTGTGCACTGTTAGAAATGAACTATTCCCTGATGTTTGTTGGAATGCTCATTCAAGAAGCTCGGCTGCAAAGTCCAAACTCCATTTCTGTTATGCTTGGCTCATGCTATAGCGTTATTATGATCAGCCAAGGAGGGAAAAAGTGTTGATGCCAGAAGTCAAAGATAGGGAGTATGTAACAGCCAAGATATCTCCCACTTGGTGAGAACCACACACGTGTGACATCTAAATAAAATCCAATATGCACATTTACAGACCAACAAATCCGGAGAAAGTTAGTTTTATCACGTCTTTTTCGTATCGGCTCCATGTCTGCTCTCCAAAAAAAGCTTATATAAAAATATGAATTAGTAAGGCTACGTCTTACACTTCTGTTTACACAATCCTTTATATTTATATACTGTATGTTCAGTGTTGTTTTTTTTGTCATTAACCTTTTTCGGACCACTTATTTATCTATTTTGGTGACGATCCGACCTCCATGCTGCTACGCAAGTCCTGTGCCGGTACGCAGTCTTTTATTAATCGGAAAGTGTCGGTGCGTATTGATTTGCTTTGTCCTACGTAAGCAACCTTCCCACGCCAATCCTACGCCAGGCTTTATAAATGAGGCCCCTGATCCGCCTTGCATGACCAGCAGACTCATTTCCTAACCATTTGACTAGCAGGTCCATCTCTTCGCTAGCCAATAGGTTAGTTAAAAAACGACGCTCGCCAGGCTCTAAAGCTTTCTGGACGATCGTCATACTGTTACAATCCTGTGCTGACAAGTTTGCATGCATGTATGAGTATTATATCCTTGTGTGCCGTTATTTTTTAAAAACATAAGCATAGCATGGATAAAAACTTGTATAAGACATTGTACATTTACAAAAATATCATTAAAAGTATGTCGAATCAGGTTTTGAATGTGCCTTTTCTTTATTGAGGACCAAGTTGTGACAGACCATGCTGTGATTTGGCCTCCTCCTCCTCCTCCTCCTCCTCCTCCTCCTCCTCCTCCTCCTGAGGAACACCATGAAGGTCAATGTGTGAGGAAGGTTGATTATCCCGATGAGATGCTGATTACAGAGTACTGTAGGTTCTCTTCAAGGTTCACAGACAGTCTGCTGAAAATTGGTCTGGGTCAATATGGATGTGAAGAAAGAATGAAATTCTGCTATTATGTTGATTGTTATAGCTGCTGTTTCTGAAAACTGTCTTTTTGTCTATAATGGTGATCACTGCTGGAAGTTGGCAGTGCAAAAACGTCCTTGTCTAAAAAAAGACAGAAAACGTCCTCGAGATGAGGAACAGGTTGACAGGAACATGACTTATCCCTTCAGATGTTCGCTCTACAATATGCAACACTTTACCTTGAGGCACTTTGCAAACGCTGTCATCTTGAGGAACTGTCTATGCTGAAATGGTATCTAGTCTGAAGTAACAGGCAGAAATAAAGCCGGCACAGATGTTAGAGAAGCAAACGGCAAATTGTAAAAGCCTAATTATAATTCTTGACGTTTTTGAACAGACAATGCTTAAGGTTTACTGAAACAATCAGTTCATTTGATCTTGTCTGCATGTATAAAGTGACCACCATGAGTTTTCACATTAGTATTGTAGAGATACAGTCTATAACATTTCTGGATCCCCTGGTGTTTTTCTATCAAGTGATTTGATTGCTATTTGAGGTAATTACATTCTTCCCCTGCTGTTTTCTGACCAGCAAGTCATGATGATTTCAGCTGATTGCAGTCTCTGCAAGAAAAGCCATTTCTATTCTCTTTCCTTTCACTGCAAAACATCTTAAAGTTCAGAACATTGCCACATCCAGATATAGAAAATGTATTATTTATTTGCAAGCTTAGCAGTGTACAGACTTCTTGAGTTTCTCACAAAGACTCTGAAACACTTGTGAATGCATTGTCTGAATGTTGTTTGAGCATTTCCTTGGAACAAAATGTTACAAACCTAATGGCTGAAATCCTTTTTCTTTCCACACCCGTTTTCTTTCTTAGCGTCTTTCAGCTCATTGTTTTGGGTCTATGGTCGCTTACTTTACTGTACTGGTTCAGTTTCAATCAGAAGAGACTTCCTTTTTTGCTTAAAGAACATGTATTGACACCTGCGCCATTTGATAGAAATGTTAATAGTCTTTGGCGATTAGACCCCGATCCTGATATCGTATTTTATGCAGCTGTGGAGTGAATGAATGTATACCCAGCCTTCCTGCTTGAACTTGCGCTGAGCTTCATTTCACCAACCTCATTTCTTCTAAAGACAGCTGCCTACGGCTGATGAACTCTACTGTACGAAACTTGCTCAGCACCAAATGGCAGACAAGCTGGTGAACATAGTGAAGCATTTAGCAGCTAAACACCTTGATATATTTCTACCCAGTAAATATTGGACTCACGAATTTCACGCAGATGGACACAAACATGACTCAAAAATAAATAAGATTGCTTTATCTCTTTTAGAATAATCAAAGGTATAATCCCATCCATGACCAGCTACGAAAACACTAATAGCCAATAAAACATTAATGCAGTTCAGTCAGACAACTCACGTGTTTCTTTGATATGTTTAATAGAAGCAGCATATAGTTGAGTTTGGCGTCTAGGCTTGGGCCTCATCACTCCACAGATAGCACGATGAGTGATGATTAAATAACCCCCGAGCCTACAGGTGGAAGCTGGGTGGAAGCTGGGGTGGTGGTGGGGCAGACAAGCAGTAGCAACGTGGAAGTATCTGCAGCATTAGCAGCAGCAAGCAAAGCATAGAGAGAGAACTGGCAGGTTAAATAGAGCGGAATATTAAGGAGACTGTTTGGTTGGTTGTAAAGTGGCAAGGGGCGTTATGTATGAATGCATCATTAGTGCTCGAGTTGACTGCCTGAACTAGCTCGCAGGCTTCGCCCCATTTCAACAATATTGTGTTATAATGTTCAGTTATGTATATGTTGTAAATAATTGGAATAAGGGGATATGTTTTTCCTTAAAAACCGTCAGTCACATATACATTGTTAAGAAATGAGTTCATCACAAGCTTTAGATGTCTAGTTTACTTCCATCCAACATTGTTCTTTATTTTTATTTATTTTTATCAAAGTTTAATCAAGCCTTTTTTTTGGGAATTGATTCTGCATTCTCTACCATTTATTTTCCATTATGAGTGAGGATATGGGAGCCTGTTTACTATTAGTGTGCAATCATAGACCTTGGCCCTGGTAAACAAACAATAGGCATGTTAAATAACAAATCAGATACCGGAAGGTTTTATCTATTTGTTTCTCTCTTTTAAGTTCTGTACATTTTACTGTTTTATGGCATTGGTTTTTTCAAATGTAGTGTATGAAATAAACATATGGGTGAAGATGTGTATTATCGATTAACGTATTGTTCATATATTTTTACGATAGTTTGCCATTTATAGATATATTTCAAATGTAAATTCTGTTTCTGTTCATCATATGTTGTCACTCATCATACAGATGAAGCACTTAATTTCGGACAGTTTGAAACGCGAGGGCAGTGATTGGTAAGTGGTCTGCCCTCGCTCAAGGGAAAGCCTCCAGCTTGACTTGAGACCGCCCCCGTTATAAATACATGTAATTATAATGAAGCCAGCTGCAATGGATCATTGAAAACCTGAAATTGAAAATCTGGCAACGCCCTCTTGGAAAATAGTGGGAGGGCTTGACCTTCCTCGAAACTGGCCGTAGGCAGGAACAGGTAAGCTGGAGTCCGAAATTAAGTGCTTCATCTGTAAATCTCAGTCGGAAACTTTATGTGATTTATGTACCTGCTGAAATGCATGAAGAGTGTTTCACCCCCCCTCTTGATGAAAAGACATGTCACATATCGCAGCTATATTTTCCACAACTCTAGGACACATTCCCATTGCTAGTTTCCATAGTTACAGTCATTATTCTGCCATAGACTTATGCAATCACACAATATTTTCCTTATATAGTTATACAAATGTGTTTATGTATCAAGAATTCAGGGTAAACCAAAACAGGCAGCAATTCAAAATGAATGTATTATTTTTCCATCAAGTACTACAACTCATATACGTTTGTTCTAGTGCATAATACCCACAGGACCCACAGGATATCATGGTTGGGGGTTAAATAAGTACATTTGTTACAAAGGCTACATAAATTAATTAATATATTTAATGGAATACAGACATACCAAACCCGATCCTAACCAAAACAAAAGTCTACTTTAAATATTGAAGGAAAAGTCAAGAGCCTACTGATTAATATGGTAACGATTATAATTTATGTAACACTGGTGGGTTTTTGATTCCTGTGTGTTCAATGTCTTTTGCAGTGGATCCTTTACAGGCTGCATCCGTGTCTTTGTGCAGCAGTTGTCCTCCCACATTTCTGTCAGTAAACAAACTGAGAGATGAAGAGACTTAACGCAAGAACAAATATCGGGGGAGGAGTGACGCCTGATTCTGTAATCAGCACTGTTATGAGATGCCTCTAATACTGACAGACAGGACTATAAATGCCAGATTACATGTTAAATACATACATATAATTCAACAGCATATGCCTTAGCATTTGAATAATTACAACTATGGCTAAAAAGGAGAGCGGTTTGGCTTCCATTATGTCAATAATCTCATAATGTGTTCCTATACCTATAGCCATTACATTAGTGGATAATGAACTGTGGGGGGGGGGGGACACTCCTCCTACATCTTTAGCAGCATGCCTGTTTAGGTGCTTAAGGGCTTCCAAATATCGCTGTCTAAAAGACATAGCAATTGCCTCAAAATGTTGTTTATGTTTATGTGTGAGGAACAGTAATATCACACTTACAAAGATGATAAATGCCAGATAACAGGACATGTAGACCCGGAATACAAACGCCATACAGAGATAAGAGGTACGATATTAAACAACAGTGCAGATTCTTCTATTTCAAATGTACAGATTAGTAATACGTTTAGAGAATGTGCTGTTTCGCTTTTAACAGATAATAACATTTCAGTATTGAAAATAAGACCAATGGTTGGAAGCTGGCATAGGGTGTCTATGTGTCGGGTGAGTTTCAGTCTGTAATGAAAAAAAAGTAATTTCACTGCTCATTCTACCACTGTGGATCCAGATCAGAGAGCTTTGACCGAGATGAGCTGATTTAAATACAGGGCCTTTGAAATGACCTAGCTGCCAATTGCCCAGAGGCAGAGAAGCATGATGGTTCCCTGGAGAGTAGAACGCGGACATCCTTTCAACTGAAAGAACACAAGCCCAGTCTTGTCCAGGTTAAGCTTTGGTGGGTGTGTTGGCATCCCATCAGAGATATATCTTAGTGTGTTTAGCATAGCATTGGTAGAAGAGGCACCACTTGCATAATGTCCACCTGTCCCTTTGACTATTCTGTCTGCTATTATCAATATCCATCTGCCATGATTATAACAATACAGGTGTGTACGCTAATCTGCGTCACCTTCAATTACCACCATGTGCTGAAAGGCTAACTAGCAGCAGTGAGATTTTGCCTCTCAAGGCTGCACTCAGCCCTCTGATTTGCCTGTTCATTAATGTACCCTTCTGAATGCTGGTGGGAAATCAAAGCTGAAATGAAAAGGATCGAGGCATTACACAATGGATGCCTGAGCAGGCTGTGTAGCATGTTCTGGTCTAACAAGATTACATCCTTGGAATTATATAGACAAACCAAAAGAACATCATCACTGAAATAAGGCTGCTGTGATCACTGGGCCATGTGCTTCAAATAGAGACACAAAGCATCTCAAAGGTTCATCTGAGATGGACTCCTCCCAGCCTATCTTTCAAAGAAGAGAGACAAAATCGGTGGTTTTCGCCGGAACACTAAAAGCGACACATGTGGAAAAGCCCTCTGTGCCAATTTTGGTATGACTATAACCATAACCTTGGCGGGAGTTGACAAGTGTTCATTATGTCAACAGAACCTTTGAGCCTCTGTTGACTCCACACGTAGTAGGACAACCATTGACGAAGAAGGTTTGGGTAATACCATTTTGTAGACCAGAGATTGGTATTTGACAGTCACCATCTTTGTTTTTGACCATATTGTCTTGGTTTTTGAACCAGAAGTGACACAGTAGGGTGGAGCAAAGCACAACTGACCACTGAACAAGACATTTTGAAAACATACTCTGAAAGGGTTAAAGTTCAAAGAAGAAAACACTGTCTACACACAATCGTTATCAGCCTTTAAAGACTACTTTGCTCTAATGGGACCATAACAAACTGAATAAGCATCTTCCTGTATTGAAGAAGACATAAAACTAGTAATTATAAACATACAGGAAACCCATTAGGAAAATGTTTACTGAGGTAATACATCAAGTGAGAGGTACAGTAGTGTCATTTTCTCATTGACTTCTACACAAGCTGACTTCATATCACAACCTATTGGTCTTTACAAAGAAACAGGTTTGCCACATTGACTTCACTTTTCAGACCTGGTGCTCCTGTAAATGCTTGAAGTTTAGGAAAGTCTTATTTTTGTTGCAAAAACATGATCGATCTGATGGTATGAAGCTCAGAACTTCCTGCATTGAACACACATATTGATCACACACATTGAACACACACTTTAGTGGATAGTTGTTTAACCTTTTCCATCACTCCCCAAGCCTTTACACTGTATTGAAGGTATTTGGGGATTACATGGCTTTACATTGATTCTAAATCAAACACTCCTGCTTTTGTTTACCAAGATTACAGACACATTGTCAGCCAAACAAGCAGAAACAGTCTATTTTAAGATAATTGTCATCTAAAATGTCAAAGATATGTCACAGTAGCTCTGCTTGTCAGGTTGTCATCTTCATGAACAGGTTATATTCTCTCTGTTCTCTCACATGTCAGATCCAATAAAAATAACAAGACAGTTTGTAAATGTTTAAGTTACACAGCCTGTGCTTTGTTGTCTTACACACTCTTTGATGCCGCTGACTTTAGCCCTGCCACAAGAGACCCTCTATGCAACTGCTGTTTCTTAAGATGCGTCCATCTTGCTGCACCAACTCATTTACTTTTTGGTCTGTCTACATAGCATTATGATTCAACTTGATTCAGTTTGTGATGCTGGTGCATGTTGGAGTTTATGTAATCATCATCCTTTAAATGTTTGTATATTTAATTTGTGTTAGCTCTTATTTGTAAAACAAGTTCAGTTTATCCATATTTAATGAATGGTGGCTGCATCCTGTCATGGAAGTCATGGAAAATGCCAATACCCAGAATTGCCTGCTTCTAGTCAATTAAAAAAAGATTTGAAAGATAGAAGCAAATGACTCTAATGACACATTTCCACTGCAGGGCCTCGCACGGCTTAGTACGGTATAGTTAGGCCTTGGTACGCGAGGCTCACTTTATGCTGTGTTTCCATTACAGTTTAGGAACTGGGGCAGTAACTATAGTAATGCAGTGTAGGCGGAGCCGTGACGTCATCTTCAATGCGAAACACAAAACCAACATCAGCCGTTAGTTGTTAGCACTCAAGCTCACAGCTCCTCATATCTGTTCAGAAACTAGACAAAAGTTAAACAAGTACAAACCACAGACTGTCTGTGTCATGGCGAATACAGTCGCTGGTTTATTTATGTCTGTAGGCCGTTGTTGTGAGTGTGGACGGTCGGAGCATATACTGCGTTAGCTTAGCCGATCTCCATTTAGAAAACACGCATTTTAAAAGGTTTTTCGCCTGCCGTCTTGTCTGCAGACTTGTCAAAGCTTTAATTCATGGTTTTTACTAACCGGTATCAGTATGTTGTTACTTCGGCATCATTTTGAAACGTGAATTACAATTAAATCCCGGTAAAATATGTCCATTTTGTTGTAGTTGCCAGCGATTCTCTCACTAGTGTAGCATACTCAGCCCGGTTGTTGGCCCGGAAAGAACCTCGATTTTGGAGAGCCAGAAAACTGTGAAAAAGTACCTGCTAGCCGGGACTACGCCTAGTGGAAACGCAACCAAAAATGGGCACGGCACGGCACGCTTAAACCGCGCTGTAGTGGAAATGCACCAAGTTTGTTAAGATAATAATTGCTTCATTGTTCAAATGCGCTTCAGTACATATAATTAGGAATTAAACAGACAAAATATGATGTGATAATAAGTAATCTTTTGAGGTGTCGGTAGCAGATACCTGTGTACCTTCTTAAATATGCTGTAGAGACATGAATATGGTATTAATCTGAACATATACGTCTCAGCAAAAATCCCTGCTGGCCCTTCCACTGTAAATTAAACCTGCTCCATGAGCGCGTTTCTCTACAGGGAATGTTAACCTTGGTAATATTGCAAATATCCTATAATAAGTTTGATGTGAGAAACGATCTGTTCTCACTGACTTCTATTAATTAACACCTGACTCTGAGAGCAATTGAACGCAAACGTCGGTGAAAAGACAGGTTACGTTGATGACAGTTTCATTAAACATCGGGAAAAAATAAAGATGTGTTTATACAAAACCAATTCACACTGATCACACTAATAAGTTCAGTCTAAAGAAGCTATGAATGTGCAATTTTACACAAGCAAGGCTCTGCAGTCTGTGCTCCACTGCTGCCATTTATAAACCTTTACACAGGGGTTCTGACTAAACATGGTAAAACCAAAAAGATTCCCTTTTCATTTTGTGAGATTTTTGCATCTTGAATCTACTAAAAGACACTTTAACGGTGCAGAAAATGGTGGAAAATAAATTTACTAGTTCAATTAGTATTTTTTAGGGGAGCTGTTAGGCATGAGGATAGGTAGATTTTCAGTAAGTGTTTTATTGACCTCCAACAAGAAGAAAACAAATACAAATAGGAACACAACACATAGCCTACTTTTGATAATTTTCAAAGGACCCATTCCTGACAAAGAGTGCTTTTATTATTAGTGTATTACATTCCACTGCAACTATGCAGCACTTTAATCGCAGGGATTTTACTTGTGATTTTTAGTGCTTCTAAATAAGCAAAGCCTCATAATAAAGACTATTCAAAACATTTTAGGCAGTGTTGTTCTCAGTATCAGCATATGGGGGCAGCATAGCTCCACAGCTACCCTCCCCACTTTGTTTTGCTGTGGCCTGTATCGGGGACAGGGTGACATTAGGGAAGCAGTTAAAGGTTAAACACTTTTCTCAAGGGTGTTCCACACAATCCCTCAGCATACGGTAAAACCCTAACACAAGAAGCTGCAACCTGCAGCTCACAGATCGCCACTTTACAACAGCCATTATGGCTGGACTGCTGAAATTCAGCTTTAGGGCTGTATGCTAATCACCTGGCTCAGACTGTTCCGTAATTATATTTCCAGTGATGTTGAATGATGTGAGGGAAGGATTAAGGAGTTTGAAGGCTTAGAAGCACAGCATGACTGTTCATTTTTGATGATTCTTCCTCAGTGTTTGCCGCTTCAACAATCTTCAATGTTTACTGCAGTGTATGAAAACCTCCACAGCTTTCTCTACACAGCTAGCTTTAAAAACAGACATTAAATGCTTGCGATCTCAGTCTACAGATCTGTGTGCATGAGTCTGGCTGTCAAATGAAGCAGGCTTGGGTCAGTCATATTTCATCAGTGAGGATGAAACATTGATGCCCTAAATCACTGGGTAATATCTCCCACGTGTTTAATCTAGGACGGAAAATGTTGAACTGCAGCTCAAAAGGTATTAACGGATTGTGAAGGCAAAACGTTTCTGTGACAATCCACAGTCTTATAGAGTTACACATTTGGAACAAAATATAAGCTCTTGCCTTTTCGATGATGTTAAATCCATATGAAATCAAAATATCAATTTTATTTTAAGTTTGTCACTGTGTATTTGGGCTATGCAAGTCAGATAAGAATGTTTACTGTTACATGGCAATTCTGCCCCAAAATGTACAAAATAATGCTGATGATGGGGCTGTTGGTGCACTGAATTGCACCATTGCCAAGATAGTGTGGCAGACATTCCATTAAAAGTTGTATGCACCTAAAAAGAAGGAACTTTCCCAAGAACTGTTCGAGGAACTCTGGAATTTGACAACGTTTTTAGTCTAAAAAACATTTATTTCCTGCTTGATTTATAACAAGGCCCCATCAAAGTACAATAAAGCATTAACAATCACTCTTGACTGGAGTTACATGTTTTGACTGTTGCAGAGACAAATACAGCTCATATGATTATCAGGAATAATGGCTGTTTTTTGCCAAATATTTTTGGGCTCCTTTTGCGTTCAACTGAGTCCGTGATTTGAAACAGGAGTGTTCCTGACTAAAAATAGAAGCAATGAGAAAAAAGGGAACTTTGAAGAGTGAACAAAAAAAGGGAAAAAAATTTTAATTTGCAGATTGTGAACTAAACTTTTCCACCTGTCCTCTTTGCATTGATTTATTACTGCCAAGTACAAACGCACCGCAGCAACTGTGTTTCTTCATGCGTGAAAATTGCTTGGTATTTTGTTTCCAACCATTTTGTCTTTTTTCGCTCACAGCTGACTGAACAGATTTAATATTTATAATAATAATTTGTCTACAAATATTTTCCCCATACGACGTCACTACAGTGGCTGTATATTGGGCTCTGAGAGCTCACAAAGTGCAGATATTTCAGTTCTGATACACTACTTTTGCCCCTTGCCTGTTTTCTGTTTCAAACATTGTGTTTTATCTTAACCAGTCTGCCTGTGAGTCATGCTTTAGGATCCTAGCATGTTGTTTTTCTGAGCCACTACAAAAAGCACCCTTCTTATGAAAAGTGGAGCAGGTGAACCCGAAAGCAAGAGATTGCACAAAATAGGAATTTGCTGAAACAATTTGAACCAAGAGTTGGTGAAGGCAGGGCAAATCTGAACCTCAGACAAAACAGATACTGAATGGAAAAAGAGGATTTAAATACAAACCTGTTTGACAAGGGAATGAGGTCCAGTGTATGATGTGATTGGATAGGAGAAAAACACCGGGAACAGAAAAGGAGCTGATTGGCTGGAAATAATTAACGAAGCGGATTCAGTACAGGTGTGTATATTTGATTTAACCTCACTGATCACATTGTTATTCAACTTAGAGTCATTTTAGGTTGAGGTTCAACAAACGCTTTTCACACATGACACATTTATTTTGTAATGGAATCATGTATGCGAAAAGTAATTTCAAAATGTTTCACATGACTGGCATTTCCGTTGCATTGATGCATTTTGATTCCCCCTGAAATGACAGTTAAGACACATTTAATTTCATACTGAAGGTTTTTGCAGTTACCGTCCATATTTTTGCTTTCACTGAGACTTGTTATACATTTTTGAATAGTGGCAGTGGCAGTCATCCAGTAAACATAATTGGGCATTTTGTCTTGTCTTTATCTTGTATTTATTAGGATCCCCATATGTATTAGCATGAGCATTGGATATTCACAATGTGGTCCACACACAGACTGTCAACACACACATTACACACGATAACCACACAAACACAACAAACTTCATCATTAACCGAACTTCAGTATTCTTTGCGCAGTGAATAAGGGAAAGATCCCTTTCCCATCATGCAACCTTTTTGTTTGAAATTGTGTCCATATTTCCAGGTTTTTTTTAGATGCACATTTGCACGAGTGACACACACGAGAACAATGCATCCACACCAGTTGAAGATTTTGGAATGTGATTTAAATATTTAGGATCACCCTGGGGCAACATTTAAAGACAAGAGAAAGTAGCAGAGAGCCTGTAGGAAAATAGCAGAAAGAAGTTTCTGATAAGTTCTGAACACTGACCTGAAAACACCTGCGCACTCTTAAGGTTAATGCGACTTGTGCTGCAGTAGCTTACAGCTATTGTCATTAAGACTGGTACATTCACTGATTGGGGCTCTTAAACACAGACCATCCAACGATCATATTCAAGTTAATGACACTAGCTTAAAATGATCTTCTTTCTGTCTGTATAATAGCAAGGGATTGAACCAAAGCACCTATATTCTGTCTTTAAAAATAGCTGAAACAAAAAACGCCATATAACTGTTACCTTGGTATTTAAAAAAACCTAAAAAGCCCTTTGTCAAGCTTATACATCTTAATGGAAAAATGGAAAACCATCTTTCTGTTCAATTCACTTTCATCTTTTGAGAAGCAATTACATATAACATATCAAGTATTTACTGATAATACAGAGAATTCAAGGCGACTGCGGTGTGACTTTTATAATAGTGCACCAGTGTAAATGCACCAGTGTAAACACATTTTACACTGGTGCATTGAACAAGAGTGTTAACTTTCACACTTGGATTTTGGGGGTGAAGCAGTTTGTTATTCGAGTCTCGTTTCTAAGGCAGAATCAGGGATGCTACTAGGCTAACTGAGCTGCCATACTTAGTGGTACCAGCTGTTGGGCCTACAAGCATGCACTGATGCTCTCTCTTTCGTCGCCTCTCCCTCTGTCTGTCTCTCCCTCAGATGTTCTCATTAGGGAACAGAAAGAAAAGCCCCCTGACAGCAGGAGCAACCAACCTTTCTTCTGTTATAAAATCATGGGTGTCAATTGGGTAGGGCGAGATATGTGCACTTACTTTACCCTTAGCAAGCTGAAATTTGAACCTGAACTTCTGATAGCTGTAATTGGAAGAGCAGAGGCAAAGTGACAGTGATGTCGTTAGAAACCATATGGAAAAGTAATATCATGGGAGAATGTGACACCGATACCCCCTTTAAAATGAAAAGGTGGGTCTAATAATTTATCATGCTGACCCAGTATCACATCCTGTCAGTCATCGCTCATCGCTCCACTTACAACCAGAGAGATTCAGTGCTCATTGTACATTTAAAAAGATACAAATGACAAGGTGCTGGGACTAGATATCAGAGAGATGAAACTAAAACTACCCCTGACTTGTGAAGATTAAAGAACATTTTAAAGTTTAAGAAAAATGAAGCCTGAACCTGGATATAGCTACCCACATGTTGAATTTGTTTAGCAATGCGTAGATGTTGTGCTTGTCCCCCTTAGGGTTAGGTTTATGAAAAGAACAGGAGCATCATCTTTTTAGCTTGTATCCTAGCTAGCTATAAACAAGCTAAACTCTTTAAAAATACAGTTGCTTGTAAAGTATGCCAGCTAGCTAGGATTGTGTTAAAAAAATGTGACCTGGCTGTAGAAGTCGTGAGTTCTCTTACAGAAATAACAATATATTGGATATAGATATTTGTTTGTGTCTTAGCATTGCCTTGCTATATCCAGCCTAGCTTTTAAAATTGCCATTTCATTTATCCTAAAACAGACCAGTGTTTTCTTCTTTCCAAGAGTTACTTCCTTGAAATGTACACCTTACCCAATTTTGTGTCAGTCTCCAAATGACTTCGACATTTGGTGTAATCCTTATTTAAAGGTGACCTATCATGCAAAATGGACTTTTGTACGTCTTTTATACATGAATATGTGTCCCCGGTGTTCCAGGGAAGTCACCAAGTGTCAGAAAACACAACCCTCTCTATTTTCCTCCATACCCAAATCTCTTAAAAAGGGGCTGCAACGGATCTGATACAGACTGATACAGATTTGAACACTTCTATGACGTCACAGAAGTGGCGCTACGGCTATTGGGCCATCTCCACCAATCAGGAGGAGACAGCCACGGACATTGCCGTTCGAAAGCGCTGGAGACGCTGTAGTACATATGCCAGGCCTGTAGATGGTGCTGTTCTCACAGAATCAGCCCATGAAAAGACAGTGTTAAATTGAGCGAAATGAGGAATGGCTAAAATGCATGATCTGTTTGGTATTTTGAAAAATAAAAAGTATAAATATGCCTTATATAGGTATGGTCCTACACTATATTATTCAAATATAGCATGATAGGCCCACTTTAAAGGAGATACATTGTTGCATCACGTTGTTTTTTGGCTTAAGGTGTGGCCTATTGACTATATAATGCTGTTAGGGAGATTGAGAACCTTGATGACAGTGACACAAATATCTCAAATTTACAAATTCATCCTGGATTTGTTATTTTGGAATTACTTTGTAAAGAAGTCCCCCTGCTCAGTTGGAGAGGAACTATACTGTCTGATCACACAGTCAAATTATAGGGGTTTGGGAGGAGAGATAAAGAAGAAAAAGACAGAGACAACGAAAATTAAATGAGAAATTACAGAAAGAGAAATGGCAACATGAGACAGGAGACAAAGTGAGAGAAGAGAAGACGATAAAGGGAGACAACCCACACATGCTGGTGGTGAATCGTGATAGAGAATAAGGCCACGCTCTGCCTTTCTATCTCCACTCTGAGGGGGAGGCAGTCTGTGTGTATCGGGATCTGTGAGTGTTTGTGTTTGTGTGTGTGCAATTGAGATCTGAGTCCTGCTGCTTACTGCAGGCTCAGTTCCCTTCATTTGCACATTTCAAGAGCCACCCCCTTGTCCTGGGGTCGCTGGTTATTTGATACAATTCAGAATCCCTCACAGGCGCCGGCAGGGGATGAATTTCTCCACAGGAAATGACTTTGAAAACATGAAAAGGTGATGGAGAAGACAATAGCACGTTTAGCCAGGCTCAGATGGAGGGAGAGTTCAAATTAAGTGTGAAATGCAGAGCACCAAAAAGGGCAAAGGACGCAATATCAGCACGGCCTGTGACAACCAAAGACAAGCTGTGAATACTATCTCAGCGAAACATCAGAGAGGTGTTGATTGGGTGCTGTTCCTGTAAAGATGGGTGTTGTTCCTGTAAAGATCTCATTATGTGTTGCAGATGTACTTTATATGTTTGACCTTCTTGTGTTGGGTGGATATAACTGTCTATAAATGTCCTCTTCATGTTGACATTCATTCTTTATAATAAGCTCTTTAACTGTTTACTCCACAACTCGTCTGTCCTGATCCTGCCTCAGTAGTGTTTCCTTCTGAGGCTTAAGCCTTAAGTTGGCTGATGCGCAGAGACTTCTTCACAATATCCCACAGCTGTCTTGGCGAGGATCGTTGCCATAGAGAGAGACATACAGAGAACAAGGTAGAGCTTAAGAGATGCTGCCTGTTTGTTGAAGGCTGTCCCATCTACAAGACAGTGTTGGTACTGGCTTGTAATGCCAGTACAAATACATTGTCTTTTGAGTGGATACACACATACATACACCTGATATATAGAGAGATTGAGAAAAGTAACTAGCTTGTTCCTTTGCAGAGGACAGCAGTTAAATTCAGAATGGATTTACAACAGTTATACATTCCTATAAAGAGACAACTCATGTTTAATATGTTTATAAACAGCAGCATAGAGTTGGAGTTTGACGCTCCAGCCTCATCACTCCCTGCATTTTTTTTTTTTACATAAAACTTTGAGGAGTGAAGATTAGAAAACAACCCCCCGGATCCCACAGGAGAATGCTGGGGTTGTGTTGAGGCAGTAAAGCAGCAGCGTGGTAGAGGGAGAGATAGGAAATCCTGCAGTTTAAATAGAGCGCCAGATTACGGAGAATGTGTTTCGTTGGTTGTATGAGGGGTAAGGCATGTCATGTGTTTGTGTATCTTGGTGCTCGAGTTGACTGCCTGAATTAGCTCGGAGGCTTCGCTCTATATATATATCACTACAAACAAAACAAAAAAGACATAAAGCCCCCAATAGGCCTACCATTTCACATAATAACAAAAATGCCTGACGATGAAGCTTCATTTGAGTGTATTCTTCAGTAAGGTCTTTTGATATTGTGCGTAACCGTGGGCAACAATTTCTTTCATTGCCTTTGTTAAGTAATTGTTCCACGTCTGGGACTTAACTTGAGGAGGTTTGCTGCATGGTCTTTTATACATACTTCAGGTTTCAGTAATATAATACAAAAAAATCAAACTACACAAAACTATGGTAATTGTAAAAAGTGTGCATGTAAAACTGAAGTAACCTGTTTATCTTTGCATTGATATTCTATACCCAGCAGAAGCTTTGGTCTGCAATCACTCCAGGGCTGAATATGTGTATTCAGTAAACATTCATTAGTCCAACTGAGGGCTAACAACGACATGGTAAGAACAAGAAAATAGTGGGAAGACATGTTGTGCCAAATTCAATACTAATACCCTCTCAGTTGTTTATTCATTACCACTGATATGGAAGTTTCCTTTATCATCATCATCCCCATTACCATTATCAGACTCCATTCTCCTAGCAGCAGAGTAACAGCGCTCACAAGAACTCATTTATGTTGTGTGGAGAAGAAAAAAAAGACTTCTTCTCAGAGGAAATTGCCACATGAAGTCTCATCAATACCCAAGCCAGACAAACAATTTTCAGAGTCTATTTTTTTTAACAGTCATTAGAGTGTGACAGCTGTGTGTCTATCACTGAGTTTCTGGGTTGACATGATTTGTTTTCTGTCTAGCGTGTCGCTATTTCATTAGCTCGTACAACACAATGTATGTGAGTCAGGCCAGTACACGGGTAGTGACACAAACAGGTGTATACACAAAGATGGCCTTAGAAACCAAAATACCCTCACCGTAATGTACTTTGTCTCTGTTGACAAATGTAAACAAATGTGCCATTCATTATTACTGTCACTTTATTGACTACACCAGCAAAAAGAAAACGTGCTTGAGTTTGAAGAGGTTGATCTACAAAAAGTTACTGGATGGAACTTCTGCTCCAATTATTTATTTTAAACTATTTTGGGATGAGAGAATTCTAATTCATTCTCCAATTTTCGACATTAAAAGTGTAGCTATATTTTCTTTTTGAGAAGGTTCAAACTCAAATTTCTCGACCTCAGAACGCAACGACTTCTAGCCAATCAGAGGCATCAGATTATGGAGGTTATGCGTCCACCAGTAGGTCTCGATGATGTCATTCTGCATGATAATAGCCATGCTATTATGGTCTTTGCACAGATAGGGTGTGTTTTGTTTTCGTGATAACAGGCTTTAAGGGCTTTTGGTCCAATATATTATAATGGCCGTCCCAAAATTGGGAAAATAATTTGTACATGTGCATCCTACTGCAAACTGCAGATCTGTGGAATTGTAATATCAAACAACTTTGATATTTGAAAAACTAAATGTAACTCTTAGAAACTGGTTTACAAACGGTGTGGCGCTTCATGGGTACGATTGTATAACCATACTGTGAGTTGGAATTAACTAATTACATGTTGCGCAGCTTAATAATCAAAATACATTATAAATGTAATTGCTTTCACCATGTAATCTAGGAGAAATATGTTATTACATTACAGTTGCTAATCAAAATCTTAAAGATGATAAACGCAACATCAAAACATATTCAACATAAATATGGTGAAAAGCTTTTGCTGCAAGGACATGCTAGGACATGCTATGGTCTATTGACTAAGCCGTCTCATTATGTCTGTTTACATCTCCGTCTGGATGGTAAAATTGATAATGCCTCTTGCCAGGATGCACCATTAAGCCTTCTGTATCTATATATTCTCTTGTATAGAGTTATAGCCTACATATCTGCAGTGTGATCAATACCGAAGAGTAAATCTTGTACTCTGGTTCAATGTAATACAATTCAGTTATAGTATCCAGCATTTACTCCAGCTGCAGTGTTTGCCTTTGACTTCTGAACTTCCCTGAAACTTCTGATAAAGCTACACAATTCATGCTGGGAGAGAAAAAATACGGCAGCCTCAAAAATTAAACACATCCAAGAAACTTGTGAGCTCACGCAAAGTTTCACACATCAAGCTATGTCAAGCTAAAACTAACACCTTCTTCTGGATGTCACAATGTCTCACCCCCCTTTCACTCTTCACTATATCTGTATCTTGTGGTGACACGTTATGGGACATAATTCACTGTGTATTTAGTGTGTGCTGCAACCCGGACCCGTTAGTGAGGGTACCAGGGTTTGTGGTCATTCAGGCTAGCATGACATGCAGTAGCAGTAAGTGTACTCACCTTGTCTTGATCAATGTATAGTAAAGTGTGGAGTTCCATACTGAACGCACCGCCTCCGACTCCCATTCATCGGCTCTACACTGGTGACCCTGACGTTTTCGAGAAAGTTTCCGAAGACTCAATGAACATGGCTGATCGCGATGTTTTTGGAAAGCTGCCGGAGTTTTGGGAGCATGCCGCTGCGGCGTGGTTTGCACACGTGGAGGCACACTTTGCCTGCCGACAAGTCTGTGACGGTGATTTGAAATATTTCCACGTGGTAGCAGCATGGCAAATATGAGGCGATTAAGGCCCTTCTCCTTAAGACATTTAGCTTATCTGCTAAGGAGAGGGCCCGCCAGATTCTTGACATTCAAGGTCTAGGCTGACAGCAAGCCATCGATGGAGAAAATGCTGAATCTGCTAGGGGGAGAAGACCCTCGGGTTTTGTTCATGGAGATGTTCCTACGCCAATTGCCTTCCCGGGTTCAGACGGCGCTAGCCAACACGTCCATTACAGAGCCCCGTGCATTGGCTGAAGAGGCCGACCGGTTTTTCTTGGCTACCCAGCAGCCCGGTGCAGAGGCGCTAGCTGTGACACTCAGCGCCCCCTCAACAGTTAAGAAGGCTTGGGGGAGGCTGGACGCGACAGTAACAAGCCGGCGTGGAGACACAGGAGAGTGTTTTTACCACGCGCGGTTCAGGGCCAGCGCGAAGATGTGTGTCGCTCCCTGCAGCTACAAGCCTCCGGGAAACGGAGTAGCCAGCGCTCGGTAGTGACCCTGAGCGCTGGCGGCACGAGCAGGCTTCTCTTCGTCAGCGACAGAGTCTCAGGAAGCTTGTTTCTGTGTGACACGGGAGCTCAACAGAGTGTAGTTCCTGCTTCGAGGTAAGATGTCGCTCGTGGCGGGGACATGGACCGCGGTTGATGACGGCTAATGGCGGCCCCATTCGCACGTACGGCGTGAGGTCTATGTGTTTGTGTATTGGAGGACAGCGGTTCAACTGGGATTTTGTGACGGCAGACATTTATTTTCCCCTCCTCGGGGCAGGCATTTTATGTGCTCACGGACTCCTGGTGGACGTTAAAAATAAACGCTCTGTTGATGCCTTGACGTTTTCCTCCCTCGTGTGTACACTTGGCAAGGCAGCGTACGATGGGCTGTCGGGCTCGCTGTCGTAGCGAGGGCGGAGTTTTCAACCATGGAATGCCTGGGTATCGTCCGCCGTTCTGACAGTCCTTGGGCCTCTCCTCTACACGTCGTTCCCAAGCCGAACGGCGGTTGGCGCCCCGTGTGGGGATTACCGCTGCCTCAACGACGCCACGACACCTGACCACTACCCGGTGCCGCAC
Organism: Gobionotothen gibberifrons; assembly: GCA_943591055.1. Lineage (NCBI taxonomy): Eukaryota > Metazoa > Chordata > Actinopteri > Perciformes > Nototheniidae > Gobionotothen > Gobionotothen gibberifrons. Next base: position 3,221,250 of record CALSBZ010046932.1, read on the forward strand.
ATTCAAGACTTTTCAGCACATCTGCCCGGTACGTCGGTGTTTTTTCGAAAGTGGACCTGGTGCACGGTTACCACCAGGTGCCCATGCATCCCCTGGACGTCCCTAAAACAGCAGTGATAATGCCGTTTGGACTTTCGAGTTCCTGCTGATGCCTTTTGGGCTCAAGAACTCCGCCCAAACGTTCCAGTGCCTGATGGATTCGGTGCTGCGGGACCTGCCGTTCGTGTTCGTCTACCTGGACGACATACTTATCGCCAGCGCTTCGGTGGAAGAGCACCTGTCACACCTCCGAGCCCTTTTCACGAGGCTCAGCCAACATGGGTTGATAATCAATCCTGCAAAGTGCCAGTTCCACTCGCCTTTTTCAGCCGCCAGCTGACGCCCAGAGAACGCAGGTACAGCACCTTTGACCGAGAGCTCCTTGGACTTTGGTTGGCCGTGCGGCACTTCCGTTTTTTCCTGGAAGGCCGTGAATTTACGGCGTTTGTCGACCACAAGCCGCTCACGTTCACCATGCTTCCCAGGTGGGAGGGACTAAACGCAGGGAAACGACGCAAGTGAGGGACGCAAGGATTCCATTTAATCGACCTGAGAAGGACCCAGAGATATATATAAACACTAGATGACTCACCTGCGCTGCTGGCCAATGGAGACGGACGTTCTCACATGGCGGCCATCTTGCCATGCTCAAACCGGATACATCACACGGGATGAGGGTTCATCCTCTTTCCATCTTCTCGTGGTTCCCAACCAACCAGTGGCCGGACTGGGTCAGTTTCCAGGGATGAATTTTAGTCCCAGTCCACCCCTGCGCCTGGCTGTGTTCAGAAGCTGCACTGAGCATACTCCGCCTTGGCAATTGATGTAGGCTGCCGCGGCCTTGTTGTCTGTGTGAATCAACACATGCTGATTACGCAGCAACGGGGCAAAGTGCTGGGTTACTCTCCGTACGGAGAGCAATTCCAGCACGTTTATGTGGAGAGACAAAAAACCGTGCTGCCTATTAACCGATAGGTTAAAGACAGCTGGTTTATGCCGCAAGCCCTGCTGCCTACTAACCGACAGATTAGAGGCAGCCGGCTTCTGCAGCGAGCCCTGCTGGCTACTGACTGTTAGGCTAGAGGCAGCCGGCTTAAATTGCGAGCTCTGCAGTTGACTGGCCAATCATCCGCGGCCGCAGCAGCGAGAGGGTCCGCTTTTCGCTGTCTGTCGGGCAGAGGGAGACGGGCACAATGAGCACATGACACCTGCTGGGCGAGAGCCGCATGCGCATGCTCCGACCCCAGGCAGGATTTGCATCGTGAGTGCCGGTCATAACTCATTATGTACCCCGTCTGGCATGAGGAGCAAACTCTAACACAAACCTGTAAACTCATGTTTAAGGTATCAAAGCTTTTTAGAGGATGTTTTGCTCTTTAGTGTCTCTACAGTGCTTCAGCAACGGGGGGTGCTGAAGAAAACTGGGAGCAGATTGTCGGGCCTCCTTCCTATTTATACCGGAAGTGAGTCCGTAGGTGGGGTCCACCTCGCAGGTGGGCGTAGATTACAAGTATTTGCAGTGCTGCGCGGGTGCGCAGGGGATTACTCAATAGCGATAGCCTTAGAGGGCGAAGCCTATATGAAATAGAACAGGCAAACAGGAACCAGGAAACACACGGGCTGTAATCGAGGTCGGGGACAGAAGGCTGAGACGTTCAATGGGAAATCAGTCCGGAAAAGAGAGCGAGAAGGGCTTGTAGAGGGCAAAGAAAAGACAAAGGCAAAGAGGTGTTGTTGTTCTTCTTCTTCATTGGTGTTTTACGGCAGTTTGCATCCATAGTGTTTAATTACTGCCTCCTGGCAAAGAGGTGTAGTGAGGCAGGAGCTTAAATAGGAGGCTGATTGGATGTGATGCAGGTGAGTGAGCAGGTAAGCAGAGTCAGGCTGATGAGAGGGTGATGTGATTAATGCCTCAAATACAGACTCATTTATCCCATTTGAAGAATTAAGGTTTGATTTTGTGAGCGTTCTCAATCGTTTGCCAAGAGTGAAATTCTGATAAATTAGTAATTGTGTTCAATAACACTCAAATCCTTTTCGCATCCATTATTTCTTGAGGAGTGTTTAACTGTATTGTAATCAATAGCTGACACCGGAGGCTCCTTTACAACAGACTTAACCCCATTTAGCCTGTATTGAGTTCTTCTATAATTCCTATTTTAAAGGACCACTTCACCATTTAAATATAATACAATTCAAAAATCATTAAAAGAGTAAAAATCCTCTGGATGGGAATGTTTGTGTGTGGATTCTTGCCAAAATGAACTATCAGACTGTAGGAAGATTGTATACTCAGAAGCTGAATAGAAGTGTCTTGACACTCCAGATGTTGTTTGAAAAGTCTCCCTTCTCAGTCTTTCGTTCTGAATGTCTTTGGCTTCTTTGTTTTCCGCAAAATTAAGCAATAATTTGTGACATGATGCATTGACTGCATTCTGCTGTGCTCACACTGCATCTCTCCAGAATGCAATCTTTTTTTCATATTTCAAAGGGCATCAGGCAATTAATTTTGGATTAACAAAAGCTCAGTGGGAATCTCTCACTCTGTGTTTACACTGTGTGAGTTTAAAAGAGGTTACGTTATCCTGAACCACAGTGACAAAATCCTTGGTTAAACTCTGGAGCACTTAGCTTTCGTCCTGTGACAAATACACCCATCGACATCAGAGAAGGAAGAACATAGATTTGATTAAGTGCATTGGATTTTAAGATCATCACTTCTAAAGGTATTATCCAACCCAGCCATAAATAGCGTCATGGAGGGTGGGGTGACAACCAAGGGAGAAAAGGTAGGAGAGCTAAGCTGACCCCGCTAGGAACAAAGGCTATTCCACTCCCCAACATGCTGGCTGGTTGAAGGAATATAAAATGGTTGAAATAAGATATCAGGATTATCCAACAACTTCAGATTGGATTCTGTTGTGTCGACATCTTTTGGATCAAATCTATTGTAACTGACGGTGTGGACCCAAAGGTCAGAGTTCAAGGATGCAGAGATAGATGGACAATATTTCCTCAATGTCAAGAAGAA
>CALSBZ010046932.1:3243289-3259729 GCA_943591055.1 Gobionotothen gibberifrons
TAGATAGATAGATAGATAGATAGATAGATAGATAGATAGATAGATAGTTATAGATAGAGAGAGAGAGTGATAGAGAGATAGATAGTGATAGATAGATAGATATATTGATAGATAGTTATAGATAGAGAGAGAGAGTGATAGAGAGCCAAAGTTTCCCCGCAGCGAGGCTCCGGTGTGATGCATGCCTGCCAAAAAGGAAATGATACAGTTTCCAAACCCAACTTTGCCGTACAAATCATTGAAATGTCTGTGAGTTTTGGCTTTACGCTGTGCACACTCCCGCGAGGTGACAGTTCTCTCTCTCTCTCCGTGCTCTCCCCCCCCAGAGTGTAAAGGCACGGGTAATATTGAATTTTGACGGGTATTTTACGATCCTGTCGGTCAAAATGACGGGCAGCGAAAAAATCTAGCGCAACCTCTGGTTGGCATTGATGTACAGATCCGACAAAATACCTTGTTTATCAATAAAAGAACATTTTACCTTGAAAATCAATGCATTATAATTCGGGGTCAATTTGACCCCGGTGGCGGTTATAGGTATAAAAAATCTCTGGCGGTTCTAGTGTTAAAAAAAAAGAAGTTTGATAAAAAAGAAAAAAGGAGGGGGCTGAGCTCATGCGGAACCTGGCAGAGCTGTCTAAACTAAATACTGCGGTGATGAAACGCCATATCATGGATTATCAAGGATTGTTTCTGAAACAGTATGGAGCTCAAAGGCTTTCTCTCTTGCCAGTTATACCACAAGGTGAGTTCTTTTTTATTTCCTGCTTTTTCACACACATGCTCTCTCCAGTACAGGTTAGCTCTGAGTGTTAGCGATGCCAATGTAAAAATGCACCAACCATATTATGTCCAAAACAGTCGGGCATTGTTTCTGATAGCAACGTTTCTGATAGGGCCGTGGGTGTAAAGCCAGCCTACATTTCCGATATTACGTCATATCGGACGCAAATCTGGATCAGCTCCGTTATAGCCCCGTTTGTTGAGATTTGGGTACGGAGGAAAAGAGAGAGGGTTTTATTTTCTGATGCTGCGTGACTTTCCTGACACACCGGGGACACATATTTATGTATAAAATACATCAAAAGGTGCATGTTGCATGATAGGTCCCCTTTAAATGTGTTTTGAGGATTATCAAATGTAATCAATAAAAACATCCGGACACTCAAATCTGTGCAAAAATCGTTTTAATAGGCAATAATTGGAGCAGAGACCTTCTTCAAGGCAAGAAAACATAGCAAGTGAATGAGAAGTACACAATAATTCAAGGATCATTGTTAAATTAGCCTTAATGCAGAACATGTGAAATGTTTTTAGCAATACTAGTTACATTCTCTTCACCCTCACTGTGTTGAAATGGATACATAAACCTCATATGCAGTATACAACACATTTGCCTCAAACCACCAAGAGTATGTCAGAAGATATGTTTTTTTTAACAAACAATTTTAAGTTACTCTGCAAGGGTTACACTTTAAGATTTGTATGAAATCCCTCTGTCTGCTCAACACATTATTTCTCACTCCTCTATAAATATAATGTATCAATTTATTAAAAGAAATACATTTCTAGTTTCACACATTTCACACATTAAATAAAGTGCTATGACTTTCCATTAAAACAGCACTAAAGCAGATGGACAATATCACAGGAAAAAGTCGAATTTCATGATCAGAAAAGGTCACTTCTGCAAAAATGTGCCATGGCTTCAGGCACTGTTGAAGTGTTGCTTAGTGAGTGAGGAACAACTGCTTCTGATGTGAGAAGTCTACTGCTGTGGCACTTTATTCCATCTTTGACTCAATGATGTGGGGTTTAAATGTGTCAAGTTTCCTTTTTTAACAAGCTGCCAGACAGTTTGATGTATGCCCTGTAGCTACTTCTAAGGTTGTTTTAACAGATGGGTAATGTCACATAAAGAAAAACAGAACCGGAAATTCATCATTCAGCATGAGCGACAGAACTGTGTCTGCTTCTTTTCTGCTCATTCAAAAATGTTGTGTTCTTTAACATGCGGCAACCCGCTTTATCCCTGTCTTGTTTTCCCTTGTTAAGTTAGTTTAAATGATGGATTATATCACTCTAAAAACCAACCTTCGACATAAGATCATAAGTCAGCGCCAGCGACAGATATGTGCCTGCTCACAGTCATGAAGGGAGGCGGCTAACACATCCTTCCTTTGCCTTAAGCTGTCTGTTTATTCTCAGTTAGTCTCCATTATCTATTTGTGATGTCTGCTATTATTTCTTGAAACCACAAAGTATCATGGGTTTTGAAGCCAGTCGCTAGTAGCCCAACAGCATGTGGTTGTTCCCTCGCCCGCAGCAGCAGCGCAGTTTATTCAGCTGGTGATAGTTCTTTTACAGCTACAAAATACTGCAAAAATTAACCAAAATAAAAATATGGGTTTGAAATGGAAATCATTTTTACAAAGACACGAACATGAACATTTCCTAAAATACAGAATAGGGTGATCCAAACTCCATTTTGCATTTTCCCTGCATTCATTGTTTAATTACTTCTTCATATTGCAGGTGTTTGTAAAAATCCTTGTATTTCTTTCGTTGTTAAAATATATATATTTTAGGCTCATCCTACTTTTAGGTTTGCAGAAATGTATCAACTTTTTATTTAAAGTGACTAGCTATCCATCATATGTATTGGTGGAAGCAATGCACACATACCTGCCCTTATTTGCTCTTTGTAATATAATATCACTTGGATAAACTTGGCCAAAATGATGCCCTGTATTTGTTTGGTTTGTGAAGCTGTGTCCAATATCTACATCAGCATTAACCATCCAATCAGATGTTGCTCGCAGCTGAGTGAAGATTTAGAGACAGCTTAATATTCCACCTGCTTCTGTTTCCGTAAACTAAAGGGGAATAACTCACAGCAGTGTGATTTTGGTGAGATTAGGACAATCCTGGCAAAAGTTACAGAGGGGTTGCAAAATCCGGCAGCAATAACGCAGCTCTGCCAGATTTAGAAATCCGCCTTTAATAAACATTGTTCGATCCTTGCTCCGTCAGCACTGTTTCTTTTTACTGTCACAATGGTGGCGCAGTTACTTTCTAAACTCTTAATCCTAGTTTTTATTAAGCAATTCAGCCCTTCTATCCTTGACTTAAAACGTTAAAGAATTGATTTTCGTATATTCATTCTCTTAATGAAGGATAGTCCACTCTCTATAAAGAGACATATGAGGGTGTTACGTGCTCCCCTCCTGGTGTTTTCTCTCTGTATTGCAGGTGCACCTTATCTGCCCCTGGCTCCGCCTCTGCCCAGTTGTTCCCAACTCCAGCTAATTACAGGGGATAAAAGGAAGGCTGGAGGAAAAAGATTGTCCCTCTGACACTCCGAGCCATTCTGTTGCATGACACTGCAGCAGTCAGGAAACTGTAGTTAGGAGCTAGAGCTCCAAGTCTTTTTTGCTTATTCTTTTTAGCCTGGAGGACCTGGTAGTCCAGTTTTCGCGGCTTCATTTATTCCTTTAGGTTATCCACCTGACTTTTAGTAAGGGGGGGGAGCTCTGGGTCCTACGGCCCATGGTATGGCTGGCTCAGGCTTCCTACACCCTTTTGTTCTTTTTGGCCAGTCCTCCAGACCTTTTTCATTTTAGATGGCTTGTTTAAAGGTGGGGTAGGTAATTTTGGAGAAACCAGCTCGAATGCGCTAGGGCACGAGATAAGTTTGTGCACAGATGGAAGGCTGACAGGCAGGTAGGCCATCCAGTTATTTTAGCCGGGCCGGCTGAAATGAATGAAAGTGCTTTTTACAGTGCTACGGCTTCCACAGATGACATTTTTTTATGGATTTTTTGTTGAAGCACTTAAGATATTCATTGCTATCGGGATGTTAAGAGCATTCCATGGAATATAACAAAAAGTGTATCTCAAGCCGGTTTCTCAAACTTACCTACCCCACCTTTAAAGGAAGACAGCTCAATAAAAGTAAAATGAACTTGTTAACTCTTCTGGTTGTTTGGTGTATTTGTATGTTGCGGGTCTCAGCGTGAGCCACTACAGCTATGTAGACGTTGTGGCCGTAACAAGGGTATGCAGCTCCACTGTGAGGAAATGAAATAAGATTTTGTATTATTATGTTTTTATTTCCACTACACTGCACTTGTGACAAGAAAGGTAACTCTTGCATTATTCAAAAGAAGTCTGAATGCATAAGTCTTTAATATTTTTGACATTTCCAAAAAACACATCCACAGACAATATGTGTACATTTAAAGCACATTACCAATGGTATATATAGTTGGTTAGAATCTTATATAAACAAAAATAAAAACAAAAGATTATGGCTGGGCGCTGAGAAGACGCAATTATAAATCTGTCTACTACTTCAGCACCAAGGACAGTGCTATGGATTCATGAATATACAATACAGTTAGACCAAACATATTTCAGAGCTATGGCCAGGGCCATAGATTCTAACTTGTACAAACCTCAGTAAAGTCGTTCAGAGGCACATTTTGCAAATATGGCAGTAGCCATCGATCATCTTAAGATAAGATAAGATAAGATAAGATGTACTTTATTGATCCCAAGTTGGGAAATGTACAACATGCAAATTATTGTTACTTTGTAATTCTACTCCACTACAATTCAGAGATTAACCTGGTATTTTTACTACATTACATTTATTTTAGTTACTTTGCAGATTCTGATTAATGATGTGAAATATAAACAACCCTTAAATCAGACTTTAGTTACACCTGAGTCAAATTCAGGGAAGCTGATTGTCAAGTGCCAAAATAAACAATATATTGGACGTTAAGTACTTTGTCAGACTTCATATTTATCTGTGGATAACCCCAACATTTTGTTCTTATTCAAAAGAAGACCTTTACTTAAAGTATTCTTTAATGTTTAAATAAAGCCTTATTAGTTTGTCTGTTTTGCACATCCTCCTGTTAATATCTTTGGACGTCCTGCACTAAACTGTTTTATTGTAGAGATCACTACAGTATCTTCTTGATATTTTCTATTCTATATTTCTATCATGCCTTAATATCAAACATAATATGACTATTAACTTTATTGTGAAATTAAAACAGAACGGTAAAGGAAAATACAGTTTCAGTCTCTCGATTTGAAGCTTATGCATTGTTTGTACCATGAACCTGTATAGACCTGTAACAGTCAACTGCATGAGGAGTTGGAAACGTAGTAAATAATATCTTTAAAAACTACAAAGAAATCCCTTTCTATCAGCTGTGCACCGTTATGGTGTAAATATAGCCTATCTACCAATTGGATCAAATATAAAAGTCAGCTGAATTAGTGTTGATACTGCAAGGAGACGTATTGTGTGAAAATAAATGGAAGATGTTTTTTAATTGCTAATATATTTATGATCCACGTCACATATTCAGTTTTGGTGGCATTTCTTACAGTTTGTCAAAAGGTCTTCTGATCAGGGCTCTATAAATAAATATTTTACGGCAGATATGTAATATTTAATGCAGCCGAACCGTGTATTACAATGCCGTTATGTGATGACTTAAGAACACTCGGAATAAAGTATTATTTAAAAAAAATGTTTTTCCGATTTCATATCATATAAACACCATATCCCAACATGCATTGCGGCTAAAACAATCGATCTTTTAGCGTATCAAAACCTCTGAAAAAAGAAAGGTGTCTCTCAGAATCGAAAGAGAAAAACCTATGGGAAAAACACAAAAGCATTGTACACAATTTAAACCAATAAATGTCGTATAATTAACAAGGATAAACTGATGTTTTTTAGTTGATGAGTACTGCAGATATCACTGTTAAATCATTTGATCATTGGTTTTATTATGAAAACGTCGAGACCGGAAATACTGTTTTCAACCCGTAACTTTACATGGAGGCTGCCGCATACCTCAAATCATCTTCGTAATATCTATCAAACTATAGATCCTACATATCGACTGGACGTGGATTTTATATATGAAAGTATAAATAATTGGAAATAGTGTAACCATACATCTTCGTAATATAATAGATCCTACAAATCGACTGGACGTGGATTCTAAAAGTACAATATACACTTCTCGCTAGAAATCTAATCAAAAAGCGTTTTAATGGCCAAACTATCCTACAATTTAGGATTTTACACAGAGGATTATTTGTGAATAAACGACCATCTGTAACGTTTGCATTCAACGGGGAGCACTAGAGGGCGAAAACTTTAAAACATAATTATAGGACGTATTAAGCGCTTGAACAAACGACATATTTGGTCGTAATAAGGGCCTGAACAATCGGCCCATTTGGTCGTGGGGTGAGGCTGAGATGTGCAGTATTAGTACAAGACATGGAACAACTCAACACAATGGAGACAATCAGGCTACACAGAAAGAGCTGCCTGCTAGCTGCTCTCCTACCAGGACATTTCGTTTCTCTATGCCTCTACAGCAGGGATCACCAACTACATTTGTCCAAGGGCCAAAATGTATCCAATAGACACTATCGCGGGCCAGCGATTTTATATAGCCCAGAATTTTGAAGTTGTTGACCGGGGGGGTGCTAGTGGAGCACGCTCAGGTACTGCGGACCGCATAAAGCTAGCAGACTCTTCACGCTAACGAAGGATCACTTCTAGGCAGGGTTGGGAGGGTTACTTTGTAAATGTAATCAGTTCCTGAATACTGAATACATGGCTCTGAAAGTAATCAGAATACTTTCTTTTTCCATAACCGATGGGTATGTTTTTGGTGAACAGGAGACACTTATTTTACTGTTTTAATGGCTTATCAAGAACTCAAACACAACATCTTGGTGTCATTCTGGACAGCTCCCTCTCATCTGCACCCCACATAAAAACATCACCCGGACTGCATTCTTTGTACTGTAAGGTGTCCTTGGGTGCTTAGAAAGGCGCCCCTAAATATAATGAATTGTCATTATTATTTATTATCTGAAACGATGTAATAACTTTAAAAACTTGTTCCAGTCACTTGCCCCATGCATTCAGCAGCAGCAGGCCATTCACTTTGATTTGATCCTGTTATGAAATGTCATCATTTCGACAATAAATAAATGCTACATAAACATTATCTTGCACATTTTATCTAACCATCTCCGTTTCTAACTTTCAATATATTTTAAAAGAGACCTCTCTCTCTCATCTGCGTGCGGGGGAGGGGCCTCACAGACACGCTGCGCTGTGCAGTGTGCACACAGTTCTGCCGGTAATGAATATTACATTTTGTGAGGAAACTTTTCCACCAATAATTCCAATAAGTATTCCAAAATGTATTCACTTCAGGTTTACGAAAGTAGCTGTAATCAGATTACTCGTTTTTCAAATGTAACGCCAGCTGAATACAGTTAGCCTACTTGATTTTTGTATTCTGATTACATAACGCCGTTACATGTATTCCGTTACAACCCAACCCTGCTTCTAGGCTACTGTCCCGCAGCTCCTGCCTCTCTGTTGGACTCTGTCGCAGCGGGGCTACTGCTGTGGTGCGGAGCACATTAACCAGACTCTTCACAACGAAGGATCAATTATTCTTCAAGGCAGGGAAGGTTTCGCAGTACGCAGTCTACTGTCCCGCAGCTGCTGCCTCTCCGTTGGACTCGGTACTGCACATTACTCACGAGACGTTGTAAAAAAAAAAATGTGTGGGGGGTGAACGCACTAACCACTCCGCCAACGCCACAGTCACCCCCGTCGCGCAGGCCGGATGAGAATGTCTGGCGGGCCGGATGTCGCCCGCGGGCCGCCAGTTGGTGGTCACTGCTCTACAGTATGTGCTCAGTCTTTGAAATATTGTGTTATATTTCACTTGAAGAAAATTAACATGGCAGGTTACTGATATCTACGGAGCCCCCCTGGTGACATTGGTGAGAAAAATATTAATGCGTGGACACAAATTAATAATATAGTGGCCACGCAATATAGTTATTGCGTGGCCACGTAATAATTATTGTGTGGCCACGAATTACTAATGCGTGGGAACATAATAACTCATTTGTGGCCACGCAATAACTATATTGTCTCAAGATCTATAGAAACTGATGACTGAGTGACAACACCAGCTCTGTCCGTACGGCTATTATCGCGAAGCATGGATCATTTTGATTTGATTTGATTTGATTTTAATTTGGGGATGAATTATAATGATATTCTGCAATCCTTTGCAGTCAATTCTTGTGAAAAAATGAAAGACGAAGGTCTGTTTGTTGGTAACTTCCTGGACAAATCTCTTGTACAGCTGAGTTTTCGGAACGTTATTCAGGTGAGTTCGAAGAAATACTGAGGCTTATAGCCTATTATGTGAACTATCCCCACTTTAAATAATTTCTTCCCCACTTTAGATGCTTCTGGGATTTTTAAAAAGCCCTATGACAGTACCTATTTGTTTGCATCTGTGTTTAAAATATGGTATTAACTTAAATTCAGACAATAAACATGTTCGTAGCTCAGTCAAATTTCTGCATCTCAATGGCTGAATTATCTTTATCTTCATCTTGAGGGAAAGTACTGTCACTGCTTTTCCCAAACACTCTAGTCACTTATCCAAGCAGAGACAGACTCTTAAAAAAAACTGAATGAATACACCTGAAATGTTTGCTGTGAGGCAACTGGTTGGGTAATTAGAGTTTGGTTAACATATTGAATATCATTTTCTTTTCAAAGAAGGCTTCACAATAATGTCATATTCAGTGATCATAGAGCTGGGGAACATCTGTTTCAGGTTCCCTATATGTGCTATAGAGCTGGGAACATAGGATCCTGGGAACACAGGACCATGTGAATATAGGAATGACCCCGCAAGTACAAGGGGCTTTATCTTGACACATTGTATGCTCTGAGGAAGGCCACATAGCGGTTAAAATGTTTGCAATCACTCACTAGCTTTATATACAGCCTATGCTCACTAGTCAATAAAAACATAATCACATTAAAACTTAAACTAATTTATATCTATTTGAAACTCTTGACCTTTCTCATTTTTTTAACAGGAACACCTGGACAAGATCAAGGCAGTGTGGAATACCCACAGAATCCGGCCAACAAAGAATTGCAATGTACCAAGTGGCATCCCTGACCTGATGTATACTGTGCCACAGCTGTGGGGCTCTGAGGATTGTGTTGTTCCACACAGCAACCTCGGTGCCTGTAAACAGGCATGCAAGTTCCTTTCAACCATCCCTTGCGACAAAGACGTATTTGACCTCTGTATGATCATGTTAGAGCCAGGCCTTACTTTCCCCAGAAAGATACCACAAGCTCAAGATTTGTATTTGACAATCCGTGAGGCTCTTCGCTCCCTCATCTTTAACTGAGTTGCCTGATCAATTCGCAAATATGACAGCTTAATTCATTACCATTGAATCGAATAGTATTACCACTTTAGTTTATTAATTGTGCTTCCTTACTGTTCCTGTTGGCGTTTTTCTCAGTTACAAGCAATGTACATTTTGTATTAATCAATTATAGAGTCAATATATTATCCTATATGGAGTTAACGTGTATGCCCTAGCATATTTGTATGAGCTTGAACTTTCAAAAGCTCTTGTGGTTAACCATGTCATTAGGTATGTATTCAATGTATTGATGTCAATTTTTTAGCAACTAGTAATTAATTAACATATAACACCGCTGTTAAATGTCACCTTGGTGGTACAACATTTCCCATCTATTGTGGCTTCATGGATGCACATGTACAATAAAATGTGGTAATTATTTGGTTAAAGTTTTGGTTTCATTCATATTTATGTTTGCTAGGGTTTGGGCTGCAGGTAACAATGTGACAAATCTTTGTTTAACACTAGAACCGCCAATGGGTCAATTACCCGCAGCTGTTTTTTGATTGTATGTAACTTTTTTTCAATAAAATATTTTAAAAAATTCCATTTATACCCATAAATACAAACTACATGATATTCTTAAACTGTTTATTCATGTTGAAAAAAATATTTCCAACTTATCATTAGCCAATCAAACCGCGTCTAAGCTGGGAGAGATATCCCGCCGTTCATTTCTATATTTCAAAAAAAGATGGAGAAACTACACTGAAAAAATTGATACTTTGGACTAACTTAAAAAAATGTCGCTAATTTGTTACACCTAATTTTTTTTGTTTATTCCAACTTAATTTTTTGACCTAAAAAAATTAATTTGAGTCAAGTAAAAAATATTGCTTCCGTCTAAGATATATATTTACATTCACTCAAAGTAATAAGATGATTCATTCTGAAGACCGCACAACATTTATTACTTTGTTATAACTTAATTTTTCCTTTTGGACTAACCTCATATTTATATTAGATCTAAGTAGAGTTTTTAAGTTTGTGAAACCAAATAAAAAAAAATACTTCATTTTGTTGCAGGCAATATTTTTTATTATAGCTTAACATATTTTCTTTTATTACAAAGCAAAAACTTTAATGTACATCCATACAAATACTGTGTTTTGTTTACTGTAAACAAATTACATTTGACTTGTAACACTTTGTTTAGCTCAGTTCACATAAAGACAGGAATATTCTCTTCAAAAGACCTTAACATTTATTGGGATGTCTTTAAAATATGCATCACCTATTCTGTTTTATAAAATACAATATCAATTATGCAACCAATTTGCACTTATGTAAAGAATAAATAAAAGTAAATCAAGACCACTTTGACTTTTTTTTACTAAACTCTCCTGTACCCTTAACCAAATACATCACAAATATGCATATGAGCATGTTAAACTGAAGATGGCGCCTGTGTCGGCATGCCGCTCCCTGAGCTCTCTGCCTTTAGCTATCCTGTTTTTGCTTTATGTTTGTCAGAATGTCCCTGCCCTGCTTGTCTATGATCGCCAAGCTCTCCTCCACCTAAGACCCTCACTGGAGTTTATACTGCTGCCCAAACCTATACCTGACAACCGTAAATCGACTCCCCCCCCTCTACTGTCAGATATTCCCACCTACCTGCGCCGGCTGCCCTGCATCCTGCCTCACCGAAAGCGCTTCAGACGACGGGGAAAGCGTGGTGGCGTGTTTGTCCATCAAATAGCACACCTGACGGCTGCTCCGCGCGGCGTTCAACACGCACATCTTCGTCAGCTGAGACGCTCTACACCTTCAGCCACCCCGGAGAGAAAACTCTGCATGGCTTTGCTAAATGCTAGGTCAATAGCTAACAAGACGTTCCTGTTAAACGACTTCTTCACCTCTCATGATCTGGATTTAATGTTCCTGACGGAGACCTGGGCCCACACCGGCGAGTATGTACCGTTTTCTGAACTTCTTCCTCCTGACTGTACTTTCTTTAGCTCCCCCCGTACCACCGGCCGTGGCGGGGGTATAGCTTCAGTGTTTAAAGCTAATCTCCAATGCCGCTTGATTCACCCTGTAACTAGCTATTCTAGCTTCGAGTTACAGCTTTTTGAATTGAACCCAGCCTCGCCTATACTCTGTGCAGTCGTGTATCGTCCGCCAAAGTATAATAATGATTTTATAACTGACTTTGCTGACTTTCTGTCCGGGATCATGGTGAAATATGATCGTGTTTTGATCTGCGGAGACTTTAATGTCCATGTGTGCTGTGAGTCTAAACCTCTGGTCAGGGATTTTTTAAACCTCCTCGACTCTTTCGGGCTTATTCAGTCCGTGGCTGGTCCAACACATGATAAAGGACACACCTTAGATTTAGTATTATCGTTTGGATTGTCTATCTCCGTGGATGAAATCTGTGTAGGAACGCGTATCTCAGACCATTTACCGGTTCTGTTTACAACCTTGATCCCTTCTGCAGGAGTCGAATTACGTGCTCCTGCGCGTCGTCTGCGTTCAATTAACCCCTTGACTGCCTCACAGTTTTCAGATGCCTTTAATACTTATCCGATTTGTAAATTAGAGGTGAACTGTGCTCTTAGTGCGGATGAGCTTATCTCTTTGTTTGATTCGACATGCACACTAATACTGGATTCCGTTGCTCCTTTTACGCTTAGACGCAACAAAGTTCTCTCAGAGCCGTGGCTCAATGATTGTACTCGTGCTTTTAGACGCGCCTGTAGGCGTGCAGAGAGAAAATGGAAAAAGGATAAACTTCATGTCTCCTTAGAAATTCTTCGTGCCTGCCTTTCCGATTATCAGACGGCAGTCAAAGCAGCCAAAACAGAGTATATTTCTCTGTTAATCTCCAAAAACAGCCATAAACCTCAAGTTCTTTTTAATGTCCTCAACTCGATCATTAATCCTTGTGATGCTTCAACCAATTGTGCCTTCAACTACTCTCTGCGAGTCATTTCTTGAATTTTTTATGGAAAAGGTATCTGCCCTCAGGCTGGCCCATACTGGTGCTGCCCCAGATCCCGCTCCCTTTCTGTGCCCTGCTGTTCTTGATCATTTTGACCCTGTGTCTCTCTCTTTTCTCTCGGATGTGGTCAATCATCTGCGGCCGACAAACTGCAGCTCAGACAGCATTCCCTCTCGCTTTCTCAGAGATGTCTTTGAATCAGTTGGAGCAAGTGTTTTATTGCTTGTGAACACTTCTCTTAGCTCAGGATGTGTCCCAGCTGCCTTCAAACATGCCGTGGTTAAGCCACTACTTAAGAAAAAAAATCTTGATCCCTCCATAATGGCAAATTTCAGGCCCATCTCCCAGCTAACTTTTTTATCTAAAGCCCTGGAGCGAGTAGTCTACGCCCAGCTGCAGTCGTTTTTAATCACGCACGGCATCCACGAAAAGTTTCAGTCTGGCTTTAAACCTATGCACAGCACTGAAACAGCCCTTTTAAGAGTTTTTAATGATCTGCTCCTCGCCGCCGATTCAGGCAGCACAGCTGTCTTGGTGATGTTAGACCTGACAGCTGCCTTTGACACAGTGGACCATAGTATCCTGTTGTCTCGGCTTGAACAGTCCGTAGGCATTACAGGCTCTGCCCTTGCATGGTTCAGGTCTTATTTGACGGACCGTAGCTTCTCAGTGCAGTTAGGTGCCTTCTCCTCTGCCACAGCCCCTCTTACTTGTGGGGTTCCCCAAGGCTCCATTCTGGGCCCCATCCTTTTTCTACTGTACATACTGCCCCTAGGTTCAATTCTCACAAAACACAATATCCCCTTCCATTGTTACGCTGATGATGTACAGATTTACCTGCCTCTCAATCAAAATGCCAACTCACTACAGCAATTGAAGGACTGCCTAACAGAGATTAAATCCTGGCTGAGCCAAAACTTCCTCACCCTTAATGAGAGCAAGACCGAGGTTATCTTTTTTGGACCCCAACCAACAGTCTCCCCGGTTGACATTCTGGGCTCCCCCAATACAAATATCCTCCCCTCTGTCATGAACCTTGGAGTGACCTTCAATAGCGCCTTTAAATTTGATAAACAGGTCAGCACTGTAGTCAAGACCTGCTTTTTCAAAATACGACTATTGGCTAAGACCAAGTCGTTTTTATCTATTAAAGACCTAGAAAGGGTTATTAACGCCTTTGTTACCTCGCGACTGGATTACTGCAATGCTCTGTATGTGGGTATGGACCAGGCCTCAATTAGACGCCTCCAGCTAGTTCAGAATGCAGCTGCTCGTCTTCTCACTGGCCATAAAAAGCGTGACCATATCACCCCAATTCTGGCTTCATTGCACTGGCTTCCAGTTCGGTTCAGAATAGATTTTAAACTCCTTTTATTCGTTTTCAAAGCCCTAAACGGGCTGGCTCCTGCCTATTTAGCCGAACTTCTCCATCGCTACACCCCAGGCAGAGCCTTAAGGTCGGCTGACCAGCTGTTGTTGATAGTGCCTAAGACTAGGCTAAAAACCCGAGGCCATAGAGCTTTTGCAGCGGCCGGCCCTAGGCTCTGGAATACTTTGCCCCTCCATGTGAGGTCTGCCCAGACCCTGGGGTTTTTTAAATCAACACTTAAAACTCATTTTTTCTCTCTGGCTTTTGTTTAATATTATTCGAATATAGGAATAGTAGATATGATTACTTAAAATATAGTACCTTATATTTCACCATGTAAATTACTTCTTTATCCATTTTTGGATCTCTGCAGGGTTTATTTTGAACCCAAATCCCCCCCTTGGGGCTTGTCCCTCCCCGTCTCCCTCTGCCGATCTAAGGTCTGGCAGAGGGGGATGGGGTACAGAGTCGCTTAGACAGGCGGGGGAGTGCATTCTGACGAAGAGATAGGTTGTTGTGCTCCCTATCTCTGTTTCTTATCCTACATTTTCACCCTGAACTAGAGGGAAAGCGTTCTTGGACGCCTTTTCAGCTCTGTTTCCTACTATATTCTTCCTACCCCGTTTACTTTGAACTATTCTAGGAGAGTGTGTTTACGTTGACTCGTTGGGCCTTTCCTCCTGTCCTTTTTGTTCCCCAGTACTTTTCTTTAAGTAGTGCCTTTTCATTACAGTTTCTGGCTTTTTATTTCTTCACGTCTGACTCGTTTTAACATTTACGGGGAGTGCATGTACGTAGCTACGTTGTGCCTCCCTTCCTCTGTTTCTGGCTTTTCTTTTCATACCCTTGTTTCTCATATAAGAGAAGAAAAACTTTTCTAATTTCACTTGTACACTTGAGGGGTCAGACTTGATAGATTGCGTGGGGAGGTTTTCAGGAGATCTTTCTTGAGGGTTATCAAGAATAACTTTTATCCAATGACCTTTTCCCTCTCTGTCTGTGTCTGTGTATTCTCTTGTTTCAGATTAATCCAGCCAAATCTCTTTTTCTTGTTTTTTCTTATCTATATCTACGCCGGGTTCCGGAGTCGAGGCTGATCGTCTTGCAGTAGTCCTGTGCCCTTGATCCTCTATCCTGAGCTCTGGACTAAGTCGTGAACCTCGGGTTGTGGCTGAACCTATCGCTGCGGTCCTGCCTGGGTCGTGTCGTGCTGCTTCCCTGATGGCTTCCACAGGATTGTGGCTGACATCCTCGTGGATTCATCTTCTTATTACAGACACACGCATTTCCTAACATTCGGTCTATAGGCTGTAAAATGTATTATCTCTTCGATTTACACACCGCATTTCTTGCACGTCTGTCCGTCCTGGGAGAGGGATCCCTCCTCTGTTGCTCTCCCTGAGGTTTCTCCCATTTTTTATCCCCTTTAAAACTGTGGGTTTTACGCGGAAGTTTTTCCTTGTACGATGTGAGGGTCTAAGGACAGAGGGTGTAGTTTTTATCATATTGATACTCCGAACAATCTGTGCTGTTGTATTTGATGTAAAGTGTCCCTACTGTAGGCTATTTTTATTCTGTACAGCACTTTGGCTCGACCAAAAATCGCTTATAAATGTGCTATATAAATAAAACTTGATTTGATTTGATTTGATTAAACTAGCTTGCATATCTCTCCTTTAAAATGTAAATATGTAAGGCGTTTAAACCTGGCTGCCTTTTAAAAGACTAGAACGTATGCATGACATCTTGTTTTTCTTTACATTTTTAAACACTTGAACAATATTTTCTGCAGCTCTTAATTACAACTTCAGATAAACATGTATTAGACATTAAGAAGGGTTTAAGTAGCATTACCAGAATCTGTGATGTCACATTCTTTTTTAACTTCAAAAGGAAACATACAGAGGCCAAAACAATTAAGCAACGAAAAATGCAGTTCAATCCCTAGCATTGCAATCTTTGAACAAGGTTGGCCTTTTGTGTCAGTTCAATTATGTCAACCAGATACGAGTTATTGTAGAGACTGAGCTGGAGGGTGTGGACAAGATGTCAGTATCGTCTGATTGAGCAGACACAGCTTCTTCACAGACGGTAAAGATGTATTCTTGGACACCATCATCAGGTATTGGGATGAACTTGATAGTTGTCAAATCTTCAAGGTCAGCAGTGGATGTCAGGTTAACTAGTGCATCTCCAATGTCTCTGTCTTGATATTGCATTCTAAAACGTTCACCTATTGAGTGCCACAGTGACGCGTCTTAAAACCCGGAAGTAAGTCAGCATTTTACCACTTCCGGTTCCTTCGACAAAAAAGCAATGCAATTTCTCCATAGGATTTAGGAAAATAGCTCGAAATAAGGTCTGTGGTTGAAACACATTTAAGAGACGGATCACATTTTGTTCAGCCGGATAATATCCACATGTCTACCCTACTTTTATAATTTTCGAATCATAAATCTATTGATCATAAATCTATCAATTAGATTTATGATCCGAATGAACAAAACGTGATCCGTCTCTTACATGTGTTTCAACCACAGACCTTATTTCGAGCTATTTTCCAAAATTCTATGGAGAAATTGCATTGCTTTTTTGTCGAGGGAACCGGAAGGAGTTTACTTCCGGGTTTTAGGACTCCACTCCACTGCGGCACTATTTCACACACTTTCCTGACTTCATCAGCAAGCTGCGCCATTGTCTCTGGAATTCCATTAGGCAGAACTAGCTTCCTGGTGTCATCGGGATTCAGAAGCATTTGTAACCACACACACACACACACACACACACACACACACACACACACACACAC
>CALSBZ010046932.1:3264729-3283372 GCA_943591055.1 Gobionotothen gibberifrons
AAAAATGTACTTTGATTAAATGACACGGTCGTTGCTCTTTTTTCAGTGTAATTACCGCCGTAGCAAATCACCCGGTTTTGTATGACCAGTCCACTTACCGGGATACAACCGGAGGAACCAGGCATGGAGGGAGGTGGCAGAGACAGTGGGTGAAACTGGTAGGCTTTCGCCTGTTTGAGGATTTTATATCCAGTTTACTTTGTTTTAACATTGCTATTGCTTTGTATGTCGGGGGCGGGAGATTCATGTGATAGGTTGTTGGTCGCGGTGCTCGAATAAAATCCCCAAGCTTCAGACACGCCCAGCGCCAAGCTTTTTTTGAAGCTGTAGTGTGGACGGGCCGTAAAGCTATTAATACTCTTGACGGAAGAATCATGAGGAGCTAACAGATCAATACAAATACTTTGCAAGAATATTTTCAGGTTTCTAAACTCTTTAATAGCGGCACATCTAATAATCCTGGTTCCTTCAGCGCAACTCAGTCTTCAGTGCAGGTTTTAAAGACATAGGTCCCTTTGGGAGCCAGCAAACCTGCTAGGGAACCTTGATTTAGCCTGGTGATAAGGTAATTGACAAACATCTGTTAGGGTGAAAAAGCTTTGGAGTGCTGGCACATCACTGGAGTCGATTTTGCAGCGTGAAGCCTCCCGAGGCACACCAGCATGGGTGGCCATCTCTGTACAAACTACACACGTGTGTAAATTACAATTAAGATAGGTACACACATCCAGAATTATAGCATATAGAAGGCTTGAATCCTCTGGGGAAAACTCTCTACTTGGTAGGTGATTGAATGTACATGGCCGCTTTGGCAGAGAAGAATTCATGGTATTCATAGAAGAGAGAGCCACTGTTATCGTTATCGTTATCTACGTTTCCCTGTCAGCCTCGTGTGGCCGAACCGTCTATCTGACAGAGAACTGTAGCGGATACGACCGTTGTCGTCCTCGTGTGGCTGCAGCTTAAGGTAGGGTGTCTTAACATTGATACCTAATGTACATTTACTATAGAATTCCCCCCAGAATTCTGTAAAGCAGTCACTTAGCACACCTGATCCTTCACCTTCTTCCAGCTCTCCATTAGGAAGCTTCCTTTTAATGTGCACATCTTTGTTCATCATATCAGGGTCAATAAAGGCTGCTAGGAGGTCAGCAAGGCAGTTCCCCCTACGCACCACAATAATGACCTTTTGGCTCCCAAGGCAAAGTATCATCCAGATCAACAGAATGACTAAATGATGTGCCAAAGTTGACTTCATCATCGGTGTAGATGTTGCGCTGCATTGCTGCATGATGGGCTTCAGGCAAAGCATCTGATACTCTTCTACCTTGGTCTTCTTCTTCCTCAATCCTAAATATTTCTGTTGTCATTTCTAGAGTTACTTGGTCTTGTCTTCTTCCTTCCTCATTGTTGTCACTGATGAACTCCACATTTGATGATTCTTCATACGTCAGTAGCTCTGCATGTGGAATTAAGAGGTTTATCACATCTGGGTCACACATTGAAGATAATTCGATTATGACTTCTGGTTCTGATGCTTGACTTTGGTGGACATCCTGTGAAGGGTTTCTTATGACCTCTGAGGGTGTTCCTGGTGAAGTATCAGAAAAGCTGTTCGCCTCTTGGTGCAAAGGTACAATCTGAGTAATTTAACTTTGTTTTTTTCATACAGATCCGATCAACTGTACAATCTGAGTCAATCTCATTTTGTGCAAAGTCACGGATCCTGCGGACATGGTCTGTCAGTTTTAGAGACTTGCAGAGACCATTTGGGAAAAAAAGGGACTCAGCCATTTCTTGAATTTCTTGAGTTTTGTCTGCCTGTCCACACAGACATGCCGGGTCCCACCACCTTTTAGAGTTCGCACCTGTTTGAAAGCATTGTCGTCTTCACTGAAATTCATCCACCCAATTTCTAATCTCTTTGCCTGTCTCTTAGCATTTTTGTTTCCTTTTAATTTATCCCAATTCAACTGTCTTTTAACTGTCTTGCTGTCTGGAGCACAACACTTCCCTTATTCTTTCCATTTGACCTCGTCTAGATGCTACTGAATCTCCACAATGACTGTTGCGGCAGAAGGCTACAGCTGCCAGTCTGTCTCCGTAATGTGGGATGTACTTTGCCAGATCTTCTTCAGACATCAGTGAAATTACTGACAAATCAATCTGCAAATGTAAACAAAAGTGACAACATGTTAACAGGATCATATTTAAATTGTCATGGGTCACAAACTACAACTGTCTGTGTGTGTGTGTGTGTGTGTGTGTGTGTGTGTGTGTGTGTGTGTGTGTGTGTGTGGTACACACCTTCGTGACATGTGTGAAACATGAGCGGTGGTCATATTCTGTACCGCTATGCGGTACATCTAGTTAGTTGGCTAATATTAATAGTAATAATATATAATAATTAATAATAATAAAATAGTGTGACTATATTATTCATTGCCATTCCTATCTGTTGATAAGTCTAAATAAGAGGCAATGTACTGTACAGGCTATGGCATGAGAATGAACTACTCTTTCACTGTATATGCTGAAGTAGATTCTTCATTGTGAAGATGATATTCATGAATATTTTCTGAAGAATACCTTGTAGTTTTTTAGTTTGTTCAGGATTTCTCCAGTTCCACGATCTTGCAGAAACTGCAACAAGGGGCCCTCCTGTATCTTCATCATATATTTGGTACCTGTAAAGGGACACATGTCATTAAACCCAAATAAAACGAAAAACACTTGTCCACATATTGTCTGTAGGGGATCTGCACAATGTAGCAGTTTAGTATTTATTCACAACCATAGTTGAACGTTTAACTTACAGCTTGATGCTAGTAGGTTTTCAGAAACATGAATGAATCACTAAGTAATTCCAGAGGAATATAATTAGCTAAATTGGTGTTTCAACCAGTGGCTGACCTACATTTTTGTTGTTATACACACCTCGCTGCACTTTGGCATGTACAATTTTGCAGCGTTACAATTATGTTAGGGCAACAGGTCTGGTCTTCAACCTTCCTAAATTCTCCCACACCACACCGCTCCTCCGCTCCCTTCACTAGCTTCCAGTAAACTGCTAGAATCCACTTCAAGACACTGGTACTTGCGTACCATGCTGTGAATGGATCTGGCCCTTCCTACATCCAGGACATGGTTAAACCATACTGTACACCCCAGCACGTGCACACTTGGTCGAATGCACTTATTGTAAGTCGCTTTGGATAAAAGCGTCAGCTAAATGAAATGTAATGTAATGTAATGTAATATTTCCTCTACCCTGACCATATTTTACTGTATTTGTGATAAAAGAAAAAAGATTGCGCAAAGAATGCTTTTTCATTACACCTTATGTTTAATTAGACACAATTTGTTACCTTTGCCAGGCCTAAACCTCATGGGAATTATTTGATAACCTCTTTTCACCCTCGGTCGGAAACTAGAGCCCAGTCTTCTCTGATTGGTTAGCTGGCTGGCTCGGTTAGCCTATTACCTATGTGTTGGAGCGCTAGCCAATAGAAGCACAAGTGTTACATTGTGATGTCACTATGTTACTGAAAAAGACAAAGGAGTCCAATCGAGGCGTTTCAGGCGGGGGAGAGGGGACTGTGGGAAGTTTGGGATTTTAGCCTTTGCTGACCATTTACATGCACACCTAACAAACTACAAAAGAGTGGGAACCGCAAAGAGCATGCAGGAACTGAATTAAACCTCCTACCACCTGCATGTGGTAGGTGTTATAAAATAAATGTACACAACACAATTTGGAGAGAATAAGGCAAACGTTTTTCCCTTCTATTCCAATATGAGCTACCCATCTCACAGTAGTTAGCACACAAGATTGATATACATTTTCTCTTCTCGCTCATAAAAGGAAACACTGCTCATAAAAATACGTCATTCAAATATGTCATTAAAATATGTCATTAAAATACCATGCATCCTGCCCTTTTTAGTATCAGTTCATTTAATCCAGCTCAACTGTGTGTTTTTCCTCCCACAGACTCTGGAAGGAAATAATCTGTGAAATCGGTTTGTGTCTTACTGTGGCTGCTCCCACATCCCGCCTCTTCAGTCACAGCTCTTTATTTTCCTGAGGGAATATAGTCTTTTCAGATTACAGCTGTAGTGGACAGCCCTCCTACGATTATTATTGTTCTCTTAGTTGTTCTTATGGAGCTGTTTTCACAATGCCACTGTGGGGGCTGAGGGTGTCAGAGTGTGGCTAAGCGATGGCTAATCTCGTCTCAAAACGTAGGTGGTGCTAGTGCTGGCGCAATGCTGGCATCGACATAGTTTAGCAGTCATTTCAGGTAGAAAAAGCTTTATTTTGTGAAGTTAAAGGTCCCATGTCATGGCCATTTCTACTGATCATTATTCCATTGTTGAGGTCTACTAGAATAGATTTATATTGTTCAATTTTCCAAACTCACATTGATTTCTCATACAGCATCTCTGTGTATTCAATCTCTGTCCTAAACGGCTTGTTGGAGCTCCTGCCCCCCTCCCTCCCTCCCTGTTAGCCCACTGTGCTCTGATTGGTCAGCTCGCCCACTCAGTTCTGAGGAGTCCACCACCGTTACAGCGGAACATCAGTGATTGTGTGTTACAATGGCGTTAGCAACCAGAAAATGACACAGTTTTACTCGCTACAGGGTGTACTTTGAGGGTTTGTGACTTTGCAGACCGTTTACATGCAGAAAAAGCTACATACTGTAACACACAAGGGGACGGGTAATAACCGGAAAAGCATGTCGGGACCTTTAAGGTGCAACGTTTGACATATGAAGTTTCTCATTATATATTAATTATAATTGACCACACTAAAGCAGTATAACTCATACTTGATTGCTGTGGATTCTTGTGAAGTGAAGTGAATAATAAGAAATAAATAAAAACTAAAGAAAGAGAATTGTACATTCCCTTCAAGGTTATTCAGTACTGTATTTGTAGGAAAAGCTAATCCTGCCCTAAATCACCTACCGTTATCTATTATACTCTGATCCAGTGTCTGTTCCTGCCTTCTCCATCCCTTCACTTCTACACCTGAAGGTCTTTTGATGAATAATTTAATCGCATTAGTGAATGGACTGTGTAATGATTGCTGATGCAGTACAGCCTCCATATGAATTCTTATGCATTTATGGAAATATGACCTTAGAAAATGTGCTTTTTTCAATGTACATTTTCCATACGTTTTTTAAGTTACGTGATTAAATATATAAAAACATATTTTAACATGCAGCAGTGGGTCCAAGAAACATTTCTGTCCTCTTCTCCTAACACATTTTACCCGTAGACTCAAAAGAAAGTAATGTTGGAGAAGTGAATCATTTTTAGCTGGTTTGAATGGTAAAGGAGGATCTTGCTAGGGTGCATCTTCACCGCCCACAAAAAGAAGAAAATGTTCTCCTACCCTGACCCTGCCAAAAGAGCATCAGGAAGAATTTATAGAATCAAGCTCGGGTTATTAAAGTACACATGTAGTTGAAAAGCGTGAAGGCAGTGTTTTGTGTGCAGCAGCTTTAAAACATTGGGTACTGACCTAAGAACTCCATGAAGGTTGTCTTTCTGTTGACATGATGCACCAGCTCAAACTGTTGATTCTTGCCAAGGAATCAAGGCTGTCTTGTGTTGTTTGGTTTTATAAACCTCCACATGGAGTTCGTGGGAGAAAAATACCCTTCAAATATTCTGAATCAAGGATTGTACACGTGATTTTAACTACCAAAAATAGACCTAGCAGCAGCTATGATATTAATCAAACGATGGTAGCATCAGTAGAAGCCATAAATCACTTGTTTTAGAATTTTGTTCAATACAATACCCACTTGGCAGCTTGTTTGAAAATGTTCTCTTAATCTAGCGAAAACATATTTTACCAGAATGTATTTTGCGAAAACATTTAAAGGTGGGGTAGGTATGTTTGAGCCCGGCTAAAATAACTGGATGGCCTACCTGCCTGTCAGCCTTCAATCTGTGCACAAACTTATCTCGTGCCCTCATTGGTCATGTGCGCGTTCGTGTGTTTGAAGGGGCTCTGTAAGGAAGTGGCAGATTTTTTTCCGGCTGTGTATTTTCAAATTCTAGCGCACTCGAGCTGGTTTCTCCAAAATTACCTACCCCACCTTTAAGGCAGGTTTTAAGCTGTGCATTGCTGAATCTGTCTTTCTGGCCCACATTGTCATTGGAAAAGATTTACAGTGTATGGGATGAGCAGTTTAACTGTTGTAATTTTGTACACCATGTTTTTCCTTCCCTTTTTAAACATTTTCAAATAATGTTTTGCACTTAAACAAAAAGTTTTGCTCCCGATTTAACTCGTAGTTGCTTGGCTTGGTTTCATGATAACAACTCTTTCTATAGAGATTTTCTGAAATGTCTATTGAGTGAATAAATAAGAATTCCATTTACAAAATTGTAGCTGATTAAAATGTGGGTGGCCACTGTTGATCTTTAAAATGACAAGAAATTATGCAAATTGTGTCCTCACACAGGCAATTAGCACATGAGTTATTCCTGGAGCTACTTTAACGCCAATCATAGTTTTAATGTAATCCACAGTGTAAATCATTAAAACACATATACACATATTTTTTATATATAAATGCTGGCTATTTTGGATGTACCTTGTTTTGTCACGTTTCAATTAACCCTAACCCCAACCTAAATCCTATTCAACCATGCTAAGATTACTAGGAGCTGTGGTCAAATGTCGGCTAAACCTGTGTATATGCCCTCAAGATGGCAAAGAAATAGCAATCTAAAAAGGTCATAGGGGAAATCCTTTCTTCAATATTGGTTGGGTTATTCTCAGTGAACAACACACCAAATCACCATTCACCTACCTTCAGGAAAGAGGCCAACAGTCTTTGTCATGCTGCCTCTTTCAACTATTTTCAGCGTTCAGTGCTCTGTCCGGTCTGCCAGCCTCCGCTCTCTGTCCTCTCTGGACAGGATTTGTGTCATCAGGGGAACTCTAATGATTAGTAATTATCACCCCAAGGACTCAACTAATGACACGTTGTCCAGAACAAAGCCAATAATTTCCTCTCGCATGAAATCCCAGCTCGAATAAACTCTTGTTTTTAAAATTAGCCTTGACATCATAATGTAATCTCATTCAATCTATTATTTCAAACCATCTTCTCACCCTGCTGACACTTTGATTGTGAACAGGGATTAAAGTTAGAAAAGGGGAACAATTTGATAAGGATTCATAATGAAATCAAAAAATAATTTCTAAGTGAGTGAATGTAAATGTCTTTGATGGTGACTGAACCTTATGTTTGACTATTAAAAAGAAGCATTGCTCTCGCCAGTGATAAACATCATTGGACCCTTTTTTTTTATTTATAAAAAACTGAAATGACAACCTTCCTACATGGTTTTAAGACGTCACCAGTCGCCATATGCTACGGTATAAGAACATTGGATAGACTTACTTCAAATCCCAATAAGTATTGTCACAAGAACAAGCCTAACGGGCACTGCACTATCGTTTCATAAACACATGTACACCAGTTGGTACAAAAGGTGAAGGAGAATGACGTGTCTTAATTTCTAATATCAGAAACACCAATATTATATTAAGTAACATAATGTAATACCTTGAAGCACTACCCATCTTTGAGGAAAAATGTATTTAATATCCTATTGATAGCCATGATTAGTCATATGTAATATACTCTCATCATTTTAAGATCCTGCAGAGTTCGGACACTTTACCTGATATTTCACACACACACAAATCACAGGATCATGTTCTTTAAATAGGAAATGTTTATTCAAATTCAATTCATTCCAAGTTTCAAGACTTTTATTGTGATTTGTACATAGCTACAGCGTAGTTATGAGAATGAAAATCTTAGGTCACAGACCAACAGTGCAATACAATAAAACAGATAAAATAGTGCAAGTAATTAAAATAAAATTGGTATCAAACACTGAACTAATTCGAAAGAAAGTCGGAGTTGGAGAGGAGCCAAAGACACGGCAGCCATCATCACCGGCACCAGTTGTGTTCGTCTCACACCGGACCTAGGAAGGTAAGTATGATAATCAGAGAGCAGGATAATACAAACATTTGTTTACACAACTTTGAATTGTACTTGACTGACATTTAAGAAGTGTGTAAAAGTAGACATTTCTTAATTTTTAGGTGTGACAAATCCAAAAGGTTGGTTCAATACTCTAAGCAATTGTCAAACACACAACCGAGGTAGGGTTAATGTTCCCTTTATATGCATGTACTCACAATATAAGTTTTATCGCCATACACCACAACTTTATTCCGAAAAGGGAACGGGTCGGTCTCACACTGGACCTAGGAAGGTAAGTATGATAATCAGGGAGCAGGATAATACCACTTTTTATATATTTATAACAAACAGACATTTAGATTCAAGATTCAAGGCTTTTATTGTCATTTGTGCATAGCTACAGTGTAGTTATGACAATGCAAATCTTAGGTCACAGGCTCCTCCAACAGTGCATCAACAATAAAACAGATAATAGTGCATTTAGAGTTAAATGTTACAACTGCAGATTGACTGTCAATGAGAGTTATAATATGTGTGTTTGTTTGCAAAAACTGAAGCAATGCAGTGTGACTATGCAACATGGGGGTCAGAACAAACCAAACAATTATACTCACTGAAAGTGGCAACTCTTCTGGTTGTAGGAATCCCAACTAAATGGCGGGACAACGACATAAAACAAAATTAAAACGTATATGTAGAATTATATATCGTTATAAACTTTTGTTTAATTGTCTGAATTTAGTTTCCTTCTGGTTTGTTCTGTTAAAGGTATACAGTAAAAGGTGACTGAGCAGTTTCAATTGATAATGGGTTCTGTGCCCAGGCTGTAAAGTGCAGTCTTTAGGACGCATCGTCGGTCTGGCATGTTGTTTAATATTGGAAAAAAGAGAAAAGATGTAATGCAGTAAGAATAACTCAGATTACATTTTAACTGACCTACCTTTTACTTTTCTTTAATAGCTTTTTCACACACCTTTTCATTGTACTTGACTGACATTTAAGAAGTGTGTAGAAGTAGACATTTCTTACTTTTTAGGGGTGACAAATCCAAAAGGTTGGTTCAATACTCTAAGCTATTGTCAAACACATAAATGATGTAGGGTTAATGTTCCCTTTATGTGCATGTACTCACAGTATAAGTTGTATCGCCATACACCACAACTTTATTCCTAGGGGTCGGGTCGGTCTCACACTGGACCTGAAGGTAAGTATGATAATCAGAGGAGAACACAAACATTTGTTTTCATTTATAGTAACCAGAATTTTAGAACTTAATGTTATAGTCTGTGGTGTCATGAATTGTAATTATATGCGTATGTGTGAAACTGAAACAATATATAGTGACTAAGCAACATGCTGGAGTCCAACTTGATACTCACAGGAGACGACTCCGCTGGTTCAATAATTTGATCCTGAATGTGAAAAAGCAGGACAATACTATTAAACATAGCAAATACAAGGTTTTTGTTTGACATTAAAATGTAACCTAACTTATACTCTGCCTGACATATTGATGAGCAAATGTGCTTCATGACTCAATAAGAGAATAAGAAAGAACATCTCATTAGAAAAGCTAATTTTAAAGGTTAGAAAAGAAACCCACTCTTGAATGCTGACTGCTTATTTAAAATCTAATGCGAGTGATTTTGTTGGTGACATAAAATGGAGGCCTATCCAAATGCACATTGACGCAACGGAAAACAACAAGAGAAAAATGTTGCGTGGCGATTCTCTTATCCTATGTACCAAGCGCAAAAGATACACTGCTTTCATTGATTGTAGCCAAACAAGACTAACCAGCTGTCATAAAAATAATAGATTAAATACTTTAGCATCGCCGAACAATTAAAAGGTTACATCAACAGGCTATGCTAACATGCTAGTTATTGTAATTACATAATATGTTGTGCCATCCATTTTGAAATCAGACTGACCTGGCATTGCTAGACTAAAAAACCTGTTGAATTTACTGCTATGGTGTCAGTAACAATAGGCATAGACAATCAATTGAAACAATGAGAAAACAACCAATTACGTTACCATTTCAGTAGTGCTTCAAATATTCCAAAAACAAATATGAAGCTGATCGCCAGTTCAATAATTAAGACTACGGATGTCAAGTATTTTTTATTTCACGTCACTAGCCTCTGATAGGATATGGGTCACGTTGTTCAGCCACAGCCAACAGCCAATGGTCGTGCTCCCTCCAAACTAAAACCTCTCCCTTTCTGCTTCTCTAATCTACGTCAACCAACTATTGCTCTTGCGATGCACAACTGTTGTTTTTCTTACATTGAAACAATGCGAGACAAACTGACCGACACCAAGACTCATGTTTTTCACCAGAGCGAATTTCATACAGTTTCTTTGTCATTTTTTATTGAGTTTAATTTGATTTAAAACAACACATCAGATTGAAGATTAGATTTGTCAATATAATTAGGTTTAAGATTTGCCTTTAGTTGCCTTTAGATTTAAGATAGTTCAGGCAGATAAGAATTTTCCCAATTTGGGATCAATAAAGTATATCTTAATTTATATTATAACTGAAGCTGATTTACAATCATTCATATCATTGATATACTGTATTGACAGTTATCAAACAAGGGATACCAGGTAGCATTTATAAGCTG
Source organism: Gobionotothen gibberifrons (assembly GCA_943591055.1). Lineage (NCBI taxonomy): Eukaryota > Metazoa > Chordata > Actinopteri > Perciformes > Nototheniidae > Gobionotothen > Gobionotothen gibberifrons. The sequence goes on from CALSBZ010046932.1 coordinate 3,275,396, forward strand.
TCAGTTTTTTGCGAAACTCAAATTTCAATGCATCTTTACAGCCATTTCTGATTCTGAACTATGATGATTTGTTCTCAACACAATCCCTGTTGCTCCGGAAATCTTTCAAAGCTTCTTTAAAAAGCAGTCTTTCTACCAAATCAAACTGTAGGGTAATTTGCAATAACGTGTCTATTATTTAATGAAAGTGTCTAAATTAAAGGAAAATACAACTCTTAAGAAATCAAACCAATCAACTTCACAATAAGTAATTCAGCTTACCAGGGATATTGAGTTTTACGCCTTGTACAATTCATCCAGCTGTACAATTAATCCAGGTGTTTTGTTTCCTGTCAGCTGGAGTGGTCTTCATTATGTACGGGTAGATGCTGTGGTGATCATCATCTTTCACTTTTTGCCAAAGAAGTCATTTTGTAATATCCATGCTTCCTTATGTGTTTACCCCTGACTTTCATTCCAAGACATTCTGTTGTCTAGTCACCTAGTCAGTTTTAACTCATTCAATCCTTTGGAATTTTGTCGGGATAACAAAGATTCCATGGAAGCTGCAGTTGAGTACCAACATGTTGAATTTAAGGTAACAATGTCTGCTTGAAAATGAAGAAAAACTAGAAGTAAGTATGACTAATGAAAATTATGACTTTATACATGTGAAATAGAAATGAAATATAAAATGCTTACCATTTTTTGCTAATGTCAGTGTCTGTCGACCTCGTCTCTTGAATGTTGTCACACAGGATAATCACTGGTATGTATTTCCTTCCCACCAAACCTGTTCAGCATACTTAATGATGACAAGATGTTTTTATGCAAATGAGACACTAAACAGAATACTTTCTCCTTACGCTTGATTACAGTCTAATGTATCCTTCAGATTGTAATATATAATAGTTTGGGCAAGTCATTTCCCTACTACTACCCTCCATAAAAGTGTGGCCCAGAACGTTTTGTGAAGATTGCAACCAGATCGAAGTCGCATCTGGTCCATCATTTCCGAGGCTTTAGATACTTACCATTTATGACATTCATATTTTTCAAATATATTTTTTTGTTTACAAAATACTTTCTGGTAAAGGGAACATTCCTGAGCACTTCAATATGTACTTTAAAGCAAAATCACATGTTCAATGTTATGCAACTCTTTTTATATTTTTTACATCTATTACTAAATGTTGTTTTTAAAATGTGCTATCATAATTGTATTTATATTATTGTTTGTACATTTATCTTGGATTTTCTATAAAACTGTAAATGTTATCGTTATTTGGGTTGAGGCTTAGAATAAGCCCGGTGGGTTTTTCTGCCTCTTCCTGCACTGTATATCATTTGTTTTGTTATGTTTGTGCATTTATACATTGTGCTAAACAATAGATCAAATGCTTTCAATTAAGTAGTAAGCTCTCTTTCATTTTTATCCTCACAGTTCCCACAAATCCTTGTTCTCATGTATTTTTATCAGAACTTCATGCACCATCATTTCTTACACTCTGGCATTCAAATGACAACCAACCCCAGCATGGCATGTTGGTGAAACTATGAAGCCAGGCGTCATTCCACACAGGGCATGTTGTTGGAACTAAACGTAGGGTGTCACGCCTTATTCCAGATTTACAGGTTCTGTATGCCACAGTGGTAGTGATCACAAAAATATTTATATATATTTATAAAACTATTTGATTTGGTTGTTTTCTTTTCCTGTGTAAACCCACAGTTAAGTATGATTGTAATTGTAGAAACAATGTGTAGGACTTAAGTCCAACAGATACTCAGAGATCTGGTGCTCCTGGTAAAAAAAATACTTAAGATCGATTCCTTAAATAGGACTACATTTCTCAAATAAACCCTGTATTTGACAGAAGTATTGAGATTGAATGTTTTTGGTAGAAATCTAAAATATCTATTATTGGTTGTTAAGAACTTTAGGAATAATATTTACAGTTGCTGCAAAATGATTTGTTTCTCAATCATTTGTGTTTGAGATCAAAAATAAACATATTTCCAATTACCTATACATTTGTGTGTCTTATTCTTGTAAACGACAACTGCCCAAATTATATATTCAAAATAATAAGTAATTTACTAAGCTTGAAAAGAGAAGACTTCAACCTCTGGCTGGCAACCTATAAACTATTCTCTCTACTCCCAACTAGGATTGCAAAGGGGCGGAAAGTTTCCGGTACATTTCCGGATGCAAAATATTCGATTGCAAAATTAAACAAAAAAACATGACATTTCAACAGATTTGTAAATGTTGTTAAATATTACTCATCCCCCCCCAACCCCACTCAGTAAAAAAATGAACAAAAATGCACCCCCCATCCAAAAATCCCCACAAAGTCCCATTCAAAATGTTAAATGAAAAGAGCCCTTCTCCCTCCAAAAAGTCCCATTAAACATGCAAATCTTCCTTCAAGCGATCCTCTGCATTTTGGCTAAACCCTTTCAGTCAATGGGCTCTTCCTGGGCCTCATCAACATCACACTCTGAGTCTTCCTCTTCAGTGTCACTGTCCAGCCTTGTTGAGGATGGCTCTGTGTCAGGCTGAAAGAGCCTAATGCCAACCAGTTTTTCCACTCTCACATTTGTGAGCCTGTTGCAAACCTTTGTGTGGTCTCAATAGCCATATTCAAGTACACTTGAATGGCATCTGTTTGTTTTAGTCAAGATTATGCTAAAATATACTTTCCCCAACTATATTTAAGTTCCCTATGAAGAGCCAACCTTCAATTTAGAAAATTCCCAGTTTATTCCCATGAATTCCCGTTTATTCCCGTGGAAAGTTTCCATCTTTGAAAATTCCCGGAATTTTGCAACCCTACTCCCAACACAGGCAAGGACTTTGGAATCTCTGAGGATTGCTCTGAGGACATTTTCATATTCAGAAATGATCAAGATGATAGTCAATACTGTGTGGAGATAACACACACAACATTTATTATTTAGAGAGGACTTCCACATTGACAACTATTTGGTTTTGCATATTTGAAAATAAAAGTGTCAAGTAAACCTACCCATTATAAAAAGCAATTTAGTATTTCATTTAAATATATCAGTCAGAAATTGTCTCAGTCCCTGGTATAGGTAGAGGATCATGCTTCAAACACGCTGGGTCCTAGATTTGCCATAACAAAACATTGGAAATAGCCTATTTGGTTAGACCCTTCTTGCAGAATATATGTCTACATTTTAACAACTCCAGAATTACAGTTTGTAACAAGTTCATGTGTATCTTTGAAGTGTTGTTTTTACTAAAACTTAATCTTAAACACCAATCTAACACCAATCTAACATACAGGGCAATTCCCCAGGTAAAAAAATAGTATGCTTAAATTATACTTTTAAAAGAATGTACTAGTAAGTACACTTTTAGATAAATGTGCTATTTTGGTCGCATTCAAGTATACTAAAGTGTACTCAAGTAGTACTGGAGTACTACTTAATCATTAGTTGAGTATACTTGAAGTGTAAATAGTGTGCTAAATTGGCACATATTTTTGTAAACTTTAAGTGTACTAAAGTACACCGAAACACACTTTAAGTACAATTGTATTGTATCACCAGTGTGTTGGAAATATACTTAAAAGGGCATTCGAAACACACTTTAAGTATAATTGTATTATATCACCAGTGTGTTGGAAATATACTTAAAAGGGCATTCAGCTCAATTCATATAATTCATAAGTGTGTTTTCAACATACTATTATCATACTTTTTCAAGCACACCTGTTATATTTCCAATTAACTTGAAAAAAAAGGATATATATATATATATATATTGCATATCTGTTTTGCTAATATAATAGAAAATGGGAAATTTGCCCCACTAAAACACATTATTAATTTACTATCTTTCTTATTCCCAGATCTTGAGGCTCTCTTTAAAGAGAGTCCCTGGGTACAATTCCAGATTAAATAACTTTCACTATTTCAGTGTTCTGCTTATAGGTAGAATATTAGTTGGTGGTAATTTGCAAACCTGGCGCAAGGTTGCATTTCAGTTCAGAAAAAAACTGGTGAAATTATAAAAAGACTAGGAGAAATGTGTGAACATACTTTTTTTTAACTTTGTACAAAATAATGATTTATTTAACACCCTGGGAGAATTATGTATTTTTTCTAAATGTGTGTGTAAATAATGAAACAAGCAAACTTGTTCTAAATATTATAACTGTCTTAATATCTGAGGTTCAAACATCAAAAGTAACTGAAGGAGTCAGTTTTGTTTTATCAGCTTATATTTTAGGACCAGCCAATCAAGTACTTTTGCACAACATAATTTTTAACGGACTATTCTTGGCCAACCATACGGTTGAATTGTTGCAGTGGCTCAGTCTGTCAGAGCTGTAGGATCACCGGTTCAAGTCCCCGACCAGACCTAAAATATGGAGTGTGGACTGCTAATTGGAGAGGTCCCAGTTCACCTCCTGCCCTTGAGCAAGGCACCTGACACCCCCCTTCCCCCATCACTCACATTGCTCCCCGGGCGCTGTACAATAGCACTAGACTCCTGGTACTAGGATGGGTTAAATGCAGAGAACACATTTCACTGTGTGCGCTGTGTGCTCTGCATGTGTGACCATTAAAGAGGGTTTCATCCCTCCCCAATTATATTCTAGTGACTGGCAACCTAAAACAGTATATAGGAGGATGTCACATGGCTTAGTATTTTTATATGGTTTATCTATGTTGGATTCAGTGTGTGTTTTTAGACTTTTTGGTTAGATTTTATCTCATGCTTTTATTTTGAAAAGTGTTGCATTGTGTGTTTTTAGCGTTGGCATACTTTTATTTTGAAATATTAACCCTTTTACTTCCACCATGTGGATGGACCTGAAAAACGCCCAGGTACTAGCGCAGGAACAAAACTAACGAGATATAGGACGAAGAGAGGAGAGGAGACAAGAAGAGAGGAAAGGAATGGAGATTTGTGAAGCCTTGAGTTGAGTGCAGAGTTTCCGTTAGCAGGTAATTACCGGACTAAAATACTGTCTCAGCCTCCAAAAAGGTAAACTCCTATCTACTAATGAGCTTGTTATTCTAAAATCAATAACGCACAATGTTGCTCTGAGTCTAACTGTAGTATTCCCAAACTTAGAATCAAAAGGAAATTAAATAATCCAAATGTTGTAGCACATGTTAAAGTTACAATATACATAGTACTTTTGAAGTATTGATGCGCACAATGGCTCACCTGGGAGAACATCCTATCATTAACAGCAATTTTCTGATTCTTTCTTTGCTTACTTTTGAAGTTTAAATGTTTTGAAAACATCTCCCGAGAATCAATTAATATAATGTATTCTTAAGTGAAAAAGGAATATAATCAAACACATTTGGATGCTTGCTGTATAATAACTTCTCTTGGGAGCTTAGGCCACCTGCTGGATGCTACTAGCTAATGTGATTTGGCAAACGGAGATTTGTGAGCTGTTACGAAGACATGAATAATGAATGAATAAATACATGTTTTCTTCCAGCTTGAAATCAATTAGCTTTTATTTTCTTCTGTTATTACATTTTACACCAGAAAAACATCTTGTTTAACTGATGTTGAGCCTTCCAAGTATTGTATGCTGTTTATAGGGGTGAAGGGCAGGACATACATGAAGAACAGGAGCATTCAGGAGTTGTTGTGTTTTATGTATGCTAATGAGAAAGTGCCTGAGGTTTGCGACAAAATCAGGTATTAATCATATTGTTCACAAGCTCTATCACTCATAGCTCTATTGTTCTTTCTGTAATGCATCTTGGAATCTGCAGCAAACATAATGCAAGTCCAGATGGTTAGTGAACACATGATGCAGTTAAATGTTATGTAAAAATGACGCAGATTAAGACAAACATTAGTACCCCATTTTAAGGCTAAAGCTGTCTCTGAATGGCTGATGCAATCCCCAGGCTTCACACCTGATGATCAGTAAACCAGAAAGAAGACACATGGGAATTAATGGGAATCTCTTACCTTTCTATTCCCCTGGGCAAACACTTAAGCAGAGTCTCCGGATCTGAAAAACAAAGACTTGGCAATCGGGCAACGCATTTTTGATTAGATTGAAGTGTACAAACATAAACATGACAGTAACAATATAACTGAAGAAACCAGCACCATTCTCTTATCCACAATGTTCAATTTTCCCGTGAATTTTCTGTTTAAATGTTTAAAATGGATCAGCATCTCTGTTTAAATCATTAATAAGGGAACCATAGCTTTCCCCTCTGGCTATAGTTTAATGATGAACTTCCCCTTAATTGTTGCTACAAGGCATGATTATAGCACATACAGTATACCTGTATTAATTCCTAGGTTAAATTATTGAACAAAACTGAGAATTTAGTTAAAGATCAACATTTGTTTTTTAAATATGTGGATGCCATTTTTTAAGATTGTGTGATCACTCTAGTCGGCCTCCTATCTACCTGCAGTATGCAGGGAGTACGTTTTTTAGAAAGACTGCGATTAACCCACTGTAAACTGCCTATTAAGCTGCAAAGCACAGACAGACAGTTTGGGTTTAGCTAGTTAGCTAGTAGTCAAACGTTTAGCTGCTAAGGATCCAGATGTATTACTAAAGAGTTGGTGCAGACCTCACCTTTCATGACAGGTATATCCCAGGAATGTCAATACAGTAGATCAGGTGAGAATCGTGGGATCACAAGATCAGAAGCGTCCAGACCTTTCTGCGTCCAGTGAGGACCTTTGGGTATCAACAGCTTGTTTTAGGTATGTGACAGCTCCTAAAGAGGTTAGCATAATTCTGATATAGTATAAGGTATATCAAAACTGGAATCATCACTGAAGGCCTTTTCCAATAGGAAAATATTTAGTTTTCTCTCTTTTAGGAACTGGATTTGGCAAGAGTTTGATTGACAGATGATGCTTTTAATCACCTGCCAGTTTTGCCTGATTTTTGGCAACAGTTTTCAATTATGGTTTCTCAGAGACCAAAAAAGAGCAAATGATGGACTTGCTTTCTTCAGACACAACTTCAATTGACTTCATAAATAGGCAAAAGGAAATTGTTATCCAACAGCTCTTTATAATGTCAGTATGTATCCAAAGACACAGCCGGGATAGATTATTACTTTTTCTCCAACAGTTTGAGACCGTACCATAAAAAATGCCACAAACTAATGTTTTAACTAACAGTTGTGTTATGCTGATTGACGGACAGAACACAAGAAACCGAGTGCATGAAAATAAACTAAGTGGTAGCTTTAAGTGACTCTCAGCTGCCAGTCTCTGGAAACACCTAATTGTTTTTTCCTTTTGACTCCTTTTCTTGTCTCCCCCTCTTTCTCTCTCCTCTCTCTCCATCTGTCTCTCTCCGACTCTCTCTCACGACACTGCAGGGGATCAGTTAGGGCCAGTGTACACACAAACTGTGGGAGTTATCTCTGTTACTCCCTTCATGACAGATGCAGTATGAAACGTTTGTTAAAATTCCTTCTTCAAAGGGTAAGCAAAATCTTTATTTTCTCTAACAAACCTGAGAGAAAGCACACAAGCTGGCATTTGAATGTGGGCTGTTACCAGGCATAGGGACTCTAATGAGTTATAGGATTTTTTCTCAGGGATATTTATCTTTCTAGAGACTTAAAGGCACGATATTGACAGATTTTAATACTTTTTAAATCTGACTCTTTAAAGTTCACGTATTGGAGATACTTAAGCTTGATCTTTTTTGATAAATACACAAGTACACTTCCTTGTCGATCTCATATAGCATCTGGGTGATATTTACTTAGACTATTGCATCAGTGCAGTTTTGTATGACCCTAACAATTAAATCTTTGTCACTACTGTCTTGCACACATTTCCATGACATTCTCCCATATTTTTGTCTCTGAATAGAAATGTTTATAAATGCATATTGCATGAGGCTCAACAGTAACACTTTACAATAAGGTACACCAAATGTGCTTAGTTAATGCTTAGTTAATGCTTAGTTAATGGTTAGTTAAGGTACACAAAATGTG
>CALSBZ010046932.1:3293626-3308599 GCA_943591055.1 Gobionotothen gibberifrons
ACACACACACACACACACACACACACACACACACACACACACACACCTAAATGCCAAAGACATTTCATCCTATCCTCTCTGTTGGAACAACATGCTGAAAGTAGGCCTTCAGTGTGGTGGCCAGCCACAAGAACAAGGCCTTGTCTCCAGTGTCTGGGAGTTCAAACAGTTGCTAAAGGCAATTACCCCTCCTGATTTCCGTTAAAGGCAGTGTTTCAGACTCACACTCTCTCTGAAGGTTTAACCGATTGAATTATACAGGCCTCTAAGGGAGAGCCACTATGCCACTGCTTATCTTGTAGACACAGTGAGGACTCCTTAAATACTTATGAGGGGCCGTACAGGCCGTAATTCATACTGGTCCTCTTACACACATACATTCTCCTTGGACATATATATATTTTCACTCTTACACATATACATTCTCCTTTTAAATACATATGTTTCCACTCTTACACACATACATTCTCCTTTTACATACATACATTTTCACTCTGACACACATATATATTTACACTCACACATTCATACATTTTGCTCTGATATTATCATATTTCAATGCACACATTCATACATCGTCGCTCACATATTTATACATTTTACACTCACATATATACATTTTGCTCTCATATTCATATATTTTAATGCTCATATTTATACATTTTGCTCTCAAGCACATTCAATCAATGTTTAAATGTAATATTATTAATAATATATGCATGTCTGAAGACAATATATGTATGCAAGAGAAGAATGCATGTATGTGTGAGAGTATAGTGGAAACGGAAGGAGTATAGTTTAAACGGAAGGCAGGTAATTATCGCGCTGTGATTGGCTTAGAAGGTCGTGCGGGGCGGGCTCATGTTCAGAACTTCGGATTCAAATCAACATGATGGAGGGAGATGAATCCGTGTATCTTCGTACCATTTGTTTTTCTTTATTAAAAAAGTAAACGGAAGAGCATCTGAGAGGCGTTTTTGCTTTTTGTTTTTTACCTTACTAAATGGTCTAATGGTCATTGGAGCGAGGGGCGCGAAAAATCACGGAAGTGATTTCAAAACAAAAGCACTCGTTTGCTGTCCATTTTAGACATAGGCTTATTATATTTACAGCCCTTAATAACATTCATTTTCTGGGCTCAATGTGTGTCTTGGACGTTTTCGTTGTGATCGCTAAATTCACCTTGTTTCCCCTTGTTTATAATATTATCACAGTTCCAAGCAAACGAGTGCTTTTGTTTTGAAATCACTTCCTTGAGTTTCGCGCCCCCCCCCTACACAGATTCATCTCCCTCCATCATGTTGATTTGAATCCGAAGTTCTGAACATGAGCCCGCCCCTCTCGACCTTCTGAGCCAATCACAGCGTGATAATGACCTGCCTTCCGTTTCAACCATACTCCTTCCGTTTCCACTATACTTTCTCTCACACATACATGCATTCTTCTCTTGCATACATATATTGTCTTCAGACATACATATATTATTTATAATATTAAATGTAAACATTGATTGAATGTGCATGAGAGCAACATGTATAAATATGAGCGTTAAAATATATGAATATGAGAGCAAAATGTATGTGTAAGTGAAAAATGTATAAATATGTGAGTGACAATGTATGAATGTGTGCATTGAAATATGATAATATGAGAGCAAAATGTATGAATGTGTGAGTGTAAATATATATGTGTGTCAGAGTGAAAATATATGTATGTAAAAGGGGAATGTATGTGTGTAAGAGTGAAAATATATGTATGTAAAAGGAGAATGTATGTGTGTGAGAGGACCAGTATGAATTATGGCCTCTATGGCCCCTCTTAATACTCCAATATGTTGGAGCCTTAAAATGGTTTCTATCTTGTGAGAGCCCATTGCAGAACATTGTTGATGTATGTGTTGGGTACAGTAGGTCACATAAACATGATGGTCTCCATTGATTTCAGCTAAGAGAACGGCAGATTTCCTATGGTAGTGAGGTGGATTGGTAACAGCATTGTCGGGGAACAAGATGTTTTCTCTGGCAGGAACAGTGTTGATATTTGGAGTTGCTAATTATTAACCAGCCCAGTCTGAGGATAGTTGTGTTCTGGCATTGTCTTTGCAGCCATCCACTGCCATTTGAGCCCTTAAGCCAATGTCCAATGGATTATTGGACAAAGCATGTAGCCTGTGAATAATACACTACTCTATTATCTGCTTTGATAATTTCAGGCTATTTTTATAAGACTGGCTATAATGACTGTTGGATCATCATGTAGTGAAAATCATTGATTTAACATCATGTAGTGCAATTCTTTGTCTCTCTTCCACTGGGCATTGCCAATGTACTTGCACTTTGTGAACATTGCTAAACGGAATCTGATACTGTCGGGTGGCAGTACTCTTGAAACTTATCTTTAATTTTAAGGCAACAACGTGTTGGTCCAATGGCCACCTCGGGTTCTGAAACGTGCAGGAAACACTGCTTGACTTAAACGTGCATTCTTGTGAATGGCCAGCAGGGAACCACTCTACTGGTAAAAAAGTCTGATGTCCTAGACACTATTGTCTTGGTAACATCCTGGCCAGCTCATGGTCAGAATGGGAGAAAGGTTTTCTGTTGTTTTTTTAAATGCTCAAGAGGCTTTGCTTGTTCTATGTGTGTGAACTGTGAAGGTGCAACAACATGACCCTGACTTACTCCCCTGTATTGCTGCTAATGGCTAGGACAGACACAAAACACTATCTGAATAGCAATGTGGTTCAGCTTTGGTGAGGTGAAGAGCACTACCTACTATCTACTCTAAATATTAAATGAATGGCTTATTGTGGTGGTCCATTAAACTTTTATTACATTCAGAATTCATTCAACATTAATTCAGCTTTCCTGCCTGTTTGTGTTTTTTCAGGAGACTTTCTCACTACAGCTTTAACTTGCTCTTGAACTTTATAAACTTTTGGATTACATTTTCCCGAAGCTACTACAGCACCCACATCCACCCCCTACACACAAAAACATTCAACACCAATTACTTTGAACATAACTCAACTGTGAGGAGTTTCGTCTTTATGTCATGATAGAGAGATACAAATACTGAATAGTTTAGATGAGAAAAGGCATCGAAATGCCAGGTTACTAGTATTTATCATGTAAACAAGGAACATGAATAACCCGATCTCTCTGTGCTCAACACCATATCCCCAATATGATCATAACCGGGATAATACTCATAAACGGCTTACTGATGTCCATGTACTGTAGAGACGCAGTCAGTGTGTTTTACTGGAGCCTCAGTTCGATAAGAGATTATTTTCTGAGTTCTTTAATTTAGGTACTCTCTCTCAAAATGGTAATATGCATTATGTTTTAATTATACTTCTTATCATTCAGAAGCTTTTTGTGTGTGTTTATGTTTTACTGAGTGCTTATAGGCAATTTCCATCCCAGTATTCAGTTAACTATTTATTTTCTGTGCACATTACATAGACTAGCTAATATTCTACCTACTGTTTGGGACTTTGAGTCTTCAAAATGAGGTGAGTGATGAAAGGGAAATGACAGTTTAGAGTGAATTGTGATGTGGACTCTCACTCTCACTCCCAGAATTTTAAGGAAATCAGTGGGGATATTGAACAGGAAACATTTCAGTCAAGGGGCATCATATGACCAATATAGACAGAAGAGCAACATTTATTTGAACATTTAAGTCAATGATACCATTCGTGAACTTAACATCTGCATGGAGTCAGATCAGTCTCAATATTAATAAATGCTCACAGAAGGATTCACAAATGCATTTTGCGATTTATATATAAATGACTCTCCACAACAATATCTCTCAATGCACCCACAAATATGTATTGTTATATATAAATGAACAACATTTTTTATTTGAATTTATTAATTCAAAGACAGCTCTGAATTAATAATCAAATATGTTTCCTTTCTTTACTACTGGATGACATTACAAAATGTACCCATAATTTTCCTCATGCTAGTATAGCCACATACAAGTATCAAACCACCTGTTAAAATGCACCAGAATACAGGAAATATATTTTTCCCACATTCAGGATGCTCCCTACGCCCATGATGCAACAACTTGTATTATACGGTTCTAGAACAAAATGACTCAGGTGCATCTGAGATTACAGGGGGCGCAGCAGTAGTAGGTTTACATGAGCAATAGTGGCCGGCAACAGCAATGAAAAATAGCATTGATGGTCCCCAATGAACAGATTATGGCATTTGTTATGTTTTGAAACCAAGCAAGTGAGAACATTTCAAGTGAGTTAAAAATGCAATCCTGAAATATTTCATATAGTCCAAAGTGGACTATGGCAAAGAAAAGCACAAAAGCTTAAAAACTGTACTGATACAACAAATGAGAACATATTGTAAATCAAGGCAAATATTATTTGAACCAGCTCATGGTTTGAAATGGCAAACATTGAAAGGCAAAAGTATTATTAAAACCATGTACTAAATCATCACTTTGGTCCCATCATATACTCTGGGAAGAGAATATTTACTGTGCTTGAAAACTGGTATCACATCATCATGTGAGGTTGACTTTGTGACCTGGAGAACATTTCAGCTGCAACATTAGCTTTTTGATAAACTTGGGATATGAAATATTTTTGTAGCCATTCGTGGTGAAGGCATCTCTGTTATTGTATGCATTATGTTTGACCCAACATTTCTACAGGCATGGCAGAATATGGCACTATTTTCACATGAATATTCTAGCCATTGTCTATTTTTATACCACGAGTTGCAAAATGACCGCCTATAACCCCACTGTACTTGTTTAGATATACCTGGGCAGGCTCTGTTTTGCCGTGGTATCCTGGCACCTGCGGGTTGCAGAGGGGCGGTGTAGTTTCGGGCGACGAAGACTGCTGCTCCGGGGGCGAGGGCGGCGAGTCAGGCGGGAGTAAGCTAGTGTCCACAACGGAGGGTAACGTGATGTCCCCATCCGACCTGTTGCTACTGTCTGCAGTAGATGCAGTGTTGCTGGCGTTAAGTGATGGTTGCTTTAACCATTTTCGTATAAATGATTATCCACAGATGTGTGTCACTGCTGTGGAAGGACTTTGGAAATGATGCACGCGCAGCGGAGCAGGTGACGCGCACCTGACACAATTTGTTGTTTGTATTTTTCGCTCCGTTCTCTTTTTTGAATAGAGGGTGCATAACAGTCAACTGCCCCGAAGATCCCGACGCGAAGCCTGAAGGGTAAACACACCAGGTTTACTACCCGCACAATTTGTCTCTGGTGTCGGAATGTCTCGCTATGTTAGTACATTCTTAAACAACAAAACACCATTTAATCTCGGGTTAAAATGTGTTGTAACTGCGTTACCAGGGCCGTATCCACCATTGAGGTCACGAGGTCCGGACCTCGGTAATTTTTTCCGAGCTGTGTATACAAAACTTGTGAAATAATTACACTAAAAGGGATTATTTGTAGTACTTCCATTCCATGGAAGATCAATGTTGACAATATTTTGTGATCATGTTAGCCTCTTCTGCATGTCCAGTTCATTAATTGTAACAATCAACTGATTTTTATGTATTACACATTCAAAAATAATTGATGCTGCATCCCACTGACATGGTTTGAAATCAATATATTATCCAATTTGTGACCCCCCACAGGACTTAAAAAGCACCTAACTAGATGAAAAATCCCAAAAATCTATACCCCGGAACCCCCCTAGCATGTTTGGACCTCGGTATTTAGGAAATCCTGGATACGGCCCTGTGCGTTACTGAGCATTGTAACGGGTAATATATTACCCACATTTCATTAGTAATGCGTTACATTACTTCGTTACAGCAAAAAGTAATATATTACTCTAACTCTGTTACTTTTGTAACGCGTTACACCCAACACTGGTTATGAGTGAGTTTCTGAGCAGTAATGCGTTAGCATTTTTCCGCTCATGGCTAATTAAGAGGCAGAGCGTTAGCTTTGTGGGTTTAAAAAAAAAAAAAAAAAAAAAAGATCAGTTAGCTGAGTTTCTTCCCGTTACATGGATATAAAACATTCATAGTTTATTGAATATTAAGATGCCCGCAGACGCTGTTTCCTGCAGATGACGCATTTTTCCCCCCGTTATGGGGGGGGCGGTGTAGAGCTGTATACTGTGGAAAGAACATTTGAGATGGTATTTTCACAGCAATGACAGAGGGCTTTTGAAAAAGCAGTCGTTATGTGCAAAACGTCAGATGTCAGTGGAGACACAAAATACACAGGGATTATAAGCAAATCAATTTTTAAAAACAAGAAACCTAATTGAGAACGGGGTTGGCCAAGGCCTTAATACATACTGACTATTCAAAGAGGAGACATCATTAGTAGTGCTAATGATCAAATCTGTGTTCCCTGCTGTGCTTTTCTGTCTTTAAGGATATGAAAAGTCAAAATGGCTGTCCCTTCTTTGCATGATAAGTGAAACAAGGCACAGCCGTACCCCCATGTACATACTCGGAACAAGAGGTAGTTGGAGATTACTGGGATCTACATTGAGTACCCCATAATCCATTATAATAGGACTCTAGATGTGTGTGGGAGTGCAGGTTCTAATCATAATACTCTTTGAATGAGAAACCCATAAAACCTGGCACTTCATCTTACTGTAGTGAAAACACTTCAACCAGTGCCAGTGATTTGCATATTACTATATATGTGACCCGCTCTATCAAAATCAGTCGGAAGTCGCAACGGCTCATTTAAAAATAAACGTGGATTTGCGTAAAAAAATAGTTTTTCCGGTGTTTTGTTTGATTTTAAATAAACAAAGTCTTGGCTTTCAGAATATGAAACTTTTATTTCCAAAATCACACGATAATCATAGATAACGGCAGGGTCCGTTACAGTTTGTTTTCATCGGATTTCAATCAAACAAAGTCTTAGCTTTCAGAATATTAAACTTGTTTCGGCAAATTCAGATAATAAATACAACTTTGAAGCTTGTAACGGCATAATTACAAGCGGACAACGGAGTAACTTGACGTCACAGCAGGCAACAACAGCCGGTGTTTCTCGTGACACAATACACACAAACGCAAAATTACACCAACTGTTGAGGTATACTAAAATAGATTTATACCGTGCAATTTTCCAAACTCACATTGGTTTCTCATACAGCATCTCTGTATAGTATGTGTATTCACCGGTATTCACTCTCTGTCCTAAACGGGTTGTTGTAGCTCCTGCCCCCCCTCCCTGTGAGCCCAGTGTGCTCTGATTGGTCGGGAAGTTGCGAGGCTCGTTGCTGCGATCTGCTGCGAGGAGCGGACAGGCTTCCGGGTCGGCGATACAGCGAGAACAAGCGAAACTCATCCTGAGCACAAACAAACACTCACAGCCGAAGTAAAAACAGTAAGTGAGGCTTGATATTGAGTAAGAAAAAGGTTTATAACGCTGTGAGAATGGGTCTGCGGAGAGCATTTCTCCGCGAACCCAGCTTAAACAGTTGTGTCATAAAAACCTTCATACCACACAAGGGGACGGGTAATAACCGGAAAAGCATGACATGGGCCCTTTAAAGGCCTTTTTCTCAAAATGATGACTCGTGACAGTCATTATATAATGTGACATATTTTGCTTAATATTTGGAGTACAAAAACAATCATGATATCATTAGAAAGCTAGGAATATCCTCTTTCCAACAGTGAATACAACTCAAAATGTGTCTTCAGGTCAATGCGACTGATTTCAATGGAGCAGGTCACATATTCTCTTGCATTATTTTTCAATGTGTTGTGAGCATGTAATGTGAGGGACTGCGGATGGAAAGTAGCTCAAAGCTAAATCCGGCATATTTACACTTGGCACATTTCATGTTTTAAGTGTTCATTAATGTGCAATGTCCCTGCCAAATAAACAAATAATGTTAAATAAAAATCTAAAAATCAGCGACTGCAAGGTTTTTCCATACCTATCACTTATGACTTTATGTGCATGATACTCTTTTCATTATATCCCCTGGTTTATAATCATAAAAAGCTTTACATGAGATTCACCACAACCTGCACTCCATCTTACAACTTGTTCTTCACAGTTTGACTGAGTACTCTGCAATAAAAAAGATATAGTCTCCACTGTAAGCTATTAAATACAGCTGATATGATGGACGATACTTGTTAATGTAGAATTGCTCTATATTAAACTGTCTTAAAACATTATGAGAGCTACTTTGACATCAAGGATCACATTTCACTGAGAGTTAGTAACCAACCTCACATGATGTTAAAGCCACTGTGCACAACACAATAAAATGGGCAACTTGATAGGAACGGTGACATTTCAATTGAATTCTCAAAGTCAGAGTCAGAATGCGTTATTACAATTCAAAGGAAGAGTTCACACATTTTCCCCATATAACAGCATGAGGCATACAATACATGATTTAAATATGTAAATGGAAGTATGCAGATTATGTAAGATTGAAATATTGTAACATTGATTACATGTTTCTAGGATGACTATGTGACCTCATCCTCAAGGATATTCTATTAACAGAGACAAGAGCAATGTCTTTGACACTTCATATTTACTCAATTCTGCAATGGGCCCAACTGTTAAATATGAAGACGTAGTTTGTGTACTTATCATAGAGGTGTGCAAATTAGGTGTGACCATCTCTGACGAATCAGTATGCATCCATACAAACTACAAAAAATACCACAGGGCAGTAAACACTGGGAAATCTCTCAAACAGGTAAATAAAAGTCCACTATGATATAGGATTACTGCAGCTAAATGGAAGGTGTTACTTTGGTACTTTTAAAAATATAAAACACATTACTGTAAATACAGCAATTCTAAATGTAGGGATGTGAGATTAAACAGAGGTCTACACCTGCATTTGTAAATAAATGTGTTAAATCTAGGGTTTGATGATTTGGGAATTTGTTAAGTTGTGAATAACACTTGTTCACATAAACTCCCATCTTGCAAGACATTTATCAGCTCAAATATGTGATCATTTGCATGTGTATGTGTATATGTGTGGTTTGTGTGTTCCGTTATGTGTTTTAACTTTCCGTATTGGTGAGGACCACAACAGATATTTAACCAATGGAGTGAGGCCATTTTTGGAAAGTAATGCCATTTTCTATTAAAAAATATTACTTTTTTATCATAGTGGTTTTTATTCTTCTTCTAATTTCTTATTCCGTTACAAGTTCCACGATCCCGTTGCAACATTTGTAAATCATTTTACTGTCCATCATAACTGTTAAGTCCTGAATCTCAATAATTATTTGAAAGATATTTGCCTTTTATTTACCACCATTCCTTGATTTACCAATACAAATCAGTCGCACAACTAATAACTCAATTATGTGTGACTTCTATCCCTAACTTTTCTTTTGCTGTTACCCATTTTCTTCATTAAACATCTAAAGTGAAGCCTAAAGCAGCAGCCCAGTATTAGATCAAAGCTTTAAGAAGAGAACATTTCAGTCATTTACTGTACCTCCTGATATTAGGCAAGTCGGAGACAAGTGAGTAGATATTACAATATGAAAATTAGCCAGAAGGCGACATCACCCGAGAACACAATCATCTTCTTGGCATGTTTGATTATCCTTATTACTTTTTAAGGAGGATATCTGTTGAGAGGGTTGGAATTCAATAAGTAATACAAAAAATGTCAAGAGTTTGAATTTGAATACAATTCCTACTCATTATCAGTCACATTTTTTTTTTTTATTTCCCTTGAAGAGCTCTGGCCTCAAAATGAGGGAGAAGAATAATACATGCTGTATTCCAAAGTGAGTGAAAGTATATATCTTTCCCTGGTGCTCCGTCTGCTGTTTTGTACAAATATAAATGTATCTTCAAGCCATTTGGTATGGAAGTACTTTTTTACAAGTTAATATTACAGAATAAAGTTTCATGATGTGTTTTATTAAAGTTAGTAAGAATTTGATGAGGGAATTTTCGTGACTGTACACCACATTTTTGTAATGTCCGGTTATGTGTATATCTGTACATGAAGGCAGTATCTGTGTTAAGGCTATCCGGACAGCAGCTCTTGCTTGAATTGCCTCTCTCTGCTAGTCATCATTGTAAATGTGAGTCATGTGTTGCAAGTAGATATGCTTAGCCCACTAGTAAGCACGAGTAGAGATAGAGCATTGTCAGGAAAAGTGGAGCAGTTAGACCCAAATGCAGTTGACTGCAGGACCTTTACCCGCACAACACTTTTAATTTCCGGTTTGGATCAGGCAAGGCCAAGCAAACCAGAACCTTGTGTTACAAGACACACACACAAAGGATTGGACTGAACACAACATCAGGGCTAAAATACAAAATAATCAGATGAAGTGATGAGGTGCAGGTGGACAGCACAGCAGGTGGCTGCAGGTCTAATGAAACCAGGTGAAACGAATTAAACAAGGCAGACAATTAAAAATGGGAAGGAAAACCCAAAGGCAGGAAGTGAAAAGCACGCATGACACAAGGGTCTTTCAAAATAAAACAGGAAAAATATATATACAAGATACTTTTTTTTTCAAATTTCCTGATCACATTTTGATCCTTTAAAACAACTGCAAAGCCCTTGTTTCAATGCTTTTTATTGAGTTGTTTACATCAGCTTGCATCCATTGCTGCTGATTTCTTATTCCTGAGTCCTTCAATTTGTTAAGTGCTTTTTGCTGTATTAATGCTATCAATGGGATAAACAATCCACCAGGAAACACATATTTGTACAAAGATTGTTTAGATATACATATGTAATCCATCAAAATATCTAGCAGTGGTATTTTGTCTTAACGATGAACGATTTTAAAAGCAATGTGTTTCTATTGGTAGTATGTTTCGTGCCTGCACCAAGTATTTTTGTCCGGTCGGGTCTTGGAAGACCGGAAGCTGTGTGGTTCATAAAAACATGTTCTTACTCATTATCAAGCCACGATTATTGTTTTTATTTTAAATTCTATAATGTCTGACTTTTTTTGCCGTCCGTGAGGAAAATAAATGGGGCTCAGAATACTGAAATATCTATTTTTAAAATCTTTTTTTCCTTCTAATTTGTTATTCCTTTCTAAATAACACAATTATCCTTTTTTTAATTTATTTGTTTAATTATATAATGTCGGGCTTTTTTGCTGTCCGTCAGGAACTGAATTTCAAAATAAAGTCACCGGAAACAGACGTAGGCGATACACACCCACTGAACTGATTACCCAAGATCCTCAGGTTGAAGCTCGGTGATTGGATGTTTTAGCCGCAATGCACGTTGGGATATGGTGTTAATGCGATATGAAATAACTATCAACATAATTGCGTTGCCAGGCAGCTTGGGGTGAAAACTATAGGTTACTTACGAAACCCCAGTTCTCAGAGTAACATGAAGTGAGATGTCTCACTATGGGATGCGCCTCAACGTGTATGCAACAGAAGCATCAATCTCATTACGCCAATCCTGATTGGCTGGTGATCTTGACGTCTACGTCAGGGAATCCACCCACCCTTTAAGTAGCTTGCGCTAGGTCGCAGCGTCATTCAAAATAAGCACCTCTTCTCGCTTCGCCTCAGCAAGAAGGGCCGTCTGGTGAGACATCTCACTTCATGTTACTCTGAGAACTGGGGTTACGTAAGTAACCTATAGTTCTCATTCATAACCGTCCGTTCGATGTCTCACTATGGGATATTGAAACTCCCGTATTGCTAGACATGCTTATCTCGAAAAGCTGCCTCGCCATCCTTGCGGCATGGGGCAAGTTCTTCCCCACATAGCGAGATCTGGAGGTCTCCTTGGCCACTTCAGGCCAGGGGATGTCCAGCCTGGACGCAGCGCGTTGGCACACGGCCTGCAAGTCCATGCTGAGGCGGGGCGAAGCTGGTGCGCTTTCGCCTGGGGGAGCGGACATCGCCTCCGGCTTGGCAACCTGAGCAGATGGGACGAAGATGCTATCTTCGTGCTCATCTGAGTCGGATAAGAGGAACTCAGAGGTATCCTCTTCATCCTCCTCCATGTAATCCAGCTCCAGGACATCCTCCGCGGGTGGAACCACGGTGAGGTCCAGTTGGGAGCCCCAGCTTGACAGAGCGCGGGGCTCCGTTCCCGCGGCTTTCGCCGCCGTCGAGCCCCAGCTTGGCACAGCGCGGGGCTCCGTTTCCGCGGCTACCGCCGTCGCTGAGCCCCAGCTAGACACAGCGCGACCGCAGGCTGATGTGTTTTAACCACACACACCTCTACACACACACGACTTAAACGCAGACTTTTGTTCCTCCATGTTTCGCTGTTATTGTTTCACTGAGCGGACCCGCCCCTTTTTTTTCAAACGCTCCCTTTTTTGGTCCATCTGCGGCGGTAAAAGTTTTTGTCCGCTGTGATGATTCGGCTGTACCTTTAATAATGAATATTAGATGTTGTGAGGAAATCTTTCCACCAATAATTCCAATAAGTAATCCAAAATGTATTCACTTCAGGTTTACGAAAGTAACTGTAATCAGATTACTCGTTTTTCAAATGTAACGCGAGCTGAATACAGTTACTTGATTTTTGTATTCTGATTACGTAACGCCGTTACATGTATTCCGTTACAACCCAACCCTGGTTATTGTTGAGTAAATAACAGTGTGTTATTTAGAAAAGAATAACAAATTAGAAGGAAAAGACGGCAAAAAAAATCCGACATTATACGATTTAAAATAAAAACAATAATCGTGGCTTGATATTGAGTAAGAACATGTTTTTATGAACCCCACAGCTTCCGGTCTTCCAAGACCCGACCGGACAAAAAGACGTGTTGCAGGCACGAAACATACTACCAATAGAAATACATTGCTTTTAAAATCGTTCTGTTTGACACGGAAAAAAAAGGGGAAAATTGTGTTGGTGAACACGAATCAATAGATTAAATGTCGTGACTATAACACGAAATGTCATGAGACTGGGTTGGCAGTCACCATGTCCATGTAGCCTTGGGCAAGATACTTAACATAAGTGGTTCCCGATCGAATGGCCAACAGTGTGTGAATGTGAATGTTAGCTTACTTGAGCAAATGCATACATTCTTTATGAATGAGGTGTGAATGTGTGAATGGTCACTTTCAGGGGTCTTAAAGACTGGATAAAGAGCTACATCAATACAGTCCATTTAGCATTAAAGCAAGGGCCAATCGCCATCATTTGACACACATAGCTACCCGGTGCATTTCAAGTGATATCAATGAGTTCTGACCAAGAACATATATGGAGAGTTTCCCTTTGCGCTGTGGATTTTAACACCTGCCATTAACAAGTACAACTTGACCTGGAACAACCTGACTGTGATAAATGCAAATGTGGTGTGATAGGGCTGTAGATGCATTCAGTTCAGTATGGAGGATCAGGGTCTGTTGCCCATCAGTAACAGATGACTTGTGAAGGCAAAGTGACAGTTTTGGCTACATGTGCTGACCTATAGTCTGTGAGTGTGTGTGTTTGTGCATTTGAGCGTTTGACTGTGCAAGTGACAGACGAAACAAATATATTTTTGTGAAGGTTCAACTGGCAAAAGCAGCAAAGTTCATTCTCTGAGTAATTTTCTGTTCTGCTTATAAGTTTATAAACTGCAGCAAAAGCTTTTCACTGGACTCTGCAGAAATGTCTGTATTTGTGAGTTGGCCTTAAGGGACATCATTTATGTAGTCTTAATATTTGTTACACAGCTCAGCTTAGTCTGTCAGGACCTCGATACAAACTGATGGACCCAAATGCACGACCCAGAGACAAAGTCTTGAATTTAACAAAAATGTATCTTTTATTTCAAAGATCAGGTAATTCCTACCAGAGTAGGTACTGGAATTAATAAAAAGCGCTCACAAGGAGGAACAAACTATGCATAACAAAAGAGAACTCAAGAAAGAAAGTTAAGCCTACAAAATAAACAAAACAACAAAACCTGACACGAGTAAAAGCGATCCTTTCTTAGCTGAGGCCTGGCACGACCATTCGGGGAAACAAACAAGACAAGCTGACACAGGACAGGGGAGAGACAGGACTATTTAAAAATGAGGTGAGTGGGAACAGGTGGGAACAGGTGGAAACAATCAGGGGCGGAGCAGACACTGATGATGGCGGGAAAAACACACAAGGGGAGGAAGAAACAGGGCCTGAAATGAAAGACAAGAGGTAAGTACAAAATAAAACAGGAAATGACGGACAAAATACATAATCATAACTAACACATTTGACGAGACACAACATAGTCAGATATTAGCATAACTAGCCCCTTTAAACAAATCCAAAACGTTTAAACCTACAAGTCAAATAATCTATATTCAACACAAGGGGACAGTGGCTTAACAAGTAACCCATTGTTAGAGTTTGGAGGTATTTACTAACAATTAACAGATAGCATAGCTAGCTTAGCCCTAACTGCACAAATCATCAAGAAAGTCCTGAGGTTAACATGTAGCTAATATAATGTAAAAGGATCAAATGAATATTGAAACCTCTCCTGGTTTATTATTGGGCAGCAGATAATGTTTTTTAACAAATCAATTCCAACAGAGTACAATACACCACCTTGCTCCTTTCACCTCAGACATACATCTCACCACACCTCAGGATGCTCAAATGCGAAACAAAGGGTGGCATATTCTTTCCCCATCACATTGTTATTTTATTCTGTGTTTTACAATTAACGATGGCTTATGTTTTTGTTGAACAACTTTTGTATGCACTTGTGTCTCTCCCAGGAATCCCTGTGGTTATCTCAGCTTCTTTTTTGTAAGCTATCACACCTCCTACTGGTCTTTGCATCTCTGCAGCAGCATGCAGAGTGTTCATTGTAATTATCACCTCTCGGTCCAGAAATACCCACACAAACCCTATGGCGTACAACATCTGAGGCTTCAGAGGGGTGTTCACTCAAGTGTGTTTGTGTGTGTGTGTGTGTGTGTGTGTGTGTGTGTGTGTGTGTGTGTGTGTGTGTGTGTGTGTGTGTGTGTGTGTGTGTGTGTGTGTGTGTGTGACAT
>CALSBZ010046932.1:3308699-3356132 GCA_943591055.1 Gobionotothen gibberifrons
GTGTGTGTGTGTGTGTGTGTGTGTGTGTGTGTGTGTGTGTGTGTAAATACTTTTGAAAGCTTGCTTAGAGGACCAAAAATACATCTTTCCAACACATGCATTCTAGAAATAATGCATCTTGGATCATGTTTTTACCAGTTACTTTACCTACTTTGTCCAACATATATTTTAAATAAAATAAATGTTCTTTAAGACAGATCAATTAATGCATAGACAAATGTTGAAAAGTTTACAATTGTTTTATATCGGGTGGAGGAAAAAGTGAGTATATTTTATGAATGTTGTTGGGTTGAGTCAGTGGTAAGCTCAATACAATTTCAAATAAATGACGAGGGAGATGCTTAATTGTATATCAATAAATACAAATTATATTCCCTTGCTATAATTTAAATGGATGCATGATTGTGGATTAGATAACACTCACAGCAAGGGTACCTAAATAAAATAAAATGGGAGACAGGAATAGTAAAGAGTCTGCAGCAATACTAGCAGCCCTGTGAGGACGCACTTAATCTGCAATAAATTATATAAACTCATATCATTTTCATAATGTTCCCCGTTTAGGTTTAGCACATACAACAAACTCACAAAAAGTTGCTAATATGTAACCTTTTTCATGCAGGGGGGGCAATTAGATGTATGACCTGCGTGATGCAATACATGTGATTTTCAACCAAATATAAAGCCATTTTCTTATAAGTGAACGGGGCATGAATTAAAGATGCAATCTCAAATGGAAAATAAATGTTAAGAGTGTACAATCAGTCGTAATTATTCACAGCAGGATGTGGTGCAGTTGTAACGCTGGAGTAGTGGCCCTCTTATATATCTTTTCTGGCACAGATATCCCTTTCACTGTGAAGACATACGTGCACAGATGAAGGAAATTACATTACACATTCAATATTCATACTACACCAGTTCGCCTTCCACCTTGCTCACTTTCATTCAGTCTATTTCATCCTTTCTGTCTCACCTTCTTCCCCTCTGTACTCCACATTGGTAAAGTGAGGTGTTGGGCCCCTAAATGCCATTTTGATGTAACTGCTTGACGGCTTAGGCGCAATTGCCGCTAAAAACAAATTGTGGTGGGATATGACGGGCGGCTCAAGGTCACCCGGGAGAATCATTTCAGAATGTGGTTTCATTTTTTATCCGGTAATGAGAGAAGGGACCTGGATTACAGAGCTGAATGAATGCCCCCCCGACCGTCCACTGTTCACAGCTCAATCATTCGCTCTGGCTTCAAGCTGTACCTCTGCTGCTCAGGTACTGTCATCACTCATTTTTAGCACATGTCCTCACACTGTTTTTATCAGCATCTATAGGTTATGTCTTTAAAATTAAAACCCGGTTACACAACCTTGTATGTCAGCGAAACTGGTGTTCATTCACAGTCTGTTTATAGGGAATGTCTAAATAACGCATACATTCCAAAAATGAATTATTAAATAATCATGCAAATGAACACAGATTGTACAATTTATTGTTTACGTCAATATATTGTTGAACCAATGTTATTGTAAGTTGCTATGTAGCAAAACACACTATATTTTCATACAAATAATCTATATCACTGTGTACTTTCAGAGGTTCAGACCATGGCTCTTTATTTCCAAACAACAACATACTGACACCCCCGGAGTGAATTTTCCAATGCATCCCTTTGGCAGCTTGCATCACATGTTTCCAACCCATCAGTTATGCATGGCAAAAGTAAATGGTTTGAAAAGACTGTTATTGCCACAATAATCGTTTTTTCCTTCTAGGTATTGTTTACATTTTGGTCGTCTTTGCTAATGGCTGATGTTTAGTTATCCTCTGGGCTCCCTTTAGTTTGTCAGGGTTCCCACACTTTCTTAAGAATCAAAATCAAGGACTTTCCAATGACCAATTTTCCTCAACAGACACAGATTAGATGAATCACTGTGACACAGAAGACAATTAAAAAGAGAGGGGCTTGTATGTGTAAATACTTCTTAATTGCACTGTATATTCTCAAACACAGCACAGCTATACAAAATATTGTGTAAATTGAGCTAACCACTGATATATAACAAACAGCAATATCCTATAACATCCTTGGACTTTCCATGACTGCAGACAGACTAAAAAGTCTTAGGCCCCCGAACAAAAAAATAACAATATATATATATCGCAGCTGTGACTGGACCAAACAGAGAAAAGCCCACAAGTGCTGCATCCCCTGAGTGTTGGTGCTTGAAGCAGTAAATCCCTGAAGGGCTCCGAGTGGATCGAGCAGCTGAGACAAAGCAGGGAAGAGAAACTCCTTACATGAAAATGTAACTCCTAGCAACTTGTCCTTCTGGAAAAAAGATTCGGGAAACACTCAAGTGGCTCTTCTAAAAAATTGAATGCGGTACATTCTATTACTGATAAATGTCAGTGTCGAGTGAGACACCTCATTGCTAAAACACCAAACCAAACAATCCCATATTTTTTGCACAGCATTACTTAACTATGGTGAGGTGATACCAAAATAGGTGTGCAAAATGTTTGGCTCAAAAGCGTGTCAATTTAAAACTCACTTGTTCTCCAAAACTCTAAATGAGATTACATTTATTTAAAAATAGCAGGATAAAAAGTCTTAAAATCAAGCAGAGTGACAAAAACAATTTATATGTATATGATTTTGATTTGCAGAAACCATTTACTTTGCAGAGGATTAAGACAACTTAACAGATGTATTCAGCTCTTGTCCAAGAGTTTTTTCCATATACAAACAATAGTAAAACAGTGCTTTGTTTCTAACTAAGGCAGTGCAGAATTCAGAGAGGCTGCTGGAGCCGAGTAAACACTTTACATGCAAATATGTCACCATAATGACCATTTTCATTTATCCATACTACCCAAATGCCCACCATCTGTGCATCGATAGAAAACATACATTAGTCGTTCTGTGGGTGCAGCACTGTACCATATTACTGGACCAATTTCAATATATAGCAAAAAACATGGAAAAAAGTGTCCACGTAGAAAAATCCCAAGGTTATCATTACACTTTCTTCACTAAGCACATTTTCTAAAACATAAAATAAATGTTCCTAGTTGTTATTCTCATCACTAGAGTATGTTCAGCTATTTCTTTTAAATGCTTTATATCGCAAATCATTTTTTAGTGTAGAGAATGTTTTCTCTTTCTCTGCAAGCCAAGTGGCAATTAAACAGCCACTTAGCTTTTCTGAGAGTTCTGCTAAATTAGGCTGAGCAGTCCAGTAGAGAGTGTCTTGTTTATGTGCTGTGAAGCAATGAATCAAATATATTGGCAGAAATCTGTGTTTATCATTTTGGTTACTTGTGTAGACAAATACATGCAGCTGTACTGAATAAGACTCTGACAATTTCATAGAAAAAAGGAGCTAATGCTTTTCCAGACTTAAATGATTCAGATTGAAATGTATACTTACGCTTTATGAATGATAATAAACATGTTTTCAATTGTCCTGTGGTCAATAAGACATTGCCTTACCAGTTTAATGCTTTACTGTCTGGGTAAGTTGTCAGAATTAAGAGCAACATTTTAGTCAATCTACAGTGTATGGCCTCTGACTCTGTGGGCTGAGAAGGAATGCCCACCAGCTCCTTACAGCAAGATGCTTAAATCACTAGCTCTCCTGATGATTTCAAAACAGACAGAGTTGCCATTAGTCCCGAGTCTCCCGGTGCATGGTGTACTGTAGGTGTCATTTTCAGATTCCTGTAACATCTGTACTCCTTTTAAATATAGTAAACAGTTTACAGTATATTCATAGCATGTCAAAATAAAACTGGCACTGTATGCAGTTGTACATATTGCTGCTGCTGTAACAGATGATGTTACAATGGCAGCATAAGAATTTCTTGCCAACAACTTATACCCTTTAACGCAGTCTTGGGGAACTACAGTAACCAGAGGGATATTTTGTGAATATCCCCCCGCTGTTCACAAGCACTCACAAACCCCAACACACCAAAGTCATTTTTAAAACAACACTGCAACTGGTTTGCTAAGTCCAGCAAGCACATTTATTTTACAGGCTGGATGTTCCCAACAAGTTCAGCCATCACATGTAGGGACGATTTCTTTAGAGATGATAAAAAGTCAGGGTGCATTTCTTCCATTGTTGTTCCTTTCGAAAAGTTCTGGAAAACACATGAGATTCATCATATTGAAAGTGTAAGAACTGAAAGAACAGACAATTTTCTGTTACTCAAGCTAGACCCCCTGTTGGCAGGAGCATAGACACACACACACACACACACACACACACACACACACACACACAGTAGGTCATCATAACCCAACAACTTATTTAAGATTTTATTTCATGTATGGTTGTGTCACCAATAACAACATTGTTTTTTACTTTGACATATAGATTTTTATACAGAAAGGTTACACCAAACATCAAGTGTTTTATTTAGGTAAAGCAATGTTGTTAATTCAACATCAGTCTAATTTGACCTAACCTCGCCAAAGGTAATTCAAGATTTAGAAATCTTACAATATCCAATAGGTGTAAGAGTACAAAACATACATTTCATCCCAGGAATGATAAAGCAAAACATAAATAAATTGCCTGTGGACCAGCTGTTAAAAAAATGCATTTTCATTATTGACTCAGTGGGGGTGTGGTGTGGTTGGCAGGGTGTCACAGAACATGGTTTGTTGGATGTAACTGCTCTAATACCTCTGGTAATGCTTAATCAGGCTCATTTACTTCTTAAATGGCTTTACTAGCTCCTCAAGCTAAAATAGATTTGAATTTCAAAGAAACTCCTTGGTTGAATGATTTTAAATATGACCGTACCTTATCCCTACCATGTCTCCTTAATTCCCCGCTGGCTCCAGGAATTATAGGATGGCAGGTACACGGCAGTGAGCCAGCTACCCAGTTTCTTGAAAGACACTTCTTAGGGTGGCTCATCAAGCTGTGTGTGTTGGCTTATCGATCTTTCCCAGGCTTTGAGGACGAAAGAGAAAAGGAGAGGAAGAGGAAGATTCAAGCTGTGCTGCCACAGCGTTAGGCTGAGCAGCCGTGAAGGAGGATAGGAAGAACGAACTGTAAAGACAAAAAGACAGAATGAGTGAAAAGAGACCAACACGTGGTCTTACAGTACAAACACATGCCTGACTTTTTTTTTTTCACTTTCTCCTGTGTTGTGCCCTCCAGCTAGCTAAAGTTTGATGTTTCAGTGAGACCTTGGCTTGACCGAAAACTCTCTCAGTAAACATATCTTTTGTGCCAAGCTACTGTGTTAGATCCAACTTCAGGGAGTAAAACCAGATACATAAAATGTATGTAAGTGCTATCCAGTATAATAAATAAGGGTTTCACCTTATTTTACTCCCAGTAAAACTTTCTCAAACATGGATGACTTTTCTGAATTACTATTTTCTCTACTACCAAAGAAACACTTTTGGTCAGGAGCCGAGAGTTTTATTTTGACATGAGATGGAACTGGGATCTTAAAAGTGTATATATCCACAAAAAAAACAGCAAGAATTCCACGAATCAGCATTTTTCAACCTCCTGCTGAATTTGAGAAATTCTTTAGAAAAGATGAGGCTCACAGTGCAGTCGGACAGGTACCGTCTCACTGAAAATATGGCCAAAAACCTTGATCTCTATTTTTTCATTTACTTTTTTATTGGAACCATCCATAGAAGAAGTAGGAATAATTCAAGTCAAACAAAACAGCAATTGTGTGTTGTAAGACTGTGAACACTTTTGCAAAAAGCACATTCTGTTTTCTAATAAGTCATAAGAAGTTGCTATATCTGTTTAGGTGGCAAGCTTTTCTTGTGGTTTTAACACGAAATAAATGGCAGAATTGTTAACAGATATATAAAGAGATTGGTCAGAATGGACATTTTAATAATAACTTTATAATGAAGTGCAATTATATCAATATTTTTAAAACATGTTGTTTTAGACATACAGAACCTACTCACAATATGTAGCTTTCTGTAGGACGCTTTCTGTAAGCTGTAAACATCAAATGCCGATGGGGGCCGATTTGTTTCTTCCCGTTGAAAGAAAGAAACATCTGGGTAAACCGCTGCACCAACATACGATTACACACAACCAGACACACAGGTGCAGTTGCAGTTGCACAAGTAACAGATGGTTTATAACAAACAAAGAAACACACACAGATGCACATACAATACACGATTGCATACACATCTGTTCTTGGGCCAAATTTATATCAACATAATTTCAGCATAATTTACCACCCATGATTCCAGTGGATTAATAAACAATTTCTCAGAATAACAAAGGTTTTAGGAGCTATTTGAAGAGCTGTTACTGACATACAGAAGAGTGCTTACAGTGCGCCAAACTGTGCCAAACTGTGTGCTCGTACCGCGGTAGGGGAAATGGCACTTACCCACCACAACAGATGTCTGGGTTCAAAAGGGCAGCTGGTGACACCATATGTCACAGAGGCACATGTCTGTCCACATATTTTTCTGAGCATAAATAAGAGTTAGCAGTATAAGGCCTGCAGTGCATCACAAATAGCCATTCTCAATTGAGTTAAAATAGAGATCAACAGCAATGCAAAAAGATAACACTTACCATACTAACATGGTGCTGTAAGACAGATGTATCATTTACCATACTCTACATTTAAGCATTCTAAAATGTACACATAGACACTTATACATTGCAAATCAGTAGTTATTAGCACATTTGACTGAAACTAAATCTTTCAACATGCTGATGATGCCAAAGCAAAAGTAGTTTGACAAGCAAACTAATTGAGATACATTGTTTGGGAACATCCTCTGGGGACCATAAATATTGGTTTATAAATTAGAAGTCCTTTTATTTGTTTTTAAGATAATTCAATCTTGCTTGAGGTCAAGGTCCAACCAACTAGAGCTGGGTCGATTTCCGGTTTTACCAGTCGGGCCACGTGTATAGTTGAAAGACCACTTTATCGCAGGAATGTGTTTTATAGTGTGTGCCAGTTTTATGAGAAATATAACTGAGTTCTTTAGCTTGCAAAATGAAAAGGTAGGTCAATTCTGTGCTTTGTAGGGGTTTATCCTGACAGAATATTCTACTATGTTCAGTTTCCAAGGTTAAAACCAATTTATGTTTGCAACCTGTAGATCCAATTAACATAGTAATGAATATGATTCTGACAGGCAACCCTAATATAGCTTAACTCTCCATGCCATCAAACTAAACTGCTGTGCCCAAAACAATTACAAATACAGAGAAGAGCTGTTCTATTTTGTCTCGCGTGACAGGGTTTTATTTAATTTAAATGAGCAGGGCTACTTTATTTTACAGCAACATTGTGGCATCATTTTTAAATTATAGTTCTTCTAAATAGTTTGACAGCTGAAAATAATTAACTACTGTTCATTGCAATACATGAATATGTCAACTACCTAAATTAACCTGTTAAGCCCTGAGCCTATTTTTCAGGTCTCAGGCTCGAAAATGACATTCCCAGAACAAATGACTATAACTGCACTTCTAAAAGGGGTAAATTAATAATCTTTTTTCGCAAAGCAATGATAAACCTGTGAGTTGGATGTAGAAAAGTCAGAATCAATATAGAATTTTTTTATTTTAAAATAAATTCAGATTGAACACAGTTAAAAAAAGGTAAATTATAGTGTCCGTCCAAAAAAAACAGTCCATTTATTTCAATTTGTAACTGGTTTCCATTTTACTTGCTTCTTTCCATATTCACCACACGATATTAAACACAATACCTTTTGCTTTGTTTGTAATCCCGTGTTTGTGTGTGCTCCGTGTGTGTGTTCTCCGTGTGTGTATTCTCCGTGTGTGTGTTCTCCGTGGGCCTTTCTCATTTCATCAAATCCCCCTCCTCGATTCCTCGACTCCTCGGTCCTCCGATAGTGACCCGGAAATGAATTTCAGCGCGCCATGTTGAAGGACATCTCATTTCTCTAAATGCACTTCGAGCACCGAGGATCGAGCGTCGAGGAGGCTCTCTGGAGGAGCTATAACCGAGGATACACTGATGGGTCCTCCACAGTCCTCCACGGCTCCTTCGTGGATGCATTTCCGGGAACAGAGATGTTTCAGAGAGTCGTGACGCACGGCCGGACTTATCTCAGCCAATCACAGCTCTGCATGCATCCCCTGGATATTATTTGATTAACTGCTTTCATCCCGTCGCAATGTTTACAGTGAGAACAGCTGTGAGGTCCGTGCAGAAAGCAGAGCAGTGTGTAAAATATATATCACTCAGTGTAACAGGCCTACTCTCTTTATTTGCTGTAGTTTTTAGTAGATATCTACAAGCAAAGAGTCGATATTTTTCTAAAACCATTTAGTGCTTCACATAATAAAATACACAACGGCTGTAGCCTGATTA
Source organism: Gobionotothen gibberifrons (assembly GCA_943591055.1). NCBI lineage: Eukaryota > Metazoa > Chordata > Actinopteri > Perciformes > Nototheniidae > Gobionotothen > Gobionotothen gibberifrons. The sequence continues at coordinate 3,317,070 of CALSBZ010046932.1, forward strand.
TGCTTTAGGAGCTGTAGGTGTGTGTGCACAGTGTGTGCGTAGATGCAGCGGACAGACAGGTCTCTGCTTACTTTTAATACTTGTAAATACAACTTTTGGCCCGTAATTTATTTTCCTCATTGTAGCGACCAGAGGGGGGGGGGGGATATATCCAGTCTCTGATAGTGTTACGTTATTATGAGAGTGCTCTGTTTGATTCTGAAATTGTATATATTTATATAAATATATACAATATATATATATGTGTGTGTGTAAGTGTGTGTGTGTCCGCATCTGTAGCCTGTTATATATATATTAGGGCCGGGACTTTAACGCGTTAATTAAGATTAATTAATTACACAAAAATGTATTACATTTTTTTTTAACGCATTTTAATCGCACTTATTTTTGCACAGCTGAACGTTTCTCACTGGATGAGTTTCAGGCGTACCGATTATACTGGAGCTTGGCTGTCATTAATGTGCAAAGATTTTTTTTTAAATCAAACTGAAAAAAATATCTTTGGATGGACAGTTTGGTGAAAAACACAGAGAATAAAAACGTGGTTCTGGAATGTCAGGAATGTTTGAGACGGAGAAGAATGAGGAAGTGGAAACGGAGGAGCTGAGAGCAGCGGAAAAAAACTGAGAAACGGCAGGAAAAGCTGTAAAGAAGATGGATGGTAAAGACAAAGAGGTGGCGGGAGGTTCCACAGAAGGGACAAGAACAAAAACGGCTTCTATGATGTCTGAAGAGAAAATGAGAGGCGCTGTGAAGAACCCGGAAATGGATGCGGGGAGCACGGGGGAGCAGCTGCAGCGACATGAACGAACTGTGAGAGAGTAAGCTACGGAGTCCCTTAAAGCAAAACAAATCTGCGGAGTCTAGAAATGTTTTTAAATCGCGATTTTTCGGTTCAGCCATTTCACAAACCGTAGGAAAGTAAAAATGCTAATTAATCGTTAAAACCGAAACAATCGCCCAGCCCTACACCCAACCCATGGGTGTAGGAAGCATCCTGAATGTGGGGGAGACATTTTTAACGGAGGTGGTTTGATACTTTTATGTGGCTATACTAGCATGAGGAAAATGATGGGTACATTTTGTAATTTCATCCAGTAGTAAAGAAAGGAAACATATTTGATTATTAATTCAGAGCCGTCTTTGAATTAATAAAAAGCAGTTTAAATGCCCATTTTTTGTACATTTATATAGAACAATAAATATGTGTGAGTGCATTGAGAGCTATTGTTGTGGAGAGTCATTTATATATAAATCGCAAAATACATTTGTGAATCCTTCTGTGAGCATTTATTAATATTGAGACTGATCTGACTCCATGCAGATGTTAAGTTCACCTAGGAATGGTATCATTGACTTAAATGTTCAAATAAATGTTGCTCTTCTGTCTATACTGGTCATATGATGCCCCTGGCCTTGACTGACATATTTCCTGTTCAATATCCCCACTGATTTCCTTAAAATTCTGAGATGAGAGTCCACATCACAATTTACTCTAAACTGTCATATCCCTTTCATCACTCACCTCAGCAATGGACCTCTCTCCACTGTCCCTGCATTCTGCCTCTGACTCACTCTCAAGCGCCTAGATGTCAAGAGAGGTGGTGAAGTGATCATTATTTATTGAGCAGTATACTCTTTCTCATTGAATCATAACAAGTCATACTGAATGTAAATACAACTGACTCTAAAGTAAGTCCCAGTCTGTGACATTGGACATTTTGAAGACTCAAAGTCCCAAGCAGTGGAATATTAGCTAGTCTATGTAATGTGCACAGAAAATAAATAATTAACTGAATACTGGGATGGAAATTACCTATAAGCACTCAGTAAAACATAAACACACACAAAAAGCTTCTGAATGATAAGAAGTATAATTAAAACATAATGCACATTATCATTTTGAGAGAGAGTACCTAAGTTAAAGAACTTAAAACACACTGACTGCGTCTCTACATGGATCAACAGATCTGAGCTGTCCAACTATGGCAACACTCCTTGAACAACATGTGCGCGCTATGTGAGAATCTGCCTTGGTACAAAGTAGCAGTGAAAACATGGCACGGAGTTTCATTGATTTGGGCATTCTCTCAATAAGCAAGTGGAATGGATTTGATAATGAAGCACTGACACAGCGCTCTACAGAGTGCGGCGAGTGGACAGACCGATGCACGGATTTTCCACATAGTAAAAGTGGGGGGGTCTAAACTAATCATTTGAAAAAGTGGGGGGGACTTGTCCCACCCTCATATAATGGCTGCGACGCCCATGCCACACTCAACCAGATTACTGGTTTCAGGGCCAGGATAACTAAGTCCACGTCTGAAAAAATAACCAACTCCCTGGCTCACTGGACTGCACTCGACTGTAGACCACTTGGAGTGGTAGAAGATAAGGGGCTGCAAAAGGTACTACAGATTGCATCGTCTGACACAACATATGAGCTGCCATGCAGAAAGACAGTGACAAAAAGAATCCAGCAGCTTTATTTATATGTGATTAAAAATGCGATTAATTTCGATTAATTAATTACAAAGCCTCTAATTAATTAGATACATTTTTTTAATCGAGTCCTGGCCCTAATATATATATATAAAAGCGTGCATTCTGGAATGTCAGGAATGTTTGAGACGGAGAAGAATGAGGAAGTGGAAACGGAGGAGCTGAGAGCAGCGGAAAAAATCATTATACCGCACTGTGAATGAATTAAAAGTAAATATATAAGTCGTCATGAACACATCTGTCCATCAGACAGAGGGCTGCTGTGCCTCCTGTCATCAGTAATGGACGTCTCTTTAAAATGACCGCTCAGAGGAGAGGAGTTCTCATTTCTCTAACCGCCTGCTGCTTCCCCTCCTCTCTCCTCGGTTCCCCTCCTCGGCTCCTCCGCTCGCATCTCCTGTGGGCGGGCCTCCCGATTTTCTGCCCTCTCCCGGTTTCCTCCCGTGGTCATATTTCTCCCGATTTCTGACAAAATCAGATTTACTCAGGACTGTTTCCACTCGGACTTTAATACAGCTACACCATAGTTTGGTTTCCATGGTAACACGTCTCTTTACTAGCGGACGCAACTGAAAGTCTCAGAGGGTGAGGAAGATTGTCACAGAAAACAACAATAATCAACAATTCTACCCTCTGCTCACTCCTTTCCTGTCAAATACAGGTCCACCGTCCAGCCCACACATATGCTCCATCAAGGATGGTGCTTCAGGCCGCAAGGCAGTGCACACTTACAACTACAATAAGCATGTTAATGTTATACAGCTCCGGCGATCCAAATGGAATGGGGAATTGAAATTACGGGCCAAAAGTTGTATTGACAAGTATCAAAAGTAAGCAGAGGACACCAAACCAACTGAGACCCGTCTGTCCGCCGCATCTACGCACTGTACAACACACACACCTACACACTGTACCACACACACCTACGCACTGTACCACACACACCACACTGTACCACACACACACCTACACACTGTACCACACACACCTACAGCTCCTAAAGGATAATTAGGTTACAGCCGTTGTGTATTTTATTATGTGAAGCACTAAATGGTTTTAGAAAAATATCGACTCTTTGTTTGTAGTTATCTACTAAACTAAAGCAAATAAAGAGAGTAGGCCTGTTATACTGAGTGATATATATGTTATACACTGCTCTGATTTCTGCACGGACCTCACAGCTGTTCTAAGTGGAAACATCGCGTCGCGATGAAAGCAGTTTCTAAAATAATATCCAGGGGATGCATGCAGAGCTGTCATTGGCTGAGATAAGTCCGGCCGTGCGTCACGCCTCCACCGTTCCCGGAAATGCATCCACGGAGGAGCCGTGGAGGAACCATCAGTGTATCCTCTGTTATAGCTCCTCCAGAGAGCCTCCTCGACGCTCGATCCTCGGTCCTCGGTGTGCATTTAGAGAAATGAGATGTCCTTCAAAATGGCGCGCTGAAATTCATTTCCGGGTCACTACCGGAGGACCGAGGAGTCGAGGAGCAGAGGAGGGGAAATTTGAGTATTGGGAAGCCTCTCGTGTGTGGTCCGTGTGTGTTCCGTGTGTGGTCAAAAACTGTATGGCCTTCCGGCGGAACCTCTCACCAACAAACATAGGTTCCTACCTTTATACCCACAGTGTTAATTGGCTCCTACAGCCATTGAACACAAGCCATTTGATCAGAACAACATCTAAGGTAAGACAATGTCCCGTTTTTGCTCAGTAAAGCTCTGTGTTGTGATGTCTGTGTTCACTTCCCCTGTCGCAAGTTCTGATCGCTCAGTGATGATACTTACACCCCTAGAATCTGTGGAATCTCAGCTTGCTAATCGATATATTTTTCGCTCAGGGCTCATTTAGACCCTTCTTGTGAGACTTGTGTTTTGTTTCGGTTACATTTTTTCGTATCGTCAGTTAGCTGAGTTTCTTCCCGTTAATCGGGTATGACACATTAATAGGTTTTTAAATGTTAAGAAGCCCTGACACACTTTCGTGAAGAAAAAAAACCCATGCCCTTTGCAGGGGACAGTGAAACTTAATGTGCACCTATCATGCTATTTTTAGGCAATAGCATAGGTCTCAGATATATACAAATATATAAAAAGTGTTTTGCTCAAAATACCAAACAGATCACCCATTCTAGCCATGCCTCATATCCCTCTATTTCACTTCCTCTTTCAAAAGTGCTGATTTTGGGTATATAGCTTTAAAAAATAAAACATTTGATAAAAAATCAAAAAGGAGGGGGCTAATCTGGAACAACATTTAAAGGCCCAGGCGTCATGTGACATGAGAATAACAAGACATTTTGAAATCCATACACATATTTGGTAATTTTCTTGAATATTGTGCACTGTACAATGAAATCAAAATGCATCATTATGTCTAGAAGTTTTGAGGTCGTCCACTTGGCAGCACAAAAGGGTTTAATGTAATGGGCACATTGTAGCCATGATGGATGGTACTGTGGGAGCCCTAAAGCTTTAGCTCTCCTGTCTTCACCAAAGAAATTGAAAGAAAAGTTTGCAGCAATTATTTGTCCCTGTCATAGCGGCTGCTCTCATCTCTGCCTCCAGTTATGGATGGAGCTAATTGAAGCACCAAGTGTTCTTTGCTACTGAGACGTCTGATTTAGATGACAAAAAGGAGACAAGTGTTGAGGATGTGAAAAAGAGAGACAAAATGGACCAAACTAAGTCAAAGAAAGAAAAAAATGGTGTGTCAAAGATAATGCAAATGAAAAAGTGTCCTGCTGGATGATGATAGAAGCTTAAACCCTGTTTGCTGCGTATCTGGTCTACACTGACAGCACTGTTTCTGCTTTTCTTGGGAAATTAGGGAGGAGTTTTTATAATCTGGCTATTCAACACCTTCGTGTCTTAATAAGCTTAGCGTTGCCTTTATCCCGTTCCTTCCTAAACCCCCTTACTGACAGCTCAACGCTCTCATCATACGCGGAAAGATGGAGAGCAAACACACATTTCTTTACTTGCTTTTTATTGCTTGGCACATTTATCTTTCAATTATTTGGAAAACACATTCCTGTGTGCTGCTGTAAAAGACACTTGCACAGTTATTTATTATTAAATGTGTGTTTTAGTACCATGTTCTGCTCTGATGAAGGATCCGAGACTGAACCGAGCATGGCAAATAACGCCGTTTTTTTCAAACTGCCGGAGTTTTGGGAGACAGCTGCGGCTGCATGGTTCGCTCAGGCGGAGGCTCAGTTCGCCCTCCGCGGAGTGACTGACGACGCAACACGTTATTTTCACGTTGTTTTGGCGCTGGGGAGCTCCACTGCGACCCGGACGGTGGGCTTTATTACATCTCCTCCTGCCCAGGATAAATATGCAGCGTTCAAGGCTTTCCTGCTGAAGATTTTCGAGCTGTCACGGTCGGAACGAGCCCGACTCCTGCTCGCTATTCCTAGCCTGGGGGACAACAAGCCTTCTGACCACATGGAGATGATGCTCAGCCTGCTGGGTACGGAAGAACCTAATTTTTTGTTCATTGAACTGTTTCTTCGGCACATGCCGCCGCATGTTCAGACAGCGCTCGCTAACGCGGCTATTACTGAGCCCCGCGCTTTGGCCGAAGAGGCTGACCGGTTCTTCCTGGCAACCCAGCGTTTTGCCCCGGCACCTTCCCTGGTACAGGCATACCACCCAGCAGAAGGCATACCACCCAGCAGAAGCTCCGGGACCGACGTCAGTAACTCCAGCCCTGGCCTGTGTTGTTACCATGCACGCTTCGGGGCGAAAGCAAGGATGTACCGTCCCCCCTGCACCTACAAGGTAACGGGAAACGCCAAGGCCTGCGCTCGGTAGTGGCCGCGAGCGTGGGCACATCCAACCGGCTCCTGTTCATCAGGGACACCCTCTCTGGTCGCAGACTCCTTTGTGACACAGGAGCCCAGCGGAGCGTCCTGCCAGCAGGTGGGGGCCACGGCCCACCTTTTAACGTCCGCTAACGACACCCGTATTCGCACCTATGGCACAAAGACAGTGGACCTGTGGATTAAGTGGGATCTCGTCACGGCTGACAACTCCTTCGCCCTCCTCGGCGCGGATTACCTGTGCGCTCACGGACTGCTGGTGGACGTCAAGAACAGCCGCCTGGTGGACGCACTGACGTTTGCCTCGTTCACATGTACCCGCGGCGAGGCGTCATTCAGCGGGCTCTCCAGCTCACTCTCACAGGGCGACAAGTTTCAGCACCTTCTCAGTGAGTTTCCCGACTTGACGCAGCCCACCTTTTCCGCTGCCACTACCATTGACACTGAAGGCCCCCCTGTCTACGCTAGGGCCCGGTGGCTCAACCCTGACATGTGAGCGGGCAGTCGCCAAGTCGGAGTTCGTCAACATGGAGCGTCTGGGCATCATCCGGCATTCAGACAGCCCTTGGGCTTCGCCGCTTCACATGGTGCCTAAATCAGCCGGTGGCTGGCGACCGTGTGGTGACTACCGCCGCCTTAACGATGCCACTACGCCAGACCGCTACCCGGTCCCTCACATCCAGGACTTCTCTGCACACCTGGCGGGCAAGCTGGTTTTCTCCAAGGTGGATCTGGTGCGGGGCTACCACCAGGTTCCGGTGCACCCCTCGGACGTCCCCAAAACTGCAGTAATTACGCCGTTTGGGCTTTTCGAGTTCCTGCGTATGCCGTTTGGACTTAAGAACGCAGCTCAGTCCTTTCAGCGGCTGATGCATTCAGCGCTCAGAGACATGCCATTCATCATCGTCTATTCAGACGACATCCTGGTCGCCAGCTCCTCCTCTGAAGAGCACCAGGCGCATCTCCGGGTCCTTTTCGCGAGGCTCAGCCAACACGGCCTGATTATCAACCCGGCGAAGTGTCAGTTCGGGTTGTCCTCCATCCATTTCCTCGGGCACCTCATCAGCAAGGATGGGACCGCCCCCCTCCCGTCGAAAGTGGAGGCCGTGTCTGCCTTTCCCAGACCGCCTACAGCTCGGGCGCTCCGAGAGTTCATCGGGATGGTGACATTTTATCACCGGTTCATCCGCCGGGTGGCCCACACCATGCGCCCGCTGTACGAGGCCCTCAAGGACAAGTCCCCCGGCCAGGCCATAGACTGGACTGCTCAAAGGGAGATCGCTTTCAACGCCACCAAAGCCGCCCTGAGCGAAGCCGCCATGTTGGCTCACCCATCACACAGGGCCCCCATCGCTATCACCACTGACGCGTCTGACTACGCAGTGGGCGCGGTGCATGAACAATGGGTTGACGGCGCCGGGCAACCGCTCGCCTTTTTCAGCCGCCAGTTGACTCCCAGGGAGCGCAAGTACAGCGCTTTCGACATAGAACTCCTTGGTCTCTATTTGGCGGTTCGCCATTTCCGTTTCCTGCTGGAAGGCCGGGAGTTTGCAGCGTTCGTGGATCACAAGCCACTAACCTTCGGCATGTCCAAGGTGGCTGAGCCGTGGTCCGCCCGACAGCAACGCCAGCTTTCGTACATCTCCGAGTACACCACGGACATACGGCACATCGCTGGCAAGGCTAACGTGGTCGCGGACTGCCTCCCCAGAGCGGTCGTCGGAGCTGTGCAGCTGGGCCTCGATTACCTCCGCATGGGCGCTGACCAGGCCTCTGACCACGGGGTCCAGACCCTCAAGGCCTCGGTCACGGGGTTAAGCCTGGAGGAGGTCACGTTCGGTGACTCTCGCGCGAAGCTGTGGTGTGACGTCTCCACGGGCCAGCCTCGACCGCTTGTCCCTGCGGACTGGCGCCGACCCGTTTTTGAGGCGGTTCACACTCTTTCCCACCCCGGGAGGAAGCCGTCCGTGAAGTTGTTGTCGCAGAAGTTCGTGTGGCAGGGGCTTAAGAAGGACGTGGCCTGGGTCGACTCGTGCGTGGCCTGTCAACGGGCCAAAGTCCACCGCCATACTAGGGCCCCTCTTGAACTTTTTGCGGTTCCTGAGAGGAGGTTTGACCATGTCAATGTCGACCTCGTAGGTCCGCTTCCCCCCTCTCACGGTTTCTCCTACCTGTTTACGATGGTGGACAGGACGACCCGCTGGCCCGAGGCCGTTCCTCTCGCCTCAACGTCAGCTTCCGACGTCGCCCGTGCTTTCATCGGCACGTGGGTGGCGCGCTACGGGACCCCGTCTGACCTCTCCTCTGACCGCGGTTCTCAGTTCACCTCGGAGCTGTGGAACGCTGTTGCTGTGGGTTTGGGGGTCAAGCTGCACCGCACCACCGTATATCACCCCCAGGCTAACGGATTGTGTGAGCGGTTTCACCGGTCCATGAAGGCGTCACTGCGTTCCGGCTTGACAGACGGCAACTGGGTGGATAAGCTCCCGTGGGTTATGCTCGGCCTCAGGTGTGCCCCCAAGGAAGACCTGCAGTCCTCGTCGGCGGAGCTCGTCTATGGCCAGACGCTACGGGTCCCCGGGGATTTCATTCCCACTGCCACTGTGCCCTGGTCTGCGGCCGGGCAGCGCTCCTCCCTGCTGGAGACCGCCGGGACTTTCGCTCCCGTCCCCACGTCGCAGCACTGCAACCCAGCTTTCCGGGTGTCCCCCGGATTACGGTCGGCGGATTTCGTTTTTATTCGCCACGACGCCCACCGCGGTCCCCTGCGGCCCCCTTACGACGGTCTGTTCAGGGTCTTGCATCACGGGGACAAGAGCCTGGTGGTGGACGTTGGTGGCAGGCCTGAGACTGTGTCCGTTGATCGGGTTAAGCCTGCTCACGTGGACGTTTCCAGGCCGTTGGAGTTGGCTCTGCCCCCACGTCGGGGCCGCCCTCCCATGGCTCGCCCCCCGCCCCCTGTGGGGATGCCCTCGCCCTCGTTGGCGCCCCTGCCCTCGCCTGCAGCCCCGTCCTCCTCGGCCCCTGTGGTCCGTACACGCTGGGGTCGGGTGGTACTTCCTCCCAGGCACGAGGATTTTGACTATGGGTGAACACTGGGATGGCTTGTGTGGTGATTGACATTATTCACCCACAGATCTAGGGGTTGGGGTATTGTTCTGCACGGACATTTTAGTGAGCCGGTCTTCTTGTTTCCGCCGGTCTTCGCTTCCCGTCTATGAAGTTGTTTACATGTGTGTTTCCAGATGCTAAATAAAAGTCTAGCTTGTAGCTTTGATACCCCGCCTCCGACTCCCATCTCTCGGCACTACAACTTATAATTTATTTTCCAGTCAGGAAGAAAATAAGTCAACCATGATTGGCCTTAGCCAGGTTACTCAGAGGTTGTCAGCAGAGTTGGGTGTAACACGTTACAAAGTAACGCACACGTTACTGTAATAATATTACTTTTGTCGGTAACGGAGTAGTGTAACGCCTTTTATAATTCAGTAATCACACTACAGTTACTAACATTGCCCAACACGCGTTGCTTTGTTACTTTTATAAAATCAGTCATCACACTGACAGACAAGGGTTTCCGCCGCAGGTTTATATGTACGCGACTTGCGCATCCACATCTCCACGTGCAGTGCTGCATAAACATGGCTGAGTCAGCGATAACTTTCGAGGGGTGGAGGTATGCCCATTATTTTGTGTTTGTCCGAAGAATAGACAGGAATGTGACGGTGCAAACTGGGCCAGAAGCTGTTATCCACTGCTGTAAACACCACGTCAAACCTCAACAAACACCTGCAAAGAACACATGCTAAGGTGAAGCTAATAGCTAAGGACCCCCGAACCCAGAGTGAGGATGTTGTGAGTGCGCCGCCGCCGACTCCGAAGCAGCAACAATTAGAATTTGGAGGACCGGTAACCAAAGCCGAGATGGACAGGCTTGCAGCATCCTTCATAGTAGAGGAAATGTTGCCCATTTGCAAAGTGGAATCACCATCGTTCAGAGATATACTGCGCAAAATACAGATAGCAGGAGACAGAGGACAGCCATGGTCAGATAGGAAAACTTTCAGGAGCTATCAGTCTTATGCGACAATGGAAACTGAACTAAAGAGAACATTTGAAACTTTAGCAGTCTGCGTGATCTGCCTGTAGGGAGGGGCGGGACGGCCGGCCCTGCGAGTAAAGTAACGAGTTAATTTATGTAGAGAGTAACGAAGTAGTGTAATATATTACTTTTTTAAAAAGTAATATGTAATATGTAATATATAACTTTTTTTTAGTAACGACCCCATCTCTGGTTGTCAGGTATGTTTAGCTGATATTCAATGATCCGATTCCAATGGGTCTAACCATATAACCTTCTGTCTTTGATATGAAGTCTGAAGAATAGCTTTGTTTGGAAACATGCCTCCTGAATCCAACCTTGTTATTGGCATAATTGTGCACTTTTCACTCAAACACATTTTTTTTTACCAATGAATGGGGATTTCTTCCTGTCTTTGAAGAGTTCAGCTTTGAAATCACCAGTTTTGCAGCTATTAAGTCCTAAAACAAAACATTTCACCAAAGATTTTGACCTAATAATGGCGCTAGAGGTCAATGGATCGCCGATGTTATTGCAATTCATCCTGAGGGGTTCAAGACTTTTTCTACCAAATGTCTCAATCCATTCAATTGTTGCCGAGATGTACCATATAACCCTACATTTTCATCTGATGTTGTTCCGAGAAGAAAAAGTGAAGGAATCATCAAAAATGATTTGGGGTAGTTCTCTGGAGAGCATTAATGTTTACAACACATTACATGGTAATCTATCACATTGTTGATTAAATATTTTAGTCACGGGCAAAAGTGTGGACCAACTGTCCGATTGACAGAATCACTTGGCCACCCCGAGCCATGTAGCCAACATGGTTACAAAGAGAAACTCAGATATGTCCTACGCAGCAAGTTCCAATACGTCCTGGTTCTCTCTGTATTTGAAGTAAGTAATACCGCCTGGCAGCATTGGAAAATGTTATATTTAAAAATGTTACCGATTGGTTGGTTTTGACCCTTGAAGATTGCTATTAAATTCATTTTTTCTTTGAGAGAACTTGTTGCTGTCTCCTTCAGGGTTATTTAAGGGAAAGATATCCCATGACCAGCATTTTAATTTCACAAAGCTGGAAAGGCCAACTCATGCATGGTTTCGCACAGATAACATTGTAATTGCCGGTGAGACGGTGAGAAAATTCACACGGTCATTTCTGGGTATTTAAATGCCCTTAAGGGCTGGAAATAGCCTTTAACAGAGTTGGGTATTTGGCATACAAAAGATCCAACTCAAATATTTGAATCGAAGCTAAAGTAACTCAGAGGCCAGTGGAGGAAGGAAACAGTATGCTGCTCTTGCTCTTTTGCACTTTTTGCATTTCATGTATTTTGTTTTTGCTATGTTTGTAAAATGTAATTTTCTTAAATGTTTTATGTGAGGGACTGCGGATGGAAATTAGCTCAAAGCTAAATCTGGCACTGTTACGCTTGACACATTTGAATGTTTTAAGTGTTCATTACTGTGCACTGCCCCTGCTAAATAAAAGATAAAAAAAAGAAAAAAGAAAAGAAACAGGTAGTGAGAAAAACGGGCAATAAAGCAGTACACAACCAAATGTGAGCGCTATATTTGAAAGAGGTAAATGGTGGTTACATGTAGAGATGATCAAGGTTTGGGCTAACTGTATGCGGTACGCTTATTAAAAATGCTCCAGTTGCTTCGGCTTTGGTAGGAAACATTTTTGGACAGTTTATGCTTATCTGTCGTTTTGATGTAGAAGGCAATATTCTTTCTTGCATGGTGTCACAGAAGCTGTCTTTTGTGTCCTTCAAAAATACCACACAAGGTCAAAGGGTTAGTTAAGAAATATTCTCAATACAATAAGATATGTTTTTAACTGCAGTGTTCTCGAGCATGGCAACATTTAAGATATGTCTGTAAACAATCCACCGAGGTGCATGATGGCTTATGATGTGTCAACAGGACATCCTTTCAAGCGGGTGAAGGGGTCCTTAGTGGAAGGTTTGATAAATTGTTCCCTTTGAATGTAGATAACTTTAGAATATACCTTTATAGATGTGTTTGAACCTATAAAGAAGCATTATATGTTTTTTTTGAAAATAAAACAAGAAAATATTTTCTTCACTCTGGACAAGGTTGCAGCTACTGAGTATAAATGTGCTCAATGAAGCAGTGACCTCTCTTACCTCATTCACACCAACGCAACTCCGGTTCAAGCTCCGTGCTGGAGCTTGAAAAGCACCGGGTTTTCCTGTTCACACCGCAGCGGAGCAGCCTCTTAGCACCTCTGTTCTATGGCCTATTACCATGTGTTCATGAAAAGCATAATACATTGCTAAATGATGTATTCAGTGGAATGCAGTTTATTCCATTCATTTTAGGAAACTCACAATGTATCCTCCATTGTATGCATGAACAGTGTTGGATACACATGTGCAGAGACAGGAAGACTCCATGTTTATTCTGTGTAAACTCTAACCCAATTGACTTTCCATTAAATATACACTGTGATTTCTATATATTTGGAGCACTCTCAAAAGCAAAAAAGCTTTTATTTCCTTATCTATCTCTCAGACACACATAGCACAGCCCACACACTACTTATAGTCTATGCAAAGCTGATAGTGACCTTCACGGGTCTAACCACCCCTCACTGTTCGTTTTGATTAGTCTCTCCGTTGCAAGCATGTATCCACTGCAACCCGCCTCACCACCAAAAGGCAAACAAAGCATTTTGAATACATTCTTTCTGTCTTTTCCGTTCTCTTCACTTTGCTCTCCAGAGTTTTACTGTATGTGTTAAAGGATGATCTCTGTATGGATTCATATTATTTCCCTTTCGTCTTTTTAACCATAACAAGTGAACATGATATTAGACATTATTACAGACTACAAGTGCTTGTTCTGTAGAAGTCCATTACAACCAGGAAAAAACAAAAATTATAAAAAAGGACCCGAATTATCGGCAGAATTGTTTGTGTCTCCAAAAACAATTGACCCGGTGATTTAAACTAGAGTAGTAATGGAGCAAACAAATCATTTTTTGTCAATTACTATTTGTCAAAAACTAAAGGTATCCTGAGGTATTAACTAAACATCTTTCTTAAACTTATTCTTGTGAGAAAATAAGTATTTTATAAAATTGTAAGCTGACTAGATAGAAACATCATTAGTATTTATATCTAATTATTTTGGGTTTAGTATTTCATAAGGATCGATGGAGATTTTGCCTGAGAAACCCAGTCCTTCCTGGCTGAGAAAAGAAAACATAATAAATTGAATTACACTCTTCAGATTCATTAGTTTCCATTTTCCACCCATCTACCACCCTTTGGACTTTCCCTCCAGTCCCAATCACCCTACAGCCCCACCTATCTACTCACCACTGCCCTTGTCAGTCCTCCAGTCACCTGACCTTACCTGCTCCCCTGCATCCCATTCACCCTTAGGCCTTGCAATACATATACCAGCCAAGTTCCATTCAGTCCCTACCAGATAATCAAAGTTGCTGTGTGCACAACACAAGACATTCGAAGGGCCTCCATTGTATTGGGGTGGTGGCCTCATTCATTCAGTAGTCTTCACTAACCTTTTTCAAACTGCATCCATGTTCTTTCTGTTCCCATCCCTCCTGTCCAACCACTCTCTCTAAACTTTCCTTGCCAGCAGTGTGTATACATTATTACTATTTACCTTGCTCCCAGATTGCTTGGGCTATTTGTTCCTCTGGATGAGCTCAGCTTGGAGACAAGGGCTTTGATGGGTGCGCAGGAAGCAGAAGCCTCTCGGTGAGAAGCTAGTTAACCCAGAGGGCCCCAGCATCTGGTATTGTTTTGCTTCAACCCGACCTTTGTCTGTCTCTGCTCGTATCGCTAGCGCTCAGCTCACTCAACTGTTTCTCAAGACTCCACAAATGAGAAAAATACCAATTGTCAGCAAATATCAATTTACTTTGCCCACTCTGCACGTCTCAGAGGAAATTTGCACTAGAATAATTGACTGTGGTTTATGGGTGTCTGAGCACGGAAGCAGAACAGAGCTGTGGAGAATATATTGACTGAAACCATGACAATAAGACCCAGACTGCAAGAAAATAAAAGAGTTTCCGTTTTTGCTGACATCCAACGAGCACGGTGACCCCAAGATATTAAAAATAACAATATTCAGAGAGGAACATTAGAAGTAGGTGGAAGTGACTCATAGACGTTGTTGGCACCAGGTAGACTCCTCTCTCTATTTCTTTTTTTTAAGCAAAGTAATAAAGTGCAGCAGCTGCAAATCAAACCCAATGTACTGTCACCCTTTGATGGAAGGAAGCAATTTATACACATCCTGCATTCTGAAAAGATATAATACTATTACATGTTTGCTTTCATTTGTCCTCTTAGGTTGGCGACTAAGGGGCACTCACTACATTAATCACTAATATAGTAGATACGCTCCATTATGATACAGTCTACTGTATTTCCTGGGGAGTATTTGTTATTGTGACTTTTCTCGTTTAGCTGAGGTCTTTGTCATTGAATGTCAAGGGGACCTTTCAAGCTCTAGGCCTGAAGAAGTACCAGTGTGCGCACTTTGAAATACAAAAATGATTGTTATTGTTAATATAGGGCCATATCTATACAAAACATGTCTCTGAAGTTTTTTGCTCAAAATACCAAACAGATCACCCATTGTAGCATGCCTCTTACCCCTCTATTTCAGCCCTGCTAGAGAAGTATTTATTCTGGGTCGTAGCTTCAAATGTAACCCAAGCTGCTGCTGGCCACGCCCCTTTCTGCTTGCAAGCAGTGAGCTCTGTGAAGAGATTAGTGTCTACTAGTGATGGGATTTATGGCTCTTTGAAGGGAGCCGGATCTTATGGCTCCGTTCCTTTCAAAGAGCCGTTCAAAAGAGCCGTTTTTTTTAAAAGGGGGCGGGGTTACTAGGTTTATCTGCGAAATAATCACCAGGATAATGATTGACTGTATTGCCAGACCTAATGTCAATAATCTGCATTGTAAACATCACACAAAGTGGCGCCATATCCATGTCATTCATGTCAGTAATACTTGGTGTGAAAGCGGCTATTAATGTACTACTTTGAATTTACCCTCTGTATGTGTAAAGTCAATAAAGTTGCCTTGCCTTAAATGAAATTCACGCAACTCTTAATATTAGATACTGTGGCGATGGAGATTATTTGTTGACCCTGCTTTAAAGGATATTTTGCCTTTACAAATGGTGTGCTTTATCACTCCCTGGGTTTTGGTTGAAGTGCATCTAAGTGCTGCTGCGTTTTCGCGTTTGGCTCATTTTCCATCCAAAAAACATGTTGTCTACCTGTCCTGTACCACTTGTTATGAATTCTCTCTCGTGCGTATTCCGTTAAGACCCACCCATCTCACTCCTCGTGCTGAAACCTACCTAGGGGCGGGTCTTCACAGCATACGTTTGGGGAACAAAATCAAGCTTTTTAAAAGGCGAGTGGATTTTGGCAGGCAGTGAGTGCGGACCAACAATTGAACGATAAAAAGAACGGCTCTCACAGAGTACGACTCGGTTCCCCTCGTTCGTACCAAAGAGCCGTTCAAAAGAATCGGCTCGTTCGCGACCGACACATCACTAGTGTCTACTCTGCCGGAAGATATACAGCTAAAAGCTGCCGCGTTTAAACGCCATTTTATGTTGCAAACCACATCAAGCATTATTTCTGAAACAGTATGGAGCTCAACCGCTTTCACTCTCGCGGGTTTACCACAAGGTGAGTACCTTTTTACATCCGGCTTCTTTACACATATTCTCTCCAGTACAGCGTTAGCTCTGAGTGTTAGCAACGTTTGCTAATGTAAACACAGACTTCCGTAACACATCACGCATTGTTTCTGATACAGCAACGTTTCTGATGGGCGGAACGTTGCCAGGAGTTCAACTTAGAGCTAGCCCACATTTTAGTAATGTCGTCATGACCGCAGCAAATCTGGATCATTCTGCTTTACCCCCATTTTTTGAGATGTGGGTAAGGAGGAAAAGAGAGCGAGATGTATTTTCTGACACTTTTTGAGTCTCCTCACACACCGTATTTTATACTTATTTATGTATAAAAGGTGTCTTTTTTGTTTAGCTTTTGTTGTTGTTTGGTTTATTATGTTCACAATCAAAAAGGGCACTCATTTTTAATAAAATGCTTATCCACTGTAAGACCCGCAGGTTTCAAAAGAAAAGGATCAGTTATACATATATATCTATACAGACTATTGGATAAAGTGATCAACTGCAAGACCTAGTCAGTCGATTTATAACTTTCACAGATCAGGCCAGTGGTAGCTATTAACTAATAATTAGCGTTTAAAATGCATCATGCCATTAGTCAATTCACCCAGTATCATTCTGAATAAGCTGAAGGCTCTAATTAAGATTTTTCTGCCAAATCCCTTCAATTTTATAAACAAAATAATAAGACATGAATTCTAATTTAGAAAGGGACACATCAAAACATTAACACATTGGATTGTAAATATAATAGTCCATTATATTTTGAAGATTTCAAGAGATTTGTTACATACATTTTATCCAGTAGCTTCGTACAAATTATATTGATTCCTTTAGTGTGGTCATAACGCTTGGTAGACCTGAGAAGCTGTTGAAAACTCTTTTTACGTCCCATTGCACTGGGAAAAACTAAAAACAAGAAATGTTGCTGACTGTGACCTGAGTGACTTGAGGGTTTTACTGCAACGACACAAAGACTACCCTTGTGTGTAGCATTTACAATTCTGAAAGTTTTCATAAAGGAAAAAGAAGGATGTCACTGACTCCAAGGAACAGGACAAAAAGATTCAGGGTTAAAAATAGAGCGCCAGCACGTAAATGTGATGCCTTGACAAGAGCTGAGGAACTCACTTTCTGCTCCGAGAGACCAACCATGTTTATCCACGGGGAACACATCAGAGATGGCAGTGTGTGAATGTGAGTGTGTGTGTTTTCACAAAATGAAAATGCATTTGGTCCCATGTTGACACATTTGAAAATATTCATGACAAGTCAAGTTATTCAGGAGATGTGCAGGTCTTAGGGCTTTTCAAGAACATACATCCGCACATACACAAATGGTACCAAATTTGTACAAACACACATACTGTACATATATCATATTAATACTGAGGGTTTCCTTGAGTTCATGCATTCATACAGACTGAGTTAGACAAATGTGTAAGATGCCTGGGGCCTTCTCCTGAGTGGAACAATAGGTCAATATCATGCATGATGACTGTGGAGTCCCATTCAGACCAAATCCAACTTTTCAGCGTTCACACTTTTCTCTTGTCTGTCTGTGGTCCCAGTAGGGATTTGCAATTCAGTGGACATGGTCGTAGGATTCTGTTTGTGAATCTTTTTTTGCGTCTTGTGAAATCCATTTGGGATTTTGACATGAGTATGTGGACTGTTTGATACATTATTCATTATTTACGCAACTGCTCCTCCAAAAAGTGTTTCTATACACAGTATAAATAACTTGCTTTAGCATTAAAAATACGGTGTCATGTAATGATGACCTTTATTATATTTAGGAATTACTAGAAGTCGGAAATGGGACGCAATGATGCATTACCAAAACAATGATAGCTTACCATGATCTCTTCCTTAACACTAACCAAATATATAAGTTGCCTTATCTTAACCGTAATCAAACTTAAACTTTTTGTTATTGATCAATTGTATCTTTTTTCTTTGTAATTCAAATTTGTATTGGATTTTAAGCACAAACATCCAACATCATATACAGACTCAGAGAAAAAACAAACAGTACCAAAGAAATAATAAAAAATAAAAACAGGCAGGTAAAAACAGGCATTGACAAGTATCCATACATCAAAGCGCACATTAGTGCATGATATTGTGAGTGTCCCAAATCTACTTATTAGTGTCTTCACACGGTTCCACCTTCCCCAGACATGTATCTACTGAAACTATCCCATTGTTCATTAGCCATGCCACTTTGAACATTCAACCTTCCCGGCATCTTTTCACATGCAGCAGTCATTTGAACCCTCCACCTATTCAGTGTAGGAGTTTGGGGATCCTTCCAACATCTTAAAATTATCCACGCACACGTTATTAGGCCAGTCTTTAACACTCGAAATGCACATTTATTCAGATGCGGAGTCACCGTCCTGTCTCCAAGGAGACACAGTCTTGGCGAAGTGGGAATATCACATTTCAACCATTTTCCAAGGGACAAACCTTCGAACATTCCCAAAATGCATGCATATACGTGCCACGTTCTTCCCCACATTTCCAACATAAATCATCCTTAATCAGGCCCATTCTGTGTAAGCCATTGTGCCCAGTAAATGGGCTGATTATCAATTGTTATTTTAGGATTGTGCCATAAGGGTGCATATCTTTCAGCATTGTGGAACATTTTACATTTTCTATGTACTTCTCGCCAAACAGGTTTTGAGTGTACCAGAATAGGATTCATCACATTATTATCTTCCTTGTTGGTTGTCACCTGTGCGAGAGCTTCAATAGGTTTAAAAGGGGAGGTTAGTTCCTGCTCAATCAGGACCCAGTCCAGATCAGTATTTAAACCCTCACAATGTTTCACAAGCTTTGACATTTCAAAAGAAATACGATAATACTTTATATTGGGCAATGATAATCCTCCTCTATTTTTTGGCTGACATAATTTGTCCATATTAATTCAGGTTTTCTCCCATCCCAGATAAAAATGCTTTAACATTTTGTTATATCTAAGTAGAAATTGTGCTACAGCCATTAATGTTCCACGATACTATATTAATGTGGCCACCAACCATTGTTTTTCAGGGGTGTATATTTGCAACCTTTGGATTTAAAGACTGTGATGTTATCTTTCACTAATTCAATGCAACACATTAACGCCATCTTCCTGCCATCATACAAATAAAAACAAGACATATATCCGTATCTACTGTAAGAACAGATACATCTTCTACATTAAATAATAATGGCATTAACCCAAAAAACGCTGCTTTTAAAGTGAACATAGTGTAGTGAGCTTCACTAGCTCGGTCAGTCCAATTCCAGTCCGTGTGGTTCCCGTAGACAGCCGTCTCCACACACCGCCCCAGCCGTCCGTTCATAACTGCAACTGAAAGTTCCCATCCCCGCCTTACTTCTGAAAATCAAACTCCGCTCTCCTTAATGTAGTACATCACAACTTCATTCATGCCCCTCCGTGGTGTGAATATTTTTTCCAACAAACTCCTCCGCCTTTTTGGGATCAGTAAAGCTCCATCTCTTCCCCTTCCATGTGAACCTTAGGTTGGCTGGATGTGCCAGCGTGTGGTTCACCTGATGCTCACATAAGGTTTTCATGGTCAGGGAGAAATGTCTGCGCAGGTCGGAGCCTTGGTAATCAATCCTCGTAGATGGAGAGGGAGCAATCCTCCCACTGTACTCCTCTCTTTTTCTTTGCGGCTGCCAGAACTTTCTGCTGGGCTGTGTAGCGTAGACATTTCACCAAGATCATCTGTGGCGGCTGGTCTTCATCAGGTCTTGGCCCCTCGCTCCTGTGGCTTCTCTCAATCTCATCCCTGTAGCCCCAAGCCGTCATTCAGTATTTTCTTGATGTAGTCATTTATTGTGTTCCCTGCTTCCTTTCCCTCTTTCAGTCCAATCAACTTGATATTATTCCTTCTACCACGATTTTCCTGATCCTCAACACGGTTCCATAGTTGTTCAACTCGCCTTGCCAGTCCCTTGCTTTCATTAGCCATGTTAGCAGTGCTATCCTCCAAGCTACCGATGTGATCCTCTGCCTCTTCCTCTTCCAGTCTTATCTGTAGAGCATTGACTGCGTTCTTTAACTCTGTTTTGTCCGATTTAATTAAGTAGTAGTGCCAATCTTGGTAATTTCCGCAAAAAGTTTGTTGATATCGTTCTTTTGGATTGACGCAGGGCTAGTGGGGCTAGCAGGGTTAGCTTCCATCGTGGCAGTGGTTTTTAGACGAGTTTGCCCGTTTTCTTCCCCTTTTTCATTATATTCCTCCACTAACCTTGAGGCTGGACTGTATTTTAACTAATTGGGACAACCACGAAAAATATATGGAGAGTTATTGTAGTTTAGTTACGTTAATTGTCGGCGGGGATACGGAGCCAATCTAAGCTGCTGCAATTCCCTGGGTGTTCCTCACGTGACTCCACCTGTGGATCAATTGTATCTTAATCATAGTTTATAATCCTAACCCATACCGTAACTTTAACCATACCCCTAATAAAATAGTAATTAAGAATTTCAAAGATGCAAGCATTTTACAAATCCCTAGGAAATTGACAGCTTACTTTTGTAAAAATAAAACAGGCTAATGAAGCAAAACAAAATCCCACTATCTTTCTCACAAAAATAATCATGTATGTCACATTTCATGACCTATTCCTTTTACTTTCTTGTGAAAGTTTGAAAGAACAGCCATTCCTCGTTGTTTACCTTGGAGGAGAAAAGACACAGTGCCACAGGTGTCAGTATTTTGAAATATAGATTTTTTTAGGAGCAGATCCACAGGCCGAGACACCTCTGCAGTACGGGGACCTTAGGGCGACACAAGCACATTGTGCTTTGATATAGTGTGTTTATAAATTGTGAAGAGGCCCTTTGATGTCACAGCAGGTGTGTGTATGTCAATGTGTGTTTCGGGAGTTAGGTAAGAAGGTGTATGGCTGACACTGACTTGCTATGACACACAGGATCAAAGGACAGACAGAAGTAATCTTTTTGTAGCGATGTACATGATCACATACAGCAGATTCATGTCCATTTGTCCCTACACTGAAAAAACTGAAACGCATTAAGTTGAACCTAAACTAGGTATTATTGCTTTAAACTGACCAAATACACACGTTCAACACAATCTGTTGACATAATTCATTTAATTAAAGTTAACATTTCAGTCTTTCCAGTGTAACAGCCCCTTAACTGTTTGATTTTTGTAATCAAAAGCACTCTGCTAGGTTTACACAAACAACCATAAACTCCTTTAAGTCGTCCATTTGTAAGATGAATTTCTCACCGTTAGAACCCCTTCTTCACCCCCAGCATGCAGTCTCGACACAAGCATTTCATTACATTACATGTTACTTGTTAGACGCTTTTATCCAAATCGACTTACATACTCAATACTGTGGGCAATCCCCACAGGAGCAATTTTGGGTGAAGTGTCTTGCCCAGGGACACAACGACATGCTGACTGCAGTGGGGTTTGAACCTGTGCTCCCTTGATCGGAACGCTCTATCCACTGCACCACACGCCTCCTTTCATTAACTAATTTTTCTCTCCTCAGTCCTTCGTAATGTCTAGACAAAATGCAGTTAACGGAGAGGCTCATCCTGGTGTTGGCCCAGCAACAGTTCATTATCCAAACTTCTCACATCACAGGTCACAAAAAAATCAATTGCTGTCTAGCTCTCTTGTTCCAGAAATTCAGACAATTGGCACGAGCCTCCAACATTATCCGGACTAAAGTTCTCATTCATAACACTCCGTTCGATGTCTCACTCCGTTTGCGCCTCATCGCGGAGCAAACAGAAGCATCAATCTCATTTACGCCAATTCTGATTGGCGGGTGATCTCGACGTCAGCATCAGGGAATCCACCCCCTATAAGTAGCTTGCGCTACGTCGCATGCGTCATTCAAACACCTCTTCTCGCTTCAGAGCACATCTCTTTTTTGGCAGCCGCACAGCTTAACTGTCCACAGACGGAACCCAGCTATCCTAGCTAACAATTCGGTCGACGGGCGCTCGCAAACTACCTTTAGATATTCTTCGAAGAGAAGATTGTAGGTACTAACACACCAGTTAGTGCCACATTCGACCTCACCTTTTTTCCTTTTTCTCCGGAAATTGAAAAGGTAAGGTTTTGACTTAGGCTAGCAGCACACCTGTTGCTAGCTTACCCTCCTTGCTACCGACACCACGCTAGCGAGGACGCTTTTTTCTTTCTTCTCCACTGGAGAAGAATAGGATTAAGTAAGAATATTAACACACCAGTTAATATTCTTCGGGAATAAATCCTACACCGTCGTCTTTTCTCCGGATTAACGGCAGGTTGGAGAGGATTTTCTCTCGGCTAACGCACCTGCTACGAGCGCGTCCTTCCTACGTCGCCGTAATGGCGAACAAGATGGACACGTCTCTCCCTCACACCAGAGGAGCCAGGGAACCGGAGGCTCGGCTTTGCAGCTGTGGGTTAAAGATTTCGGACACAGATGCACACCAGGTCTGCTGGTCCTGCATCGGGCTGCAACATGCCCAGGAGGCTATCGACAACCCCGGCTCATGCGGGCATTGTGCTCGTTTCACCACGAGGAGCCTCCGCCGATGGCTAGCTCGCCAAGCTAGCCTGTCGAGCTAGGACCCCCTCATGTCCCCTGATTTAGCGGATGGAAATCATGACACAAGGGCGTCCTCCACAGAGATGGAGCCCCGCACTGTGTCGGTCTGGGGCTCATCAGTGGTAGCCGCTGCAGAACCGGAGCCCCGCGCCGTGTCAGGCTGGGACTCGGTAGCAGCGAGGGACGCGCGAGCGGAGCCCCATGCTATACCAAGCTGGAGCTCCCGGCTGGACCTCACCATGGTCCAGCCCGCGGAAGACGTCCTAGAGTTGGACTATACGGAGGATGACGAGGACGCCTCGGGATTCCTCCTGTCCGAATCTGACGAGCAGGAAGATAATGTCTTCATGTCATCGGCTCAGGCTGCAACGCCGGGAGCGATGACTGCTCGCGGGGGCGATAGCACACCAGCTTCGCCCTGTCTAAGTATGGACCTGCAGGCCGTGTGTCAGCGTGCCGCAGCCAGACTGGACATCCCATGGCCTGAAATGGCCAAGGAGACCTCCAGATCCCGTTACGAGGGCAAGAATTTGCCCCAAGCAACGAGGACAAAGAGACAACTCCTACCAGTCTTTCCGGAGATGTTGGAAGAAGTGTCGGTCTCGTGGAAAGACCGGCCCTTCAGCAACAAGACCCCGATCCAGGGTGCCTCCTCCCTAGACTGCGACGGCATGGAGAGGCTCGGCCTACTCCGCATGCCGCCGATGGAACCGCTGGTGGCAGCTCACCTCCTCCCGAGGACGGTGTCTGAGCAGGAGCCCCACGCTGCCGGCGAAGGCGGACCGGTTCCAGTCAACCATGACTGAACGGTCCTACAGAGCCGCAGCATTGTCCGCCAGGGCATTGAACATTTCCTCGCTGCTAACCGCATACCAAGCGGAGCTGTGTGAGGAAATGTCAAGCAACCCTGGACCGGCAGTACTGGACGAGATAGCCGCGATCACAGCCATCTGTCTCCGTGTTCAACGCTGCGCCGTCCAGCAAGGCTATGGGAATTATGGTGGTGCATGCACCTTCGGGGTTTGCATGCTCACTCAACTTGTGGTATGGCTACATCCTGGGCTTTGTTCAAGGGTGTTTCCATTCAAGACATTTGTGCAGCAGCGAGCTGGTCCTCGCAGCTCACTTTTGTCCGCTTTTACAGGCTAGACGTCTCTACTCCCAGTGTGGCTCGAGCAGTGCTGGGCCCCCTGCTGAGTTAGAGCTCTAACTGTAAGGTTCTGGTTGGTCTTGGTGACTTTCGAGATAAGCTCGTCTGGCAATACGGGAGTTACGATTTCCCATAGTGAGACAACGAACGGAGTGTTATGAATGAGAACTAGAGGTTACTTACTTACTTATGTCTCACCAGACGGCCCTCCTTGCTATGGTGAAGCGAGAAGAGGTGCTTATTTTGAATGACGCATGCGACGTAGCGCAAGCTACTTATGGATTCCCTGACGCTGACGTCGAGATCACCCGCCTATCAGAATTGGCGTAAATGAGATTGATGCTTCTGTTTGCTCCGCGATGAGGCGCATCCCATAGTGAGACATCTCACTTCATGTTACTCTGAGAACTGGGGTTACGTAAGTAACCTCTAGTTTTCAAATCTGGCATCATCTGTTTGGATAGGGTTGTATTTTGCCCTAATCTTCGAATAGTGATACGTCATCATATTGAAACCATAAAACAAAATGTGTTGTGAAGGACAATACTACAACAAATGTATGTCTTTGTCAATCTTATAAATGCTTATTCTCAAATCACATTTTTTGGCGCTGGCATAAAATATAATGTCCCCATTTTTAAAACAATTTACAAAGGTCTAATTGGCTTTGGTGTGTGTCCAAACTATGGACACTATTGTCATTGAGCACAACACCAGACCCATTCTCAGAGACCCAATTTAATCATTGAACCCATTGGAGATGTGTGCCGTCTGGAACCTGGCCGCAGATGGGTGATAAAAGTAATACACATTTCTGTGAAAGCGGGCAGTGATAAAGCAATGATGTGCCTTTAAATGTAACAATGTTCTGTAGGCTAAATTGTTACATTCTGCATGTTGTTTTGCTGCTTGACGGGGTTACAGTATGTTGCTCTTTATTTTATTTATATCATGAAGTCTTAAAGGGGACCTATTATGCAAAATGCACTTTTTTATGTATTTTATACATAAATATGTGTCTCCAGTGTGTCAGCGAGCTTACGCAGTGTCAGAAATACAACCCTCTCTCTTTTCCTCCGTACCCAAATCTCTAAAAACAGGGGTAGCCTACAACGGAGCTGATCCAGATTTGCGTCCGATATGACGTAATATCAGAAATGTGGACCCACGGCACTATCAGAAAGTTGCTATCAGAAACAATGCCCGACTGTCTTGGACGTAATATGGTCTTTCTTTAAATTAGCCAGTACCGCTAACACTCAGAGCTAAACTGTACTGGAGAGAGTATGTGTAAAACAGCAGGAAATACAAAAAAGGAACTCACCTTGTGGTAAACCGGCAAGAGAAAAAGCATTTGAGCTCCATATTGTTTCAGAAATAATCCTTGATGTGGTTTTTGAACATGATGGCATTTAGTCACGGCAGCATTGAGCTGAATCTGCCGTGTAATTCTGAGCAGGCATTAGCTCCACCTCCTCTTTTTTTTTTTTTTTTAAAGCTACGGACCCCGAATCAGCAGTTCTCTAACTGGGCAAAAACAGAGGGATATGAGGGATGTCTAAAATGCATGATCTGTTTGGTATTTTGAGCAAAACACATCATACATGTTTTTTATATATCTGAGACCCATAATATATGCCATAAAATAGCATAATAGGAGACCTTTAAGTCTAGTGCCATCTGAATAGTGCATGTCCCCCAAGGTACAAGCAGACTTGTACAATTTCACTGGGAAAAACACACACATTAATTATTTATATTCTGTTACAGTGATGTGCGCGGTTGGAAGTAGATTGTGAAACAGAGTAGGGGAGACCTGAGAATGAAAGCTCTGGTGCGATTTCCTCTTAAGCCAGTGCGGAGACTCCAGCTTCCAGAACCAGTCAGCTTTTTCAGTGCACTCAAGCTGACGTGTTAAATATTTTCTCTTACAGAACAAGAGGGAGTTATTTCGGGTCTGAGCCATCTCATTGTAACCGCTAACAACCACGTGGCAACATCAACTTGAACGATTGCACTTTTAACCCTTGTTTATGTCAGTGCAATTACTGAGTGCTAGAAAATCATCTGTCTTCCCCAGAGGCATGTAAGCGTAATGTAGCAGAGCACATTATGTACTGTCAGGTTAAATACTCACCACTAAACATATTATTTGATAATGAACACACAGTACATTGTGGTTACTGCAATAGTGTGTTCCAACTGTGAAGCAGATAATTAGGAACTCTGCAAATGAGCAAAATTCTAATTGTATTGTTTTTTCGTGCTGCATCAACCTTTGAAAAAATAATCAGTTTGTCAATGAGAGTTTCCCAAAACAACTGTTTCAACAACTTACACCTTGCAATGTCAATGCACAACGAGCATACATGGGTTTTATTGATCACATCCATACAACAGGATTCACAGTGTCTGATGGTGTAAAAGTAAACTACAACAAAGTGCAATAACTTAACAAAATGTGTAAATTATAATACAAAAATTCTACTTTGATAGCTTGATGTAGAGTCTAACACAATTGTCATTCAAAGACTCTTGAAGTTCAGGTTTAAAACCCACTACTTTAAATTAAAGTAACTACAATTAAAACAATATATTGGATAAAGTCCTTGTGCAGGAACAAGAGTGTTTGTAATATTGTGTAGATGCTTTGAAAATGACAAAACTCAATTCAATTCCAACCCTACCTTCACTGCTCCTGCTGACAAGTGGCACCAGAAGTGGATTACATTTCCAGATCCTGGACAGTAATCAGAGAGGACACTGCCAATAGCTGGCCAATTGACCAACAGGCTGTGGCCTTTTTCATCATCCATTTAAGGGTCGATATGAGGGACCTCAGGCTCATCAGCTCAACTTTACTGGAGACAGGATAAAATAAATTGAATATATGTTCCCACAGAAGAATGAAACAGTAGCAGGGATGAGAAAACAGAGAATATAATGTTGTTTTCACTCCTGGGTCAGGTACAAGGAGAGATTGGAGAGTTTCCAGAAAGAAGGGAAGATCTTATTATGAATCTCAGGATAGCCAAAGGAAGAAGAAAGGCCAGACAGTTGGGAAGAAAACAAGCACAGTATAATGTTACATTTAAAGATAGAGTTTAGGAAGAAACATCTAATGTAGTTCAATTGGATTTAGGTGTTAATATGGTGACATGACTAAGTATTGAGGTGGAATAAGAAGATAGGGTTAGGGTTAGGGTTGGTGCGAAATACCAACCCCAAGAGATTATTCTACAAATATGTATTTGTAATTGGTTGAACAAATCTTTTAAACTTGGTTGACTCTATTAAAACGTCTGTTCTGAATATTATTTTACAGAACGTGTTACAGAAGAAAAGTCTATAAGGATTTGATATAAAGCTAAAGTATTAACATCACTTCTGAGCTTTTTGGAAGCACATTATTTTGGCCATGGAATTATTTACTCATAGGAGCTTTTTGTTCTGCACTTCCAGGTAAATGAGAACATCGGAAAGAATAGCTTTTTTTTCATTTTCAGGACGGACTGACCTCACATTTCATGCATTCTAGAAAGACTATTAAAAGTTGAGGGACTGGCTGAACCAAAACATTGAGAAAGTTACTGGCCCCTCGATGGATGATAGAACGTGTGCTGTGTGGAGAGATTTATGTGAGGAGGAAAAACTGCTCTCCTTTTCTCATTCTCCCTCAGTCTTCATGGAGATTAATTTCAACTCCTTATAAGGTACTGAACACATTCCATCTTCTCATTATCGTGTGTATACAGACGCAAATTATTCTCAGACTTTGTCAGGATCAAAAATATTTTCATCTGAAAGACAAATATGACAAAAATACACCCTCGGACTTGAGTGATGAAAATCAGAGGCTCTGCAGGGGTGTTCGTGTTCGCATGTTCAGGTGATACTGAAAAGGCTTCTAAGCTGTATTCAAGCTCTGTTCCTGACATGTGCCTTCCCTTCAACTCCCCCAATGAAACCTCTTTATCTGTCAGCATGACTGAAGTAAGCGCTGCTCTCTTCAAACCACCATTGAAAATTCAATGAAATGAGGAAAAAAGAAACCATCACAATCTTCCTTGTCATGCAAAGTTATCCTCTGTGAGTAAAGTTATATTATTTTTTAACCCCAACCCCAACCGTAACCCAATTATTTCATTGTTGGGACATTGCATTTAGCTGACGCATTTATCCAAAGCGACTTACAATAAGTGCATTCGACCAAGAAGATACAAACTTGAAGAAAACAGAATCATATAAGTACATCAGGTTTCATAGAGCCAAAACATTTCAAGTGCTACTCAACTGGCTTTAGATAAGCCAGTCCTTTGTTAGTATATAAGTGCTTCGTTAGTAATTATATTGCTCGAAGTGGAGTCGAAAGAGATGAGTTTTTAGTCTGCTCTGGAAGATGTGCAAGCTATCTGCTGTCCTGATGTCAATGGGGAGCTCATTCCACCATTTTGGAGCCAGGATAGCAAACCCACGTGTTTTTGCTGATGGGACCTTGGGTCCCCCTCGCAGTGAGGGTGCAGCGAGCCATTTGGCTGATGCAGAGCGGAGTGTACCTGCTGGGGTGTATGGTTTAACCATGTCCTGGATGTAGAAAGGGCCAGATCCATTCGCAACATGGTACGCAAGTACCAGTGTCTTGAAGTGGATTCTAGCAGTTACTGGAAGCCAGTGAAGGGAGCGGAGGAGCGGTGTGGTGTGGGAAAATGTTGGAAGGTTGAAGACCAGACGAGCCGCTACATTCTGGATGAGCTGTAGAGGTCGGGTGGCACATGCAGGTAGACCAGCCAGGAGGGAGTTGCAGTAGTCTAGGCGTGAGATGACGAGAGCCTGGACCGCTTTCTGGGTCAGGAGGGGACGTATCCTCCTGATGTTGTAAAGAGTGTATCTGCAGCAGCGGGTTGTTGCAGCGATGTTTGCAGTGAAGGACAGTTTGTTATCTAGGGTCACACCCAGATTCCTTGCATTATGAGTCGAGGAAACAACAGAGGGGCCGATGTTGATTGTTAAATCAAGATTGGGACACTCTTTTCCCGGAAGAAAAAGCAGTTCAGTCTTGTCAAGGTTGAGCTTGCGGTGGTGAGCAGACATCCACTGAGAGATGTCTACTAGACAAGCAGAGATGCGTGCGACGACCTGGGTCTCTGAGCGGGGAAAAGACAGAATGAATTGGGTGTCGTCAGCGTAGCAATGGTATGAAAAACCATGCGGGCTAATGACCGATCCGAGCGAGTTTGTGTACAGAGAGACCTCTTCTCTCTGGGGACCAAGGACAGAGCCCTGAGGGACCCCTGTAGTTAATTCACAAGGGTCGGACTTGGACCCTCTCCAAGTTACCCTGTAGCTGCGGTCTTTGAGGTATGAGGTGAGGAGGGAAAGTGCAGAGCCTGAAACTCCATGTTCTTGCAGAGTGCGAAGGAGGATCTGATGGTTCACCGTGTCGAATGCAGCAGACAGGTCCAAAAGGATGATGACAGAGGAGAGGGAGGCTGCTTTAGCAGTGTGCTGTTCCTCAGAGACAGCCAGGAGAGGAGTTTCTGTGGAGTGACCTGCCTTGAAACCAGACTGGTGCGGATCAAGAAGGATGTTCTGATGGAGATAACAGGAGTTGTTCAAGTGTTTTAGACAGGAATGGGAGGAGAGAGACAGGCCTGTAGTTTATAACATCGGACGGGTTGAGAGTGGGTTTCTTTAGGAGAGGGTTTACTCTTGCCTCCTTGAGACTGTTTGGAAAGTGACCAGAAGTTAGAGAACTGTTGATGAGATGGGTGAGAAACGGTAGAATATCATTAGCGATAGTCTGAAGGAGGTTTGAGGAGATAGGGTTCAGAGGATGCTACAATGATCTGTTTTGTATTTATGTATTTATGTTATATTTTTTTGTTTTTGCCTAGAGCCTGTAAACGCAATTCAACATATGCAAGAGGCGATCCCCTTTATAAAGGTATTAAGAAGAATATGCTAGCAAACGATGTACTGTTTTCAAATCCAGCAGAAGTGGAACATTTCTAGTTGTGAGTGTGTGGATGTCAAAGAGACAGTAAATAAACCTGTCTGAATATGAGAAATGAAGGTGTTTGTACCTGACATGTGTCAAGGTGCAAGATGTTCATCCTGCTGAGAGAGGATATTGGAAACCAATAGCAGATCGATCAGCAGCACGACCCTGAACATGTGTTGTCCGCAAGAGCAGCAGTCCAGGTTAAGTGCTGTTGGAAAGTGTTGTTTACTGTGTTTGAACCTATTGACATAGTCAGATTTGAGGTGACTTTACTTCATTTCCATTTATATCGATATTGTGTATTCAAACAGACAATTCATAGATAAATGTAATTGTTGGTAGTCTGTCAAAGGAGTCAAGTTATCTTAAAGGTCCCCTATTATACTGTTTTTCTTCAATATATTATAGGTCTCAGATATATACAAAACATGTCTCTGAAGTGTTTCGCTCGAAATACAAAACAGAGCATTGTAGCGTCCCATAATCCCCTCTGTTTCAGCCCTGTTTCAAAAGTGCTGATTCTCTGTCTGTTACTTTAGATGAAAATAAGGAGCCACTCCCCGCGCCCCTCTGAGAGATATTTGGTGAAAACGAACACAATGTTCACATTACATGTGTAATGTTAAAATAGACTTAACTCTTACATCAGAAGCACACATCAGCCTACATTTTGTCCATAGAGAATAAAACATTGAAAACTCATGTGATTTTTTGATTTGTCATGTACAACACAGGGTTGCATAATAAATGGGCAAAAAATGTCCCTTTTCAATTTTCAATTCAAAGTGGAAATGCAATTGACCTTCACGCGCCATGTACGTGAACAGAAAAAAGTGGATTAACTGCAAATCTTGAATTTGTCAGTTAGGTGAGTGTGTGGGCAGCAGGTGTGTCCATTCAGCCCTGCTATCTGGCTATCTGTTAGCACCAGGTTTAACTCCAATCTCTCAGGCCTTATACATTTGTCAGCTACATACCTGCCGCCAGCTCTTCGTTCTTCAATCAGTCAGCATTTGGCACTCAATAGAGCGGAGCACTATGCTCTCTTTCTCTCCAGTGATAGACTCAGCAGACGAAGAAACAGGCTGGAAAGATTGAGAGAGTGTAGAAGAGAAGCAAGTGTACAAATATAGGGAAAGAAGGAGAAAATGGAACAGGATGGAAATAAAAATGAGGATTTCCATAGATCCTTGTCATTTGAATGTGTGTTGTGCATCACAAGGAGAAGTATAGAGCAAGGACATATTCCTAAGGAATGTCAATGAATATGAGTACATGCACTCGCCACAATATGTCATAATCACCAAGGAAGTTGTAACAAAAGACACAAATTATACACAAAATGATCTAACAGATACATCGCTTTTTATTCCCTTTTTAAAGATAGGCTATTTTTCTTTCTTCATAAATTGCGGTTCAATGTGAAGTCCACACACTGACTGAGTGCTGTGATGACAGACAGATATCATCCGTAGCAAGAACGGCTTGATGGAAAATCCATTCATGTTATTGTTTAATGTTAAAAGAAAAAGCAGGAAAGTAAAATAAAAACAATTGTGTAAACACATGCACAAATGTATGCTAGATGGAGGAAGGAATCACATTTAATTTAATATCTTTGTCGTGATTAGCCAAGACTCTCCTTCCCATGCTGAACACTTTAAAAGGCGTACCATCTGAGCACAGAAGCAGAAAAGAGAAGAAGAAGGGAAATGGAGAGGAGGACATTAAGAGATATTGAGATAATTGTTGAAAGTTGGGAGTTGTTTGGACATATTGATTGGTTTTCTATCCCAATTTTACATGTTATATACGTGCACTGCGGGAGCTCTGATTGTATTTTAATTGTGTACATAAACTCTTATGAAAAGTGGAATAGTTAACATAGAAAAACACCATTACACCTGATTTATTTTGTACAATGTGGCCTTTTTGGCAATGGCTTTGCTTGTTTATGGTAATTACATGATTGCCTCTAACTCTTCGTAGTAAGAAAATTATTTATTTGACATTTCAAGCTGCTTCATTTAGATGGAAATTATCTCAATATAGCTACAGAGGGCAGAGTTTTCTTTGACCTTGTTTTGTTGTCTGTAGTCTGACAAAATGTCCCACCAGACTGAAATGAGTACACCGTGGGGAGCAAACTATCAGCATGGTACCGTCATGGATTGTGTGTTGGGATACTTTGTTCATTAGCCTAGAAAGTGGTTATAATTCATATTCAACACAGGAAGCGCCTCTGTGAGGGTCTTTCAGCAGTCTCAGACTGTGCAGCAGCAGAGGTCGTCACCTCTGTCAGCGCACAAGTAATATTCTTCCCTCCAAGAAACAAAAAAATGTGCACAAGTACATCTGGGATTGCTCTCCTGTGTAAGGCCTTGGTTTTAAGTCAGCCTGTGCTTTCTTCTTCAATGCAATACGCGATGGGAAGGGCTGTGAAGCTGCTCTGCATTACCCAGCCAAGTCTGTTTTTATTTTTGATATCCCTTCATGATATTTTACGAAGAGTTTCAATTGTAGTGTGACTGAGTGGCTGGCTTCAATCTGCTTACCAGACTATAGTAGTCAAGTTCAAAACAGAGAATACACGAGAGACCAAAATCAAACAGCTTTAGAGATGCAGCAGAACCTGGCACAAGTTCAACATCAGTCCTTAAAGGATTAATTGAAATAAGACATAGCAACCATCATCATTATGGACTATAAATATAGAGCAATGGAATATAGAACATATATAAACAATGAGTTCAAACTTTTCCCTGTATACTTTTCTTTATTTTATGTCTCTCTTCTCTCCTGTGCATATAATCATATGTTTTGAAACAAATACACTTTTTTTTTGTGATTTAAACAATCAAGCTTAATTTACTAATAGTGGGCACTAAGTGCAAATACAATGATTTTAACTTGTATTTGTTGTCTTCTAATGCAGGGGTTTTCAAAGTGTGGGAAGGTGAACCTCCCCTCAGAGAACATAAGAACAGCCGCGCCCCCCCCCTCCCAATTATTATTGCTGTTATTATTATTATTGTTGTTGTTGTTGCTATAATGAAGGGGTATTCAATTGCATTTCAAAGAGGTCCAGTAAGAGAAAATGCTCTGTTTTCGCTGTTTTTCACCTTTCTCTTTTTTGAGCACGCCATTTGAAATGACTCCGACTGTTTATCTCTTCTTGTCTCGTCTCTGTGTGTGTGTGTTTGAATCTATCGTGCTGACTCACTGACTGCACCGATTTGATTGGCTGAGTAGCGTCACCTCCTTAAAACTCGGTCTCCACAGACGGCCAAAAGTGTGCAAGTGACGTTTTCTGCCATACGCTGTCTCCTCTCTCACTTTAGGTAACTTCACTAAAAATCGATCCATGTTGCCGCTCGCATAAAGTTGAATGTTATTTTTATTGTATGAAGGTGTGTTCGTATATATCCCTATGGTTTTCAAGGTGCTTTCTACGGTGTTGAGGAGTGACGAGAAGGAACATAAACTAAAGGATCACAGCATCAGTTTTCGTCTTGCCTATCCAAGCCAAGGACTGATATTAGCATACATTTATAACAAATATTTCAGTCAATTCCAATCAGTTTATCTCTACAGCTCTGGCAAGCTTTCCACTCCAGCTGTATATGTGATCATTTATTGCTTGAAAATCTATATATGGGGTGTATGGGTGTAACGGTTCACATAATTCACGGTTCGGTATGTACCTCGGTTTGGGGGTCACGGTTCGGTACGGGTTCGGTACAACAAGAAAAAGCAAAAAAAAGTCCCAAATGCATAATTCCAGGTTTGTTTTTTAATTTATTTTGAACAGTAGCGCAAGTTTCAGTTTAAAAATAAGGAATTTTGAATAATTAACTTTATTACACAGTTAAAAACACGCCAGAAACAGTACCATACACACTCAGATGGCCGTATAATGGCTGATGTCAAACAAAAAGGTTCAATAAGCTGTAAAACTAAAAAGAACGTCTTGAAAATATTACAAAATAAATAATAAGATAGAGTTTCAATCACTTTCAATCACAATCAATAAAAGCTGGGGTCCTCTACTATTGCATAAGGGCGCAACATCGCCGTTGAAAAATATATACCAAAAGCTTCCGTTCTTTTTTTTGGTCTCTCGGCTTTCATGTGTATTGGCTTCTTAAAAACAGCGGGGATAGTTTGTTGAACTGCTGTTGTCTTTTGCCGGGCTCCGGTGATTGCCAAATCTAGGTGATGCCTTCTGATATGATTTAGCATGTTTGGCGTGTGTTACTATTAGCATACCGCACCGCTGTCGAACAACGCCGGTGTAGGTACCAGATGTGTTCTGCCTACCAGATCTGTTCGGGGTCCGTTACGCTTACCAATGACGTCATGCATTGGCTGTACGGCAACCAAAGAGGACATTTTACACAGCCAAATTCCGCAAAGAATATTAAAAAATAACAATCAACAGTGAATGTACTGTATGTTAGTGGAACTGTGTCAGGAAAGTGAAATGTTAATTAAGGAATGTTAATGGAGAACTGCAATGCATAAAATAGAATGTTAATATGTAGCATATCCCTCCGAAATATGGTCGTAGACTTTACTGATGATTTAGAATTTATCCAGACTCAACATAAGAGCTTGTGCCTCTTCGGGGGGTGCAAACATTTAAACATACACTTTATTCTTTACTTTCTCCGTCTTTATATGTAGAATATATACATTTTCTCCATCATGTTGTTTCCATAGTAACAACAACTTCCTGTCAACAGCGTAAACTCGCCTTCAAAATAAAACCAGCTAAATAAAACACGAAGTTAACCTAAATTACATTTAAGATATTATATACAACTGCAACGAAAGTAGCAAAAACAATGTAATATCCTTTTCAGTTTCACAGAACACAAATTGGGTTATTTACATAATGTGTTTACATGATTTTGTTGTGCAATAAAACAACCAGAGAAGCGATCTGCAAGGAAATAGCACACCGTGTCCTCATGCTCCTGTTTCACCTGCTTAATACAGGTATCATCACTGCTACTATGGTCATATCGGGGACCCCTAACATTTACAATAGCTGAGATGTGAAGGGGGTTATGTTTTTTTTCTGTGTTCTGGGTTCCTGCCGTTTTTTGAACAGACAGTACACAGGTTCAGAGGATGAAGCTGTTAACGTGCTGCTACCATAAACTGGCTGTAGCCCACAAACTGAAATAGAATGATCAAGTTATAGTAAATAATAACAAACTCCAGTGTTATAATTCCATATTCTTAAATAAAATGACACAAGCTCTTACGTTGAGTCTGGAGTTTCAATACATTCTAAATCATCAGTAAAGTCTACGACCATATTTCGGAGGGATATGCTACATATTAACTTTCTATTTTATGCATTTCAGTTCTTCATTAATATTCCTTAATGAACACTTAACTTTCCTGACACAGTTCCACTAACATACTGTCGATTGTTATTTTTTTTATATTCTTTGCGGAATTTGGCCGTGTAAAATGTCCTCTTGGGTTGCCGTACAGCCAATGCATGACGTCATTGGTAAGCGGAACGGACCCCGAACAGATCTGGTAGGCCGTACACATCTGGTACCTACACCGGCACACCGGCACACCAGCACACCGTCCTCGTCCGATCCACCACTCGCACAGCGCACTCCATCGTTATTGTAGTCCACAGGGAACCCGAAATCTTCCCACACAGCTGATTTAAAAGAAGCAGGTGGGTTCTAGCTCCTGTGTGTTATCTGAACTCGCCATACTAACTTTTCTTCTTCTTGTATTTTGTTCGTTTTGTTGTGTTTTCTTCTTGTCCTTCATTTGTTGTTTAAGGATGGCTGGTAAACAGCTTTTACGCGCAATACCGCCCCCTGTATTATATATAGTGTAGTGGATACTGCCCTGAATGACAAACTTTTTTCCCACTCGTTAAAAAAAGGCGTATTCGTCGTGTGACTGCATGCACCGAACCGTGACGGTACGAGACGAATACGGCTACCGTTACACCCCTAATGGGCTGTAAACCATTCGTTTCCCACAAACTGCACTCCATGTTGTAAGGCTAAGAGACGCTGATTGCATTACTGCATTGCAGCGACCTGTCAATACATCTTCTGTATACATTCTTTCTTATTGTCATATATAAGGTGTATACTGTAAGTGTATCATACCTGAATATGATTTATTCCGTATACACATATAACTCATTGACTGCCACAGGCTCAGTGCTGCCAGCAGCGATAAAGCACTTCGAAATGAAGTCAAATATCTCCACTTGTGGAACTTGCTTCATCTTCACTTTCCGGAAATCCTTACTCGCGAGATAATAAATACTTCTCATGTTTTTATTCATCAAGCATTAAGGATTTAACTGGTCTGTCGCTCAGATTCTCTCTTGATACAAGGACTTGGGGGACGCTTTCAACCACTTAATATTGTAGATTCTGAAATCAATATCTTTAGAATAATTTGATGCCTTGTTTTAATCTTCCTGCGGCCCACCTTTGGGTCCTGACCCATGCTTTGAAAAACAGCAGTGCACATACATAATAGCATGCCTGAGGCTCCGTTGTGACCCATATACCCCATACCAAGTCAAGCTGAGTGGGTAATTAAAGTATTTGTGTGCTGCTCAGGCACTGTGTCTGCCCACTGGGGGATGGATGTCGCTGTAATTGAGGTATTACAAATTGTTTGGTTTAGAATGAATCCCTTGGTCAAAATAAGCAATTCAGGAGTCGTTTAAATGACTCAATTGAATGGGTAGCATGGGAATGGGTTGATGTGTTTTTGTTTTACACCATCAACCGATGACTCAGTGGGTTGGATGTTCTATAAGCCCTTAGATGCAGAGATGAATGACACAAAAAAGAAAAAGGCTACAGGGAGGTGAAATAAATGTGTGTCCTGCTTCAAAATGGCGGAAAATGATGTGTCCTCTGGGATTTCTATCAAATCTATTTAATGACATGAAATAATATGATCAAAAAGAACTTTAATAGGATGTGGCACACCATTCAGTCCCTTCAAATCATTTGGGATGTTAGGGTAATATGACCAACTCAAAAGGCGGAGAGCTCTTACAGAACTCTTTAGCATTCACAACCACATCCTGCTTTTTTCAATCCAAATCGGGCATTTATGCATTTAAAGGATACTTTAAATCTAGGATAGAAAAGAAAATCTTCAATTTAGCTTGAACAACCCGCAGAGTGGCACATGTATTTGATGTTTCTTGAAGCGTTGCCCATATTTTAAAAGCTACTTTGTATTACTATCAGTCTTCCCTGCAGGGAGCAGGCAACAGAAGGAGGATGCAATTATCCAAATGTGTAAACTCACAGCATATTTTCCACATACAGCGCTAAAGGAGCAACCCTGTGCTGTGTGTTTGTGAGCTGCATGCATCATGTACGCCTTCTTAAGTATGTAAGTCTACCATTGACATTCAGCACAAGTGACTGCGTGCCTGTTCACATCTCCCCTGTGTGTGAGTATAGATCCGTGGTGCTCCGGTGATCTGCGTCTCATGGTGACTTCACAACATGACCTCAAACTGACACGCGTTCTGTGCATCCCCATATTCAATATGAGGGTATTCCCAACCATCACATCAAACATGCTTCAATCACACTCCGATACGTGAACATGCATATATTCAGCTTTACATGAAAGGGAAGTAGGACACTCCTGGAATAAAGAAAGTGGACAACACAATCTCTTGACTCAAATAGAGCAAGCCAAGTGGTTTTAGGTGAGCTACTGTAAGTGGTTGATCAGACTCTTCACCACCACCTGTGGGATCAGAAGGAAACATATGAATACGAATCAACATTTTTGTTTTTATATTACATCAAAACCTGGCACCTACACAACAATCCAACTTGATCGAAAAGACGATATGAGAGTGGCATGTTGAAAGGGCAAACTTAAAAAAAGGCAAGAGAGGAACACAGAGAGTTACTGTCTAGTGAAAACATTCAATATTGTTGCTCAAAAAACATGGTTAGCTCATAAGCATACTTTCTTTGTCTCGTTGATAGAGAATTGTCTTTCCTTCCATGTATCTATGATGACACCTATAAAACCCCATATCATTTCTAAACGTGCACCTCTGGCACTGTCAGGTTATTGAGAAAGTAAAGTCCAATCATGTCTATGTGTGGTGCAATGGTGATATTTGGGTATTTTCATTTTTTCTTATCTGTTATGCTATTATCTTAAAGGGTAGACTGGGAAAAGCATATCTCGATGAAAAATAACTACAGATTGGGGACGAATTAAGAAAAAACCCTGAATAAAAGAGTGGAGAGCACCAGGGCTTACTGAATAGTCTAGTGAATATAAAAAAGATGTGAGGACAATGATACAAGCCTTTACAGAACAAGTATTTTTTGTAGGAGTTTCCCATGCTGTGTATGTGTGATTCTTCACATCAACTAACTTCCCTTGTCAGTCTCTGAAGAACCTGCTATTTCATCTGAACCTTGGACTTCGATTCGTCCCAAACCCGTGTTTCGTGCTCTACCATTCTGTCTTCCTCGACCCCTTGCCCCATTTTACTGCTCGTCTCTTTCGGGGTTACAAAGATGTGAAAAATAGATAGGACTGTATAGTTCATCAACCTCTTAGCTGGCCCTTTTCCGACCCACTCTTTCTGTCTTTTTTTCTTATTGTCTCTGATACCCTTACACCTCCTGTGGCATTATCTCCTCTGATAAAAAAAACAGAATCCTGAACTGGTAAATCTAGGGTCGCATTCACACCTAAAAGTCCGCTTCTCTGGTGCGCACCAGAC
The DNA here is from genome assembly GCA_943591055.1 of Gobionotothen gibberifrons. Classification (NCBI taxonomy): domain Eukaryota; kingdom Metazoa; phylum Chordata; class Actinopteri; order Perciformes; family Nototheniidae; genus Gobionotothen; species Gobionotothen gibberifrons. Next base: position 3,355,743 of record CALSBZ010046932.1, read on the forward strand.
GACAGTTTGTTACATTGTTTCATTTTTCAGAAGGTTCAGTTTGCGTTCACACAGGCAAAACTAAAACGGACTATAAACTTTAAACTAGGGCTGTCAGTCGATTAAAATATTTAATCGCGATTAATCGCATGATTGTCCATAGTTAATCGCATTTTTTATCTGTTCTAAATGTACCTTAGAGGGATATTTTTCAAGTTTTTAATACTCTTATCAACATATGAGTGGACAAATATGCTTTATATGTTTGTTTATTATCATTTGAACAATGACAAATATTCTCATGAATATTAAACACAACAACCTCTGAACATTACAAATATTCGCCTCAATTCAACCTGGAACCTCTCTCATACAATACAAAGTGTGTGTGTGTGTGTGTGTGTGTGTGTG